>CAHIKZ030000204.1:1055000-1122500 GCA_903632075.3 Acanthosepion pharaonis | reverse complement strand
ACGATAAAGGACCATCAAGTAAAGGCGAAAAGAAAGAAATATAGATATTCTATTGAACAATATTCACAGAATCGTCCACCAAATTAAAAAAAAAAAGCATCAATAAACAGAAAAAATGAAAATATATAAAACATTTCTCAATTCAAGCGACAAGAAAAGACTGGCTGAATCTTCAGCTGTCAAGAAGCAGACAATCAGTTTTTTGTTGAAGCTTTCTTGTAAAAACCTGACGGGAAATGCCAAATTCTTTGAATCATCTCATGATAGTATGTCTGGAGAGAATTTTCCTTTCCGAAAAAAAAAATGCCCAATATTAAATAAAAGAACAACAATAGTTATTAGATAAATAAATATTCAAAAACTTATCCTCCGAATTCAATTTTCGGATATACACAGGGTAAGAAAAATCTATTGAATTCATTAAGAGATGTCTCCAATCTCTCTCAGAAGTGCCAAATTAATATGGTCATAAATTATTTTGACTCTTACTCCATTCCTTGTTCAAGAGCTTTAATCTCGAAGATCTTCAATATTCCTCATGTCGTCTTAATTTATGAGCTTAAAGGTTTTCTGTATTCTATTAATTATTCAATCAACTATAGCATTATTTATGGTATGGAAAATACGCCTTGGCCAGTGTACTCTCCATCTCCACTCTGATGTTCCGAGATTACGTATTATGTATGTAGAATTGTCAGCTCCGCGTCGAACCAGTTTAAATTCAGTTATCCTTCAACTAGACTGGTTGTTAACCAGTTCGATATGATATTTGAACCATACCTGGGTTGGAATTTGAAGTCTGCATTCTGATTCCATTTCCAGTGACGATGACTAAATAGCTGGGCGAAAATTCTACATTACACTAGTCCATAGAAAATGTCAAATAGATTTCTCTTTTTTAAAACTCTGATGCAAATTTTCGACATTAGATATTTTATACACTATATAAACAGCCTCCCTTTTATCTTGTAATCAACATCATGGCGTTCTTTACTTCAGGTCATATCATGGTGCAACTCTCGTCCAGAACTGGAGCGCTCTCTTAAATCTCCTCGTTCCACTGGGAACGAAGAATAGTTTCAGTTTGGCCTTGCTGTAGTCCGTCAGGATCGGTTATCAGTCGAAACTGGTTATTAATTACTACAAGTAAGATTAATTCGAAGGAACCAGTCAAAACAATCCATAGGCAGTAAATTAGAAGTGAAAACCTGTAACCGGAAGTAGATAAGAAAAACTTCCGTCCTATCAGAAGAGTGATAAACATATAAATAAATGACAGAGAATCATAGATATTAATACCTAATTCACATTATTTAAAAATATATATTTTAGTTTTCTTAAAAAATATTGTCCATGGTATACTCAGCATCTTTCTGTAGAGCCATATTTCTGTTGCTCCAAGTCTCTTTTTCATCTGGAAGGAGATTGTCCAGCGTTCGCTACCATTCAGAAGGACAGATATCACGTAACAGTTCAGTACTTTTTTCTTTGTTTCTAACGAATTTTTTTTTATCAATAATTTTTTAAAATCAATAACCGATAAAGCCGATCAGAAATCGATAAATTCCATGTTTTACTCTGATTTCGTTCAAACCCATTATGTAAGTTACATACATCATGACGAGCTCAACGATATCTCATTTTTATTTCTGTGCCACTGCGTTTTCGAAAAAACCGCGAAAAACGAAAAATCGATTTCAACACAAATCGATTTTAACCCAAATTTTAATTTAAAAACTCCCTCGATTTTCAAGCGATCTAATACAAACTTCACTCCATTGTAGCCAACAATAAGTGATTGTTTAACAGTCATTTAACTTGATAATTGTGTCCCTCCATATAGTGAAAACCCGCGTAAATAGCGAAAAATGGTGATTTTTACTGGTTTCTTTCTTATTTTTCGTTGATCTTTCTGCCAATTTTCATCAACATTAACAATTGCTTTATAAATGTATCCTCTTTTACATCACTGGTAGCACACTGACAAATTAATTTCAAAAATTCCAAAATAATTGTCGTCTAAAGTGGGTCTTCATGTTGCCAGTTTTACCCCTTCATGTCCTTGTCTAACTTCAGTTGAATAAATACAGACTGTTATATCAGTAACTGCATTAGTTTAAATGTTTTTAATGAAAGTATTTTAAAGTAATTGAAGAAGATAGACTCTGTTACATCTAAACATGATGCTGTTTTTGCTCCATTCTAATTGAACGCTTTTTGTGATTGACCAGCTGGGTATGGCTGCTAGTATTTTAGAATGTAGAGGTTTAGCCGCTCTGTGGCGTACGTAAGTCTCATATGTATAATCATTATGTTAATACCTAGTAAGCCCATGCTCCGATCAAAATTGAATGCATTTATAAAATTTATTGTCTTGCTGAGTGTATTGCTTAAGTAGCTATTCTTATCAGGTGCACTCAGTGATTTAATAAAAACTGTCAAAAAATTGTGTTTAAAACAATTCAGGAAAATATGAGGTCATAATTTAATATAATATCGTGTGCGTCGACTTCTATATGTTAATAATTTCGGTAATGAAACATACAAAAGTTTTACCTCCTTCTATCAGCTATTATCTTTAATATCTTTAGTAAAAAAAAATGTATGCTATTACCACTCTCGTGATAAAAATGCTAGGTTTTGACCTTCAGTTCGATTGGTGAAAATTAGAAATAGTGAGCAAAGAAAAAGCCCAATTTGTAATCTACTCTTTGCAAATGCTTATATAAAGTAGGTACAGAAAGGTTTTAACAGATGTCGGAAAATCTGATACCGAAATCCGAAGTAATACTGAAAAAGCAAAAATATGCCTTCCAAAAGCTATGCAAAAGATTAAGAAAGAGGAAAATTTTGTTAAGAACAAAGTGTTGAACTGCTATTTAATATCACATTTTCAGTATCTGTCTACATTTCTGAGATGAGGTATTATGTATATTATTTACATTATTCGAACTATTGTCCTCATCTTTGTCGCCATATTTATCACAACGTTTCGGCCTCAAGGACACATGACACAATGGATAAAGGCGTTGGTTAGATCCAGTGACAGGACCCAAAGAGTGTGAGTTCAATATCCGGAGAACTTGGAGAGGAGAATGAACAGGAAGTAACTGATAACTGACATCCATTAACCATAGCACGTGGAACTATAACAGTCTACCCCAGTGAGCGAAATAAAGGGTTAAGTTCGATATTCTAACCACATGAAGAAAGCCGGAGCGTACAACGGCCGAAACTTTGTGATAAATATGGCGACAACGATGAGGATAGTAGTCCGAATAATTTAAATAATCACATTTTCAATATTGCAGTGAATGCTCATAGATAAAGAAAATACCAGAAGTAAAAGATATGTGTGTTCTACAGAGATGTGCTGAGAATACCATAGACGGGGCATGAAAGAAATGAACAAGTGATAAGAAATATGAAAACAAAAAGGTTATTTATACTCAAAAAAAAAATGGGTTACCTAGCTGATCATCTTGTTTGGCTTGGTTTATTTTGTTTTACTGCATATCAACATTTGATGCCGACAAAAGTTTTAGGATAATTCCTAGAATATGTATTCTTTAAAGAAATCAGTTTGTACATCAGGTTTCATTGGCGTGTATATCAAAAGAGTGTTTTTGTCGAGAGTCAAATATATTATATACTAACGTAATCTTTTGACATCAGTTCGGAGGACGGTTACTATTTATCCATAGCTGGGACCCTAACAGGTGCTGCCATTCTCTGACTATCTTGTGTGAATAGATGTCGGAACGGTGAGTGGAATCAATGATAAAAGATAAACGTTGATAAGAGTTAAAAAGGACTGGAGTTTGTAAAATCATGATAGCCCAAGGTCCTGAATGGAGTATCGAGGAAAAAGGTCGTGAAGAAACCAAACCTTGATATAAAAAGTAGAAATTGTTCAGTCAAAGAACGTAGCGTCAGATCATCTACATTGGGAGCATGTTAGCGGTGACGGAAATTTAGGCAGTCGAAAATAGGGTTAAACAAAAAGTGAATCAATGTTATATTATAATCTTTCTTTCTTGTTTTTATTCTTTCAGATAATTTGAAATCTTTTGTTTCAAGACTTAAAATACGAAATTGTCTTTCATGTAAACTTTAAGGAATGCTACACTTGTTTTATATATATATATGTTTATATATTCACGAACTTCTACTTTGTTTTTTTTTATATTACAGTTTGTTTTTACCTGATAGGCGAATGTACAAACATAAGTTAGGACATTTTAATAAATGCTTTTTTTCGTATTCTCTTGGACTTTGTCGCGTCGAACAGGAAAACAAATGTCTGGCTAAGGAAACGAAGAGGATACAAATTAGAGCAAACGTCACGATGTTAAAGAATCTTAATTTCCGCCGGGTTTTTCCAAGAAAGCTACATCAGTGAATATACTTTTGCTCTCAGATCTGTCATTATTTTTTTTAAAAGCAACCATTTATAAACATGTTCTTTGCTTGTTTGTCTCACATAAAAACGATGCCCAATTAAAGAAAGAAACAGAAAGAGAAGTAAAAAAAAAAAATTTAAAAAAAAACTTCTCTTTAGCACCAATCGATTTATATTCCCTAAAACAATCTTTGTGAATTTGTTAGACATTAATTAAGCCAGTATCAGATAAACTTGCCGACATCTGCTACATTTCTTTTTTCTTAAGACATTCAGTTACCAGCAGAGGTAAAATTTTAATATATATATATATATAAATTTCCTGATCTTAACAAAAAAAAAAAAAGTTTCATTTCTCTTTCTCTGACATTTTCAAAAGAACACTTTCTAATATTAAAAAAAAAAATCTGAAATTTTATATCGGAACTTTTGAAATGAGGTATTATTATTATTATTATTATTATTATTTCCTTTGATTGCTGGTGTGTACTCAGTTCTTTCCGGGTCCTGCCCAGAGACCGAAGGTCAGAAATGGCATCATGACATTTTCCACTGAGGAATTAAAGAAAATAAAACTCACATATTTTACACAGATAAAGCCTTTCGTAAGGTGTGGGCTGTACCCGTGAGAACAATTTTTTTTTGTATTTCTTTAAGGCAGGGGCTACCAGGAATCCCTTCAATGAGTCTATTGAAATCGTTTCCAATCAATCCGAGGGTTCCAACTACAATACGCTTTGTTGATGTTCTCATGTGCCACATTTTTGAGATTTCGAATCCAAGGTTCTTGTATTTTGATAGTTTCTTGAAGATCTTCGAACATTGCAGTCGGCAGAGACTGCCATATTAATAAGGAGGCAATTTCTTTGTTTGCGGTCTCTAATAAGAATGTCTGGGCGATTAGCTTTGATTATTCTGTCTCTGTGTATTGTGTAGTGCCGTAAAATTGTTACAGTGGGGTTCATAGAAATTATTATTATTAGTAGTAGTAGTATTGCTACTACTACTACTTGCTATCATGACCAAAACATTCATTTTTATTAACCTTATGAACATTGTTATAATATAATAATAATAATATGATGATGATGATGATTTCTCATTCTCTTTATATGCCCTATTTTTACATCTACTTCCTGACAAATCAACCGAGTTGCGATTCAGAAAGCGAACGTTCTAACCATTCGGCCGCGTGCCCATATGATACACATAAATAAAGTATTAAATACTGTATGTTGATCTGCAGTTGGAGATTCGTCTCCAGCTGTGCTGGTCAAATTCTCTGCCTCCGAGCAGAGAGGAACCCCAGACGAGGCCAAAGTCTCGTCTCGGGAAACAGCTACCCGTCCACGTTTCATACGGGATCTACGTGAAATTTTGGGCCGAGCATACGGGCTCGGATACCCCCACATTAAATTCGGCCTTGTGCCACATCTGACCGCGTGGGGTGGTTGGTAGATACCCTGCAGTTGGAGATTCAGTGTAGCTTTTCACTTGACTCACTTCTCTTTCTGTCTATATTTCTGAGATAAGGTATTATATACACTATTTACATTATTCGGTCTATTGTCCTCATCTTTGTCGCCATATTTATTACAACGTTTCTGCCGTTGTACGCTCCGGCCTTCTTCAGGTGGTTCGAATGTCAAATCGAATCCTTTATTCGCTCACTAAAAAATAATATTACCAGCATTACATTGTGAAAAAAAAAATTACCGGCAATATATCAGACCCTCGAGAAAAATCCTTTTTAGAAAAATATATCAATTAAACCTAATCCACAAACTGATTTCTTACAAAGGCTACAAATTATATTCATACGAACGTATCCTAAAATCATGTCAGAATAAAATAACCCATTAAGGTTGATATGCAGTAAAACAAAATAAGTCAAGTCACTTTTCAGCGCTACTGGACCTGAACAAAATGGATTCAGTTTGGCCCGGTCTACCGCGGATGTGCTTTCGGCCATCACTGAATATGTATATCAAGCTCTTGATAATAACGGCGAAGCTCGTGCTGTGGTTCCAAATGTATCAAAGCATTTGACAGTGATAGATATGCTGGTCTTCTACGTATGCTTCAGGGTTACAGTATTACAGGATGATTATTTGATTAAATCCAATCATTCTTATCAAATCGTGAAATGAAGGTCGTTCTAAACGGGCTGCTTCTAGATCCTTTCACACGAATGTGGGTGTCCTTCAAGGCTCTATTCTGGGCCCTACGCTATTTCTGATCTTCATCAATGATCTCCCTGATGTCATCAGTTCTCAAGTAGGAATCTATGCAACTGAAAATTACCATTTCTTTCTTTCTCAATAGCAAAGTTAATCTTGAAAAGGGCTTCCAATCAGTGGTGCGGGAAATGGCTCGTAGATTTTAATGCCTCCAAAATTAAACTGCTCTCATTTAACCACCATAGAGAAACTTTAGTGTCCGCCATCAGGAGAGCGTCTTGTTGCGCCTTCTTGGCCTCGCGTTTTCAACTGACTTGAAATGGAACAACTAAGTTGAATCAATAACAGCATCTACTGCAAAGAAAGTTGTTTCATGGTGTCGTGCCAGCTTTATCTCGTCAGAGTCCATTTTGCACATTTACAAATTTACTATTCGTCCGTACATTGAATAATGTTGCCATATATGGTCTGGTGTGCTTCCTATTCATCTCGAGGAATCCAAAAAAGAATCTGCAATGTAACTTGGCATCTCGACTTCAGCCACTTTCTCACAAACGTGATGTGGCTTCCCTCTGTCTTTTCTAGAAATATTTTCATGGCATCGACGAGCTTTTTTTTTCTGGTGCCTGAATTACATGGATTTAAGCGTATTACTGTGTTGGTATCTAGGTCTGATCTTTTCAATGGTGAAATAGTTAAATGTAACCTCCACTTCTACTCTAACAGGTTTTTTTCTCGCACTTCTCATTTTTTTTTTATTCCCTAATAACTACGATCTTCAAAAATTTAATTGCAACGTCAATCGGCATCTTCTATCTTCTTGAACCCCGTTCATATTTTATCCTTCCGTCAATCCCACCTATACCCAGACTTTTCCATTCACCTTCACTCTGTGTAACCCCCTGCGTACTAGTGGCACACCCACCTTGCTTGCGTGAAATGATGAATATATATATATATATATATATATATATATATATATATATATATATATATATATATATAAAGAAAGAATGAATGTTTGCTCCTAGTTTGTTTCTTTGTTTTTGTCTCTGCTGTATTCGAGCTTATTATTATTATTAATATTATGATTATTATTAATCATTATAATTCGTTATTTGACGAAGGCATTCTGCTCTTTAATCATCCTATATAGCAATGGAAATGAGTCCTTTTCCATATGTTTCTTTGCTACCATCCCCGTAACGTCTGCTACGTTGAAGCCAGTTGATATATAATTTTGATTTGACGAAGACATTCTCCCCTTTAATCATCCTATATAAAAATGAAAATGTGTTTCTTTTCTTTTGTCTTATTTTCCCCTATTTTCTGTGCATCTATAGTTAAATTTAAGAGCATTTCTGTTGCATGTTATAGTTTTCAGTGGGCTTTCGGATTTTCTTTGCAATTACAAGTGAGAATTGTCGGGATTTTATATCTACAATGTTTAAATCTAAGTAAAAATCCCTGTTTACACTATTTATATTCAGACCAATGTCGTTATTGTTGTTCTCACAACGTTTCAACAGCAGTTCCTTCAGGATATCATCAGAGAATTCTGCACTGAGCCCTTTACTTAATCTACAGAATTAGACTGTTCACTTTCCACTGACCATGTCTAGGGATATCCTGAAAAGTTATTATTTTTGTACTGATCACTTATTGCTCGCGCAGATGCAACAGGAAGTCATATTTTCGATTTTACGTTTAAAGGAATCTGATTTTTTAACCGCAAATAAATATCCTGCATACTTTTGAAATATTCTATTGATCGAAGCAAATGGAAATCTGTAGATGTTAAAATAGAGTAGTGTGGATGTTGCGGAAAAATCTTGGATCCTTATGGCCTTAATTTTTCTGTGATTTGCTTTGGCGATTTTTCCTTTGCATTTATATACTGGAGAAGAGTATAAATCAATTTACCAAACCTGGTCACTTCCGGCATAATGAAGAAGCTTACACGGTAAAATTGCCCGCAAGACACATCTGCAATGATGGTTCTTTTATGTAGCAGTAGCCTGTAATGAGCAAGACTGTTAATGATTAACAGCCCACCCCCGAGGGATGTATGTAGCACAAGGCCGAGTTTACCGTGGGTTTTCCGAGCCCGTGGGCTCAGCTAAAAATATTCCCTTAGATCCCATATAAACAAGTTCAGGGTCCGCCTACATCCCCGGACGAAACTTTGAACTTCAGCAAAGCCTCGTCCGGCAGAGAGAATCCGACAGTAGCTGCGAAAAGTCACAGCCCTAAAGAACAATCTATTCGACTGTTCCTATTCCATTAGATACAAGTCAAGAATTTCTGTAAATGAAATCCTGCTTTTAATGTTGGCACTAGTTTTTCTTTTTTTTTTTTTTTGTTATCCTTTTCATTTTCAGCTGACATGAAGAAGCCATATTTCTTCACTTGTAAACACGAAAGTTTGACAGTCATGATTAAAAGAATACCACATATGTTGGAACGCTGAGTTCTGTTTTAAAGTTACAGCTCATTAGGAACCCAAGTTTTTTTTAATTCACTTGAAATGTACGACTGTCGTTGAACATGACGCTTTTTTGGTGCATTGTTGGCGATCAATCTCTTGCTTCGTCTACAATACCGAGGATTATTGGATATGCCACAGTCGCCATTTTAAACCACAGCCCGGCTTTCAATGGATAAATATATAACGCACTAACGTTTTAAACGCCTTTCTTTCAGTAATGTCCTTTCGCATCTCGATAATAAGCCTTGACGAATATGCTGGTTTCTAGAACTACAATCTTCCACTGGGTTAAATGCACGATAAATGACACATTTTCGGATAGAAAATACGATGAACAATTTGTGGCCATTGTTTCGTACTATTCAATCTTGGTTCTGCATTGATTGGTTGGGTCATAATAGTAAGTGCGGAAATGCGCAAATACTTTCGGAACAACCTAATGCAATGTCATCAGAACTTCAATTGTTTATTGATCACCGCACGACAAGGTGCCCGCATATGACACTTCAGTCCAGCATCAGTCTTCCATGATCATTTTCAGATATATTACTTGAATAGTTTACCTTTCAATATCACTGGTCATAGTTTGAAATATCAGGTTAAACCATCAGCTGACTTACAGACTAAATTACATGCAGGCCATACACACGCAAACCATGCACACACACATATCTTGTCAAAATTATTTATAAATATATGCATATGCATGTATTGTTTTTACATATACATATATATATTTATATATATATATATATATATATATATATATATATATATATATATATGTAGTTAGTTAAACCTAGAGAGCCAGACAAACCTACCAAGGTTTCACCTAAGCGGACCGTCAGGGAAGGCTGGCTAAAGAGGTTAAAATGTACGGAAAACTTATAGTCAAAAAACAAAAAATCATTAAATTTTTAGGCTTATTTTCTCTTTGGCATTGGTTTGATTATTTGCAAATCAAGACAACGAAGGTTTTCGAACGAGTATAATTTCCTATACTCATAAGATTAATACTACTACTATATATATATATATATATATATATATATATATATATATATATATATATATATAAGAAATATACAAAATATCTTACATTAATTGCCCAACGATTTTCACATCAAAGCAATTTTCAAATGCTGGAATTATATTTATTTTTATTTAGATTTTGACACCGGTTTTTATGTTCCCGAGAGAAATATTATCCTTGGGCCGGAATATTATTGGAGTTAAAATATTTAAATGAATTATAGTTTAATTTTGAATTTGAATTTAAGACCTGATTAATATTTATGATTGAAAATATAGTTATAAATAAGAATTAATATATATATATATATATATATATATATATATATATATATATATATATATATATAGAGAGAGAGAGATAGATAGATAGATAGATAGATAGATAGATAGATAGATAGATAGATATGAGTATAATAAAAACGTACACGCATATATTTGGCACAAAGTTGTATTTGAATATTTTGTACCTGAAGATTGCGCGTGTGCATAAAACGCCGAGTCGTGCCATCGACGTGGAATATTATGTATATTCACTATTATACAGGCATATTTATGTGCTATTTAAAATTATTTATAAAGAAAAGTGTTTAAAAATTTATATATTTACACTCGTACATACAAAGCCAAATGTAGGACACATCCATATATACAGGCACATATAATTCTATGGGTATATTGTTTAAAGATTGCTGTATTGATAAAGAAGAATGATGACTAATGTCGGCTTATTTATGTGGGAAGATTAGATGATATGGGGTTCATATCTTACAGTTGCTTAAGGGGTGAAAACGACACTCATAAAACTTTTTTCTTTTTCTTCCTCTCCGGCTGTCTGTCTGTCTCTCTTTCTGTCTATATATATATATATATATATATATATATATATATATATATATATATATATATATATATATATGTATGCATACAAGGTTTTACCGAAAGATTGACTTAATTTGATCAGTTCATCACTAAAATAATTCAGCATTTCTCCTGTCGAGTCATATATTTCCTATCCCTTGCGAAATAACTCCTACAAAACCAAAAATAAAAATATGATTTTCTAATATTTATTTTTATTTCTTCATGAAAAAAAAAATCTACACTATAAGTTCAACAGACATTTAGATAGAACCTCTTTTTGATAGATAAACAGAAAAACAGACCGACAGACTGGTTATTAATGACTTACTGCATAGTTTTATCATAAAAATAATGTCGGGTGATATATACTGAAACACTCATAAAATCTCGTACACAATAGAAAACATTCTCCTGATATATATATATATATATATATATATATATATATATATATATATATATATATATATATATATATATATATATATATACATACATTGTGACAGATGAGTGATCTTAATCTTACTAAAACCCGTGTCTTTTTTTTCCTTCTTTTTGCTAACTTGTGATAACTATAGGTGAAATTAAATCCAAGCAAAGCTTTTTATCTTTTAGGCACATAAATATCAATTGTGATCAATTCTGTCCCTATAAAATCTACATAACCAGAGCGAAGTATATATAAAATTCTTATGGCTACAGGGCTATGGTTAAAATGTGGACAACAAAAATGCCTGGAAGATATATTTTACATATTATAACGGCAATAAACAGCAGTAGTTGGCTTCATATATACCAAGAGGAAAAACCTTTGTTCAATGACTACAAACTGAACATATATATATATATATATATATATATATATATGTGTGTGTGTGTGTGTGTGTGTGTGTGTGTGTGTACTTATTATATATACATATTATACACAGTTACACTCGAACATGTACAAATACTATTCTATTTCTCTTGTGTGTGTGTCTATATGTATATATATAAAGGGAAGAGGTTATATTTGTTCCAACGAGAGAAAAGAAGAGAGAAACCGCAAACATTTTTGTATGTAATGTGGATTTGTTTAAAAAAATATATAATATGCTTTATATGTAAAAAAATCCGCATTACAACCAAAAATGTTTGAAGTTTCTTCTGCTTAATATATATATATATATATATATATATATATATATGAAGAAATATACTCTTAAGGTGTACTATATTTATGGGATAAAGTGCTCAATATCAGAGATAGAGCGTGTGTAAATATAACAGTGAGTATAGAAGTCAACACTAAGAGGTGACAGTCTGTTTCATGCTATATGCAATCGTCAGGCCACGACGATTGCATATAGCATGAAAAAGACAGTCGCCTCTAATATATATATATATATTTATATATATATATATATTATAACCTATTACATTAAAACAGGTATATATAATTCTCTATTACCCTTGTCTTTCTTTTTCGATTTTCTTCCCTCTGTTTTTTATTTTTTTTTTATTTACTTTTTCTTTATATGAATCTTTTTTCCCTTTTATGGCAAATTATCCAAAAACGGAATGTGAAGTAGTTTCAATAATTTCAATTTTTAATATAATCGTTGTTAGCCACCTGAAGAAAAGTTCATTTAACGTTGAAACAAAATGTATAATTTTGTAGCGGATAGTTCATTGTATAATAAATATTTATTGCTTTCCTTTTGTATTGAGCCCTGTTTTAAATTAATGTTTTGAACGTTGTAATTTTATTCTTCTACCATTTATTTGTATATATATATATATATATATATATATATATATATATATATATATAATATGGTCACAGTTGAATTAGACCTGGAAACAGTAGTGTTAAAAAGTGCTCAATATCCGTGTGAAAAAATAAAAATAAGAGTAAAAATAACATGTAGAGCTTTTAACTTTAAAAATCAGGAGTTCAGTTGAATCCGCTACCTTGGTTTCAAACTTCCGGTAACCTTAAACTATTTTTTATCAAATGACCTATTAACGCTTCTTAAAAAAGAAAAAAAACTTTTTTAGATTTAGTTCTTTAGTTTAAAAAAATAAAAATAAAAAAAGGATGAAACAGACTGCTGCCGGTGAGTGCTGACGTCAATATCGACTTATACACACACACACACACACACACACGCATATATATATATATATATATATATATATATATATATATATATATATATATACGAAATAAGATATAAGTAAATAAATAAAAAGAACTAAAATTAATCCAGATAAATAAATAAATGAACAAAGTAACAAATCGCCCCCGCTAAAATAACCGTTAGAACTAATAAAAATAAGCATAAATAAGCAAAAATAAGTAAAAATAATCAGGCCATATAATTAAATTAAAAACTGTCCATCAAAATAACAGAATAGACTACGGCAAGCAACCTAAACATTGGACGAATAAAAAGCTTTAGTTATCTTTCCAGACCAAAACAAACTATTAAATAAGCGACCTAAACGAATCTTACTACGTTAATAATACATTAAAACACGAAAAAAATAAATAGCACAAAATGAACATGAAAAACAAGTAAAATAAATTAACCCTAACAAATAAATAATTAAATATACAAACAAGTCAATCCCGTAAAAATAACCGCCAGAATAGATTACCCACAATGCCCCACTGACCCACATATATAAATAGCCGAGGATAAATCCAGCATTCGCGGCCTGACTATTGCGCCCAGCATGAAACAGCCTGTTACCTCTGAGTGTTGACTTCAGTGTTCACTTCTATATTTATATGTGTGTGTCTGCGTGTGTGTATAAAATGAATAATGAAAAATTAGTGTATTTATTTTTAAACCGAAATTTTTATTACTTTAAATTACTTTAAATTCGATATTATTTTCATTATTGTAGACGTTATTATATTGGCCGAGCAGTAAAGATGACTGTCCGACAGCACGTATCGGTGCACGGTAGATAAATATCTCCTCTTTCTAAACCCAGTTGATTCCCCTACAAAGAGAGACGCACGTTCTATCCCTGCCGAGGAAAGCATTTTTATTTAGTCAGGTTTCGCGAATGCTTAAACCGCTAGACGTAAATCACAATCATATATATATATAAAGTACAGTGTATGTGTATGTGTTTGCGCTTGTGTTTGTGCAAGCATCACCTCCGCCCCGCTCCCACTGGTCCGATCTCAATGATTCATAGCTAATTCAAAAGCCCTAGAAAAGTTAATCGCAGAGAACGATTTTCGTTGAGTTTAAAATATATATTAATATATTATACTAGCCATTATTATTGCTTTTAATGGTTCAAGGGGAGTAACTCTTTTTTTTTTTACTCTTATATCCAAATTGCAGTGCACGTTTACTATAAACCAAATCAGGTGGAGACTCTTGGTCTGGTCATCATCACAATAGCTAGGGAGAAGTAGATGCGATAAGCATCAATAAACTACAAAAGAACTCAAAATTGGTCGCTGCATTTAAGTATTACATTAATATCTAAGCTTACGTTTTAAAAGTTCAATAATAATCCTTCTGTTGCCATTTGATTTAAAGACAGTTTGATGTATGTAGGTCCTTAATTTCCTTACAAACACTTATTTTTATTTCATGGGTAACAGAACAGGGGAGATTTATAAGATAAAATTAATATAGTGTAAAGATAGGAAAATAAAAATTAGAATTAATTATGCATTCAACATTTGATGAGTTAGAGAAACATAATAGCTAATTAAATAAAACTTATATTATGGAATCTATGAATAAATGCGAGATTGAAACATAATTACCTAACGAATTCTGGTCTTAAAAAGGACCAAACTTTACTTTATAGCAATTTATGCAGTAATATCTGTATTATACATTATCTACTTCTAGGTGATATGACTCTTCAGGTTTAACTAATTTGCAAATTGATTGTAAAAATGTATATTTCATTAATTAACTATTCTTCATTACAGTTCTTTTGTTGAAGGATTATTTTCATTTTCATGCTTTTCTGCTTCTTAATATTTTCTTACATAGTCCAGAGAAGTGTTTGAAATTTGCAATTTAATTGGCCTTCAACAATTTGGCATCTATCTGTAAAACTTTCCTTAATAATAATAACCCAATTTATGATTGAAATGTTCATTTAAAATATTTGTTTCAAATATTTCAAGTAGTGTTTAATAAATAGGAAAAAATGGTCGTCTACTTAAAATACAATAATTAGTATTAGTGACTGACTACTCGTATCCAAAGATTCCCGTCTACTGGGGCGGCTGGCTAGTTGTAGATGCTTGCTCAGGCTCAGTTATGTTTGTTCAACACTCACACATGGGCGGCTCCGTCAAAGGACAGAGTCGTAACTGAGGAAAATTATACTGGGAGGTGCCCAGCCCTGGGGAACAGCTGCCTGAAGCTGTGCCCTCTCATTGCACCAAAGAGAGGGATCGGTACTCGCACTGAGGCCAGCGCAGCCGAAAGATGCGGGGCTTAAGGCAATTTTTTTTTTTCAAAGCCCGGGTGTACGCGCTCGGGGTACCCATATTAAACCAAGAGTCCTCCACAAGAGCTAGCTTAAATGCCGCCCGATATGAAAGCAATGATAATGACAAGTATAATATATTAATATATATTTTTAACCTCGCATAATCTGGCAAAATCCTGAATCTGAGCTCAACGAAAATCGTTCCCTGTGCCTAATATTTCTAGGGCTTTTGAATGAATTAGGAATCATTGAAATTGCTCCAGTGGGTGGGGAGGAGCTGCATGGACACACACACCACAAGCATACACACATATTTTGTAGTTTATATATAAGATGGAGAGAGAGAGAGAGAGAGAGAGAGAGAGAGAGAGAGAGAGAGAGAGAGAAAGCGCACGTGTGTGTATCTGTGAATGAGACATAGGAACAGAAAAAAACTAAAAAAACGGGGAAACAAAAAAGAAAGCCATCAATCTTGCTGGCTGTCCGACAGTGCTTATCGTCTCGTAGAAGATGGTAGCATTGCATCAATAAAGATCTCATATTTCTAAATACAGTACATTGTCGACAATCTAAATCAAATGTTGATACCAGTTTGTTACTGGTAAAAAGGATGAAAGATTGTAAATAAGAAATTAGATAAATCGTAAGCAATACCATATCAAGAGTGAAGACCTGCTAAACATAACAGAAGAACGAGATCAACCGATTTCGCTACCTTGGCTTCAACTTTTCTACTGAGGGTAAATTTTAAAAAAACGGGGTACCATCATATTTCATCTTTTAAGCTAGAAAGCTTTAGAAACTCACCAACCATGTGTGCAAAATAAAGAAAAAAATTTAAAAAGATCCGATTGCAAACTGGAAAATTAAAAAAAAAAAAGTAAAAACTTAAAACAATCATAACATCGGTAACGTTTTGTCAACCAAGAAAAATTAGATATGACATTTCCAAACCCCCAAAAATCTTTTTGAATCAGAGATTGGAAATTATGATCCGTTGTATACATACTTAAATTTCGTTTTTTAGTTCATATAAAGTGTGATGAAAAGAACATATGTATATTTCATATAATCCCTCATCGATACATTTCTACTACACATGATTTTCTCATCATTCTCCTCCTCACCTTCTATCACACCTCACGTTGTGTGCTTAATCATTTATTTATTTTAAATATAGCGTTGATAATTTTTTTTTTATTTTATGAAAAATAAAGCGTTAGGCAATCAATTGACCAAAATCGCCTGAAGATATCGAAAGGCTGAAACCAAGCTAGCGGAATCGGCTAATTTCTTACTTTTCTACATCTAAAAGCTCGAAATGTTAAATTTTCATCTTTTTATATGTGTTTGTGTACCTTTTAACACTACTGTTTCCCAGTCTAATTCAACTCTCACCATTAACTTTAATATATATATATATATATATATATATATATATATATATATATATATATATATATGTAAAAGTCAAGGATTACTAACCACTGGAGATTAAAAGTGATTCATGAACGCTTCACAGCCTGTAGAAAACCTAGCAGTAGAAAAACCATGGTAGATTGATTTTTAAATACAGAGATTTGGTGCCCCAGACGACCCTCCGCAGGTTTTTGAATTCAGAGTTGTCCTTCTCCTAGACTAGTTGCCATACAACTATATATATATATATATATATATATATATATATATATATATATATATATATATATATATATATATATATATATAACGTTATGTTAGTTGATACCAGTGATTAAAGTAAACAACGTGTTTTTCTATTAATGGTTACGAAGGTTCTAACTCTGCCAGGAAGTACATGTTCTTTATAAAAAATTGAAGAAATACACTATTTCAAACACGGGTTTCCACTAAAATAACAATTTGGTTAATATTTCTGGGTTTCCCGAGTTCGTGGTGTTGTTTGGGTGAATTATTACCGTTGTAAATTCTTAATTGCATTATAAACTAATTTTGACTCAAACTCAGACTTAAAGTTGAAAATGACAATAGTGTGGTGAACTTTTATTACAAATAGGTAGATAATTAATATTTAGTGTAGGAAGTGAAGTTCTAGGTTCTTTCAAAGTTGATGACATTGTCAAACACAAATAATTAGTTTTCCGCTCATAAAATTGTTGTATAGTACAGGACAAAACAAAATATTTAAGTTAAAGTGTATATCATTTCTTCTTCTTTATCTTCTTCTTCTTCTTCTTTGTGCCATATCCCTTCATGACGTTGGCTCTCCACAATTTCCTCTCCTCCTTGACAATTTGTAAATACGGATATTGTCCAGATTGTAATAAAAAAAATAAGCCAGAAAATTGCTAGATTAACTTTTTAACTTTCTCGGATTATTCCAAGAGATACTTTATGGTGCATGATTAAGAGATAATTTAGACAATTGAAAAAATGTGCAAGCAAAAATCTGTAGGAGGTAATAAAATTACTGTCAGTCAAAGGAGAATAAAAGTTATCAAAATTTTTAAAAAATGATTAAGGTTATAGAATTTAGGGAAATTCACACTCTTGGTTTTTCATCCAACTCCAGGTTAAGTTTCCAGTCTTGTCTCTCCAGAAGCTCTTCATATCTTCCGTTGGTATTAGTAGCGTGATTGAATCTATCGTCGTGTTATCTTTCCCAGTCCCTGTTATGTCATCTATCTATCGTCATTAGGTAGTTTACTGTCTGCTTTCCTCTATCTCTCGTGTATTCTATGTCCTGTGAAGGTCAGATTCTCATTCCTCATAATGTGCTTTAAATATTTCAACTAACATCCTTCTGTCGAACCACATATCTGCTGCCTCCAGACTCTTCGTCTGTGAAAAGCTTGTTCAACAGTAGTCTGCCATAGAGAAGGACTGATATTGCATTACAAGTCAGAAGACCTCTGTTTCTGACGATTTTCTGTTACTTGATACTTTGCTTAACTTTTGGAAGGCATATTTCTCTATTATAATATGTTTCGGATTTTGGTGTCGTATATTCCATCCTGTGTTCGAACTTTTCCTTGACATTTAAATTTTTACGCCATTTTTGGGATGGTGGCGTTGAGCGTTGGGAAACGCTATAATACTGTATGATTATATTTTTTAAACCTGGAATTAATGCTGGATTTCTTTATATATTCTGATAATTAATACCAGATTATAGATGTAGATATCAACTTATCAGCACGGAAAGTGAAATCGATGAGCCGAATTCAAACTGTCTCTTCTATTGTGTTCGATTTCACGTAACTGCCCTTGAGTAAGGCGTAAATTCATCTCCCCAGCTATAGATCAATAACAGGGTAAAATGAACTCCTTAGCCTTAGATGGCAAGCAATCTAAGAGAAAGAAAAACTGAAATCCAAATCATTAGAGAGGGCAGTGGTTTACCAATCTTTTTCGAAATAGTCATAATCATTCACAGCTAATATAAAAAAGGAAATCGTGAAGAGCCGAGATCGTCTACGCCTAGAATAGCTATGGTATTTCAAAATGTAATTGTAGATCGTTTATGTTTAAAACTAGATTTTACGGTCGATTTTAATTGATTAACCAGGATAAGTGGAAACTGTATCACAGATGATATGTTTCACATACAATTATAAATCAATATGTGTCATATGTAATACACACTTACACGATCATGTATCTTTTGATACATGACTGATAAGGCAGATTTTTCCCGCAGTAGGTTGCCATTTCATTCTGCAGTAAACCCGTTGCCATCCAAGGCTATAGAACCCGGTCTGTCCTGTAATTTACCCATAGCTGGGGGAGAAGAAGAGGATTCATACCTTTCCCAAGAGTATTAATACGTAAGTGAATGCAATGGATTCGACTGGAATTCGAACTCGACTCTCCGATTCCTAAATCTGAGACGCTATCTATTATTCCACCATGCCTCCTCAATTATAAATAGAGGTTTAAAATATCAATAAATTGTTAGGTTTATATCAATTTTATGGTGCAAACGTTGACTTACTTAATAAAAGCTGACATTGTACCAAATAAGCATGGTCGTTGGCAAATTCGTGTTTTCAGATGAATTTTATAGTGTAGTGAATTTTATTCTGAGTTGGTGCACCACTTCTATGACCTTGTACCAATCTAAGTTAAATATTTGTCATATTATGCTTAAGGAGCAGAAGAATGCTTTCTACTATTGAGGTTGTTTGGTGATCAAAAACAGAGAAAGATCCGTAACTTTGGATGCTGAATATCAAGACAGTCAGGCGGGTACACGTGAAAGACTAACACAATACAATCGTACTTCCCCAATTCCTAGCCGCCTGCCTTTTATTGTGCTATTTTGTGTATAAACGCTGAGAAATCCTTATCTGAAAATTCAGAACGCAAAAGAAGAAAATGATGGCAATAAGAAAAAAAAAAAGAAGTAAAGATTAAACAGAAAAGAAAACACAAATACTGAAAAGGAGAAAGAGAAATAAGGAGAAAAAAAAACAAAACAAAAAAAACATCTGATAAAACCAGAAACGTTGAACCAAAAAAAAAAATCAAAGACAGTCGGCTTCGATTTTCCCTATCGAAAAAGAATGAAACAAGGAAATAAATGTATTGTAAATTTCCGTTCGGTCCTTTGGAGATCATTTTCAAATCTTGAGCGATTTTTTTTTCCATCCTGTTAGCGAATGTTCAGTGTCGTTTTGTGTTACTTTGAAAAGGAAATTCGAAATAGCAATGAGGCAACAAATTGCGAAAGTCTTTGCTAAGAAAACTCAGAAGACATTTTCTTTTGCCAAGACCGGAAATAATGGTGTGTAATCTGATAGGCATGTATAAAAAAGCGAAGCGAGATAATGATCAGTAATAAAAAGACAGATTTGAAAAAGGAGTTCGGTTTTATATTTGAAAAAAAGATCGCAGAATATATTAAAGATATTTTCGATTTATCCTTAATTTTAATATCAGGTAAAGGATTATGTGCATTCTCGGCGACATCCTTCGGAACCGAGCCAGACTAAATCACGTCAGACCAAACTAATTATTAATGATTACCATTTTATGTTCACACTGTTCAATGCCCAAAAGCCACTCGAGATTACAGAGTAAGATTTATGAGGCACAGTTCATGGGGACATGTGAGAAAGATAACGATTAAGCCTAGCCTTGAATTGTAGTGATCGAGAAAGAATCATCTTGGAGGTCAGTTCCAAAGTTTGTGCGAAGACGCTTTTCAGGTAGATGTTATATCTCACCAGTGAAATAAGAAGGGAATGAGGATGATACGGGTGTATATCTGGTCTATTATTATCAGTCTTTATTGCCAGACATATTTGGAGAGAGCAACAATGTCCATGTATCTTACATTGCTTAAAGTTATTCGATGATGATACAAAAGAAATTTCCAAGGATTTTCAATGGAAACAAAATAAAATTTCGTTACCGGTATATATGCTAGCTTAGTGTACAATATTATCAGTCATACATTTGCCGTATAACGGGCAGATTGTATTTTTTCGACAATTGCATTTATTTTTAAAAAGGTCAAGGTTGTTGCCTTTGTTGGACATATATTTATTTAATATAATATTGTGATGTTGGGATATTGATTTATCGATATTTTAACGCTGCTATAGCTGATCTTTACATTATTTTTGTTAAAATATGTATAATATCGCAAATTGGGTGCTGGTATTAATGAAATAATGCACAATGTAATATGACAAAAATATAAATTCAGGATCTGAAGATAGCGTTGTGCATAAAACTCCGAGGTTGTGCTTCCGGTGAGGAAGAAAATGTATATTTAGTAACATATATATATATATATATATATATATATATATATATATATATATATATATATATATATATATATATATATATATATATATATATATATATATATATATATATATATATATATATATATATATATATATATATATATATATATATATTCAGGTAAAAATCCGTGGGTAAGTAATCCAATTAGATCCTATTAATATAAAATATTAAAATGATCCACAAAAGAGATGTTCTATCATAACGACCTTACTTTCTTTGTCTCTCTGCCACTCTATAAATGCCATTTCCCTTATACGTCGTTTATTCCTCCTCCTTTTTCTTCTTTTCCTTCCTTCCTTCCTTCCTTCCTTCCTTTTTATTTTTTTAAAATTCTTTAAAAAAACGTTAGAATTCATTTCTTAACAAATGTATTTGCATTGACAATTCACATGGAATATCTCCCGAGAGAACGAAATGGCCCTCTGAATGGGGTAATTCGGGTTTAATTTCATATATATATATATATATATGTCTGCGCGTGTGTGTGTGTGTGTGTGTGTGCGCGCGCGCACTCGCGCGTGTGTGTGTGGTAAGAAATAAAAATTAAATGTTTACTTATCTGTAATTGTATAAATAATGTAAAAAATAATTGCTTAAACGATGATATATGAGTCTAGGGTAAAGATACTTTAATTTACATTTTAAAGGCTTATTTTACGTTATTTATACAGTTACAGGAATCAGCATTGTATCTAATGTTATTATACAAATTATTACTGCTACTACTTCGTGTTATTATCATTATTATTATTATTATTATTTATGTTATTAATATTAATTATATTTCTTAGATTTGTTTATTATATTTTCTTGTTTCCCATACAGATTTAACTTACATTCATATTATTTCTGTTACTGTTTTTAAAGTATCATTTTCAGTTAACTTGTTTACATTTGTCTTTATTTCATTCTTACAAGTTGGGTTAAATCAAGTTATATAACGCTTTTCCTCGTCCATATTGCTTTCAGTTTGTATTCAAATTTATTTTAAAATCCGATTTTTCCCAGGGCAAATTCATATTCATTTTTTATTCTTTATAAATAATTGATGTTGCTAGAATTTGTTGCAAGTCTTTTGCGCCGAGATATGAGCACCCGAACATATATAAATATACATGGGGCTGGAACATTTATAAATGGAGATGCTATTTTGTCTTTTGTATGGTTTATATATGGCATTAGTCTTCGTTGTCTTTTTATATCAATTCTAAAGCCAGTTTTTTTTTTAAAGAGTTTACTATTTGTTGGGTTATGTTTATTAATATGTCTGTGAAATGGGTTAAGATAAATAAGCCTTCATTTCAATATAATACTATTGTAATGACAAAAGTACTCAGGTGTAGGCTTTAAGAAAGCTTTATTCAACTGAGAATACAAGGTTCCCGTATAGTGTCATTTTATAAACCCAGTATACAGAAATAGCTCTCTCAAAGAGGAGAGTAACAAAACAAGGGGAGACTACTCTTGATTATTCATAACAGCTATATCTTTTTAGCGATTAATGTAGCTAGTCTATTGATCCTTACTAATTAGCAAATACTACACCATTATATCTACCCATAATTATGAAATAGTTTCATTTTGGCAATTTTATTCATGGGTTTTTATTATAGCATTTCGTAAAATTTTATTATATGATAAGTAGCTAAAAATTGTGCTTTATTCAATATAAATGTTCTATATCAAATTCTATAAATATAATCTTCTCATTGCTAATTTTAATATACAGTAGAAGTCCTCACATCCGGAATCTTTGTATCCGGATCCTTCACATCCGAAATTCCTCATATCCGGAGTGCCTCATATTCGGAATCCCGCAAATCCGGACATGATTTTGATATGCATATTTGAACTATTTAGGTGATATGTAACTGATTTGAAATTTCTGTTTTTCAAGAAATTTACTTTGGATAATTACTTATGCTTATTTCACCCTAATGGCTTGTATTGGTGCAAAAGATGATGGAAATGAGAGGAAAGGATGACAACGAGACACGTCTGCAAAAAGATAGCGATGAGATGCATGATTGTGATGAAACCTTCACTGAAATTGAAAAAGCTATTGAAAACGGTTGTCAGTTTTATGGAAAGAAAGCCAGCATTCAGCTATAACGATTGTAATAACGCACGCAGAGTTAAAAAGTGTTTTTCGTTTAAAGAATTTCAAGAACAAAAGCAAAAGGAAATGCGGGAAAAAGTTGAGAATGACATTAGAAGAGAAAGAATCACCATGCAACAGTGATTAAAAAATCCTCGTTACATTATTTGTTTTGCATACGCGGCATACTTAATTTATTGAATTTTCATTAAAATTACATAACTTATTTCCTTAAAATCAATTCCGTTATATTTCACTCACTATTAGCTTATTTTGTTTACTATAAAATAGTGAAAATAAATGTTAAACCTGATTTCAGGTCTTTTATTTTAAACTAAATATAATTCCTCATATCCGGACTTTGTAACCAATTCCTCATATCCGGAATTCGTTCTTCGTCTGTTTTCAGGGATACTAATTTAGTGCTCATTTAGAGTTTTTCCACTGGCTTATACTTTGTATACTTAACTTTAAAAATATTTTCCCAATTTAAGTTTGCTTATTTTTAATCAACTTAATTCTTGGAGGAATAAGCATTTTGTGTATAGATTTATTTACTAAATCTTTGGTCCAGTGGTCTTGTCTTTTGATAGATAAAATGATCTAACGTGGAATTTTTTTTTTGAGCCGTTCGTTTCTCCTCGTGGTTTAAAAATTTATTAAAGCAAGTTCCCCAAGCCCACTGTTGGTGGCGGGTAGGAATGGTCGCTGACCTACCTGCCTCCAACACTGCGTTCTCTGTAACTTGACGCTTGGGCACTGAGATAGTGTTGGCTGTACACTGGCGTCCATCAGAATGCAAGCGGACAATCACTTTCTGCCATGTGTGAGTATAATTTCGTTCTACCAGAGACATATCCAAAAGCTCTCTCTCTCTCTCTCTCTCTCTCTCTCTCTCTGTATATATATATATATATATATATATATATATTCCACCGTATTCGTATATTTATTTATGTATTTATTTTATTTATTTATCTATTTTTCTTTGTTCCCTGTCCGACTAATTTAACTTTGATACTTGGTCTAACGATTCTAACCTAACTTATAACACTATATGTTTGTGTAGTTGGAACCCCCCCCCCTCGAAAGAAGGGAAAAAATGTCTCTTCACCAGGCGTTAGTATGTCTTCAGTATTCTTATGGTCCAGTGGCCTTGTCTTTTGCTAGATAAAATGTACTAACTTGGAACACTCACTAGTGACCATCAGAATGCATGCGGACTACCAATATCACCTGCTGCCACAAGTGAGCTAGCATTTATGCCTTATCCGCAAAAAAGTGGATAATCATATTCTTTCATTTCTCTCTTTAGAATAGAACAATGGGACTTAAAACTTTGTGTTGTGTTAGGATAAAATACTAATAAATTCCATCCTATCCCCCTGAACATACAACTAGTGTCAGCCTGGGCATTATGTCAACTACTTCCCCGCCCTTATCCCTCTGTTTGTTTTTTGTCGTTGTTGTATGTGTTATATGTAATAGGAGTAGGTAGATCCTCCTACCGCCTGGTCAACACTCCTCCCCCTTCTCCTGGACATGAGCAGAGGCTCACACCTTGTTTCTTGTCTAGGAAGGGGTTCCCAGTACTCTCTCTCTCTCTCTCTCTCTCTCTCTCTCTCTCTCTCTCTGGCCTCTGTACTAGTGCTGATGTGTTTCTCCTGTGACGTGTGCAGTCTATGGCATTGCCTCTTCATTTTGAGGGTACACTGTTGACAATTCACTGGTTGCTGTTTTCGACTGGTAGTTAGGAGCCCTGACTCTTGCGTAGCGTCTTGAGCGGCCGCTCTGATCAACAGTTGTATAATACTGAGGTGTTTGTAGTGCCATGACGCGCATGGAACGGTGTCCCTGCAGTCATCTCCGGTGGGCAATCCTGAGGCCACATTATGATGCAGGCTGTGCCAACTCCTCTCTGCCCATGTCGCGGTCGATAACCATCTTCTTCTCTTACTTCAGGTCTTCTCATCTTCCAACAATTAATCCACATGAAGACTCAAAAGAACCAAAAAAGTAAACCTAAACCAGCCACTCATAAATCACCTAAACCCCTCAACATTTCATTCAACAACATCCGTGGCATTAGAACAAATTTCAGCAGTATGGAATCTTTCCTCACTGCAAACTGCCCGGATATACTGGCTCTGTGTGAGACAAACCTTGTCTCGTCTATCCCCTCCTCTGATCTCTCGATCCCCAGCTACCTTACTCTCCTCAGGAAAGACTCTATAACCCACATGCACGGCCTTGGTGTCTACGTCAAGGACCATCTCCCTCTGGCCAGAGGGTTGTCTCTCGAATCGCCAGACCATTCGTACATGTGTCTCCGACTATATCTCCTCAATACCGTAAGCTATCCCGTGGAGATGGCATACCAGCCATTGTCTTGAAGAAATGCGCGCCTGAGCTAGCGCCCGCCCTCTCTAAACTATATAATTACTGCCTCAAGGAATCCTGTTTTCCTGACTGCTGGAAGTCTTCATCCATTGTTTCTGTCTTTAAGAACTCTGGAGACCCTTCTGACCCCTCTAATTACCGTCCTATTAGTCTCCTACCCCTGTTCAACAAAGTCTTCGAAGCCCTAATCAACGCCGAAGTGGTTAACCACCTTACCTCACACGACCTGCTCTCAGACAAGCAATATGGTTTCCGCTACGCCCGATCTACAGCTGATGTGCTTACGGCCATCACTGAAACCGTCTACCAAGCCCTTCAAAATAACGGTAAGGCTCGTGCCGTTGCCCTAAACATCTCCAAAGCGTTTGATAGGGTTTGGCATGCCGGCCTTCTTCGCAAGCTCCAGGGTTATGGTATTACAGGTCGATTGTTTGACCTAATACAAACCTGTCAAACCGTGAATTGAAGGTCGTTCTCAACGGATTCTCCTCCAGTTCCTATCCCACGAACGTAGGTGTTCCCCAAGGCTCCATCCTTAGCCCCACTCTATTCCTTATTTTCATCACCGACCTTCCTGTCGCCATAGATTCCCAAGTTGGCATCTACGCGGACGACACTACAATTTACTCCTGCCTCAAAAAAAAATCTAGTGTCGCTGACAAAACTAACCCCGCCGTTCGTCTTGAAATGGACCTCCAATCGGTTGTTAACTGGGGCAAGAAGAGATCCTTCCCTGCCCCCATTAGAATGTTTGATAGTCAACTTCTTGAGAGCAACTCTTTGCGTCTGCTCGGTCTCACGTTGACTGCTGACCTGAGATGGAACAAATACATTGAGTCCATTGCTTCGTCCACCGCGAGGAAAGTTGGCTCTCTGTGCCGCGCCAGGAAATTTTTCTCCCGGGAATCGATACTTCAAATATACAAAACAACCATTCGCCCTTGCATGGAGTATTGCTGCCATATATGGTCTGGGGCACCTTCTGTTTACCTCGGAGTTCTTGACAATATCCAGAGACGGATATGTAATATAATTGGCTCTGATCTGGCATCTCGTCTACAGTCACTCTCTCGCAGACGCGCCGTCGCCTCTCTCTGTCTTTTCTACAAATACTTTCATGGTAATTGCTCCGATGAGCTGCTTTCACTGGTTCCCAGACTCCATGAATTCAAGCGCCCTACGAGGCTGGCATCCTGCTCCCACCCTTACACTGTAGAAACTTTTAAATGTAGCCGTCTCTTCTACTCCAATAGCTTCATACCTCGCACCTCTCGCCTGTGTAACACCCTTCCCTATTACTGTTTCCCTGAGAGCTATAATCTCCAACTATTCAAATGTAATGTCAATCGACACTTCCAGTTACCTTGATCTATCCACTATCCTTCTTCTCATCCTTTCTTCTATCACTCCTATCTGCTCTCACTCCAAATCTTCTGCAACCCCCTGCATCCTAGTGGCTTCATGCCTTGCTCGGGGCGTAATGCTTAAAAAGAATTATATTTATGGTACTTTAATTTGATAAATTATTCTATTTTCGTGAAGCGTTTAATTATATTATCGATTTTGATTTTAACTGCTTTAACTTTAGCTTCTGAATTTATTTTACTCTCTGTTTCTTTCTTTTCTATCTTCTTTTTAAATTAATTTATTATATGTATTATTTACCATGTTATAAATTTACCTCGGTGTGTCTTCTTGTGGAAATAATATTTTGAATTAATCATTTTAAAATATTTTCTGAGTTTCTTTTAAACGTTAATGTTTAGATTTCTAAATCCTAAACTATTTTTATCTGCATTAATTCATTTGGATTTGTCATCAGTCCGTCTTTTCATGATTTCAAATCTGAAATTATTATTACCTTCATCAAAAAAGGAATATAGTTTCTGCCTTAATTATTTTAGAAATTTTCTATTTTTCAATCCATTTAATGTTTTAAACATGAGGATATGGTAAAATTAAGTTTTATTATGTCAGTATTAAACAAAATGAACTCTATTAAAGTTATTAAAATATGCCAGTGACAGTAAATACAGCAATTCAAGAAAGTAGATCTTTCACTAAGGTCTTTCGAAACCAATATTTGCTGATTAAAGGTATTCGAAAAAGAAAGGCCGACAGTCAAACATATATTGATATAATAAAACGTTTACTCAAACTCGAGTGCCTACTAAATCTAATATGAGTCCGTCTAAAGGAATGGTGGCCAATGTAGCAGATTTCCCCAGATAAGGATAACGCTGGTTCGAATCGTACCGAAGTGCACACTCTCGTAAGTAAATAACCAGGCTGCAAACAATAAAAATTTTAAAAAATTTGTATATTTGATTTAGATTATATTATTTATTATTTACTTAGTTTACTTTTATTTTATTTATTATTTTATTTATTATTTAATATTTATTCCCTTTACTTTTATTATACTCAATATTTTATTTATTATTTATTACATATTTACGTTTTTATTATGTTACTTATTATTTTATTTATTATTTATTATTTATTAACTTTTTTTTTATATACTTATCATTTTATTTATTATTCATTATTTATTTAATTTATTTTCATTTTACTTATTTTATTTATTATTTATTTACTTTATTTTTATTGACTTATTATTTTATTTATTATTTAATATTTATTTACGTTATTTTTATTTTACTTATTATTTTATTTATTATTTGTTTACTATATTTTTATTTACTTGTTTGTTATTAATTATTTATTATTTGTTTAAGTATTTTTATTTTAACATTTTCTTTATTATTTATTATTTATTAAATTTATTTTCATTTTACTTATTTTAATTATTATTTTCATTTATTTACGTTATTTTTATTTTACTTATTTCATTTATTATTTATTTTCTTTTATTTTATTTACTTATTATTTTATTTATTATTTATTTTTATTTTACTTATTATTTTATCTATTATTTGTTTACTTTTATTTTCATTTTACTAATTTTTTTTATTTATTATTTACTATTTATTTACGTTATTTTTATTTTACTTATTTTTTTTATTTATTATTTATTATTATTCACTTTATTTTTATTTTACTTATTATTTATTTTTGTAACTTTTTGTTTCGGAAATTTTGGTATTTGTTTTGAGAATACACTTTGTTAGTTTTAGATTAACGATTATTAGTTGTTTAGTTTTGCAATCGAGGTGTCGTGGTTGGCACTATAGTTGGAATTTCTTTCGCGTTTGCATATGCAAATGGGAACTGGTCTATTTTTTATGAGTCTATAATGTTTTGGAAAGGTACTTAATGTGAATTTTATCTTGTAGGTAAAATTTATGTTTTTAACGTTTTGTAACCTGTGTTTTTCTTATTTTTCATATTATTTCCATTTGTTCTTATAGATTCCATATGTATTTTGAGAACGTTGTGCTCTGTGTATATTTGTCATCCTCTCCGCATTCACACACACGTGTGTGTGTGTTTATGTGTGTGTGTATGTGTGTGTGTTAGTATATACTACATTTCAGAAGTTCGAAGCTATTTTTTAATTATTTATATATATTTTTAATTAATTTATATATATATGAAGAAATATAGTCGTAAGGTGTGCTATATTTATGGGATAAAGTGCTCAATGTCAGAGATAGAGCGTGTGTAAATATAAAAGTGAACATAGAAGTCAACACTTAGAGGCAACAGTCTGTTTCATGCTAGACGCAATCGTCAGGCCACTAGTGGTGTTTTTTTTTCTCGGCTATTTATATATAGGGGTCAATGGTCAATAAATGAATAAACAAATAAACGACTTCCGGCAAAATAACCGCCAAAACAGAGTACCCACAATGCACCACTGAACCGTATATATAAAAACCGAGAAAAAAAAGCACTCGTGGCCTTACGATTGCATCTAGCATGAAACAGACTGTTTCCTCTAAGTGTTGACTTCAATGTTCACTTTTATATATATATATATATATATATATATATATATATATATATATATATATATATTTATATATATATATATATATATATTGTTTGTGTGTGTGTGTGTATATATATATATATATATATATATATATATATATATATATGTATATATATATATATATATATATATATATAAATATATATATATATATATATATATGTATGTATGTATCAGGAGGTTTTACGGATGACGCAGACAATGCTTGTTTGTAAGTGTTTTCGAAAATTTTTGTATACTGAAATTGAAAGACGAATTTATTTTCATGAGCATTGATAAGTTAAATTCTTATTGAATACATTTCAATTTATTGCCGAGAATTGTTTTAAGTAGTACCCAACTGGCTGATCTTTGTGAAATAGCTGATTTCAAGGCACATTTACACTAAAATTCCGATTTTAGACAACACAATCCTGTGCCACATCTTATGTGACTTTTTTATATTTAATAAAGAAAACCAATTACTACTGTTCAGAAAACGTATATCTTTGGTCTCATTTCAATTTACTTCGTAAGTTATTCACGGATCTTCTGAATTCAACATTCAATTTAATCACTTAAAATTGATTTATATTCAGTACCCTTGATATTTCTGATAACCTTACAAGTGAACCCCAATACATTCAGGACATTTTGGATGAAAGGTTAGTTATAATGAACACTTTAAGATGAATTTAGTTTACACTGTATACGTCTTTTTTATTTTGCTATACTGAGATACACAATTATTTATCTATATGAAAGATGTGTACCTGTTTTAAAATGGCATAAGTGAAAATTATACAACTTAAAGCAGTTTTATTTGTTTAAACATACTGTTAACGATTTTATTTTACATATAGAGCCTTTTATATGAAATATTTTAATTTATAATTAAATTATTATTTATAACATGTTTTACATTTTCAAAATACGCTGCAGTGCTTACATCCGTTTAAAATGCCAATACTGGTTACGTCCTTTTATATATTTCTTGTTTCCTTTTTTCAAGATGTTGGATCGAATATCAACAAGAAGACACTTTAAAAACTCACAAGAAACAAACTCCACTGCGAAATCAATAAAACTCTCTATGTTTAGTCAATTGAGCGATTCCTTAGATAGCATTGTTGTCGTATATGGGTATGTTACAGAAACCTTCCAGCTATGGTATTTGTAGAATAGGTTATCAGATCTTTTCTCTCGGGTATGGTTAGTCATTCGAAGCTAATTAAATTAATACATGTGTTTTCAAAGGCTTTTCATTGGTCCTCTTTCTGCTATTTATTAGTGGCCTGCGTAGGAACGTTCTCAGATCATTAGTAACCGTCTATGCGGAAGCTATCACAGCTTAAGGTGACTTCCAAAAAAAATTAATATGATCACAGCCAGCAGCCATCTCTCCTCTCACTTGCTTCTATCGGCACAATGGAAAAATAAACTGACTTGTAACTTTTAGGAACTCAAAAGCTACGGTAGTGTCGATTCTTTGTCGCTGATCAGACCCGAAGTTTTCTCCAGAGATTTTTGCGTTGTAAATAAGTTTCAACGTTTTTAACGTCCGTTGGGTCTTGTGCTCACGCTAGACCTCAAATAGAACTCATATATGCAATCCATTGACAAAGATGCTGGAAAAAATGTTCCACTCATTCTATCGAACCAAGAATTACCTGATACCCTCTGACATGCTCTATATGTAAAAGGTTAAGATTAGATTTTTAAAAAAAATGATTAAGATTAGATTAAAAGATTATCTAGAAAAAATTGCTGCCATATCTGGGGATACTCAAAATCATTTACGTGTTTTTGAAGGATAGACCTTATTCTGCACTTTCCTGGCACTATCCTACAAATTCAAGCTTATCGATATTTCTATATCAAATGTTCAGCTGGGATCCATTCGTTTGTTCAACCAGTTCAATCATTTACTGCTAAGACACACAATTTCCACGGAGTCAAACAAAACTTCAAAATTTTCCGATTCCAAATGTGAGAAAACTTCAATAGGACGTTTATTTTGGTACAAAATATTCAATGCTAATAGTAATATTAGCCTTCTCCTTATAATGAAACATTGATAATTCTTTGGTAGATTAACCAGTTTTCTATCAGTTGATATTTGTAAAATCTTTCTCTTAATAAAATTTATCAGGAAAATAGGTTTCTCATATTCAGTAGCCGTTATTAATTTTTCCAATACTGATGTGGGTTTCCTTTCTAACCTTTTATTTGAAGTCATGTGGAACGTTAACATCTTGATTATGTCATTATTTTCGCTACGACTTACATGTGCAATCCATTTTAGTTGATACCGCTTTTGGAAGTCTTCTTCAAATGATGTCAGTTCTTTTATCTGCTACAGTTCTTTGATTGTTATTCTGTATCGCCAGCTCATAAGGTTCAAAGGAAAACGGTCTTGGCGAAGATCAACGGGGTTCCTTTGCTCAAAGATATTTTAACCATTGATGTTTGAAAGTGGTGGTATATAGATAACAATTTAGATATTTCTGGATAAGTTTGTTTCCATGCATGATCTTCATACGAAAGTCTATGTAGAGTCTGTAGTGGCAAATAGTAATAATCGATTGTAATGGAAGTTGCGTCTGACAAACAAAGCCATTTCTCTGGACAAGTTTGTAGGTGGTTTATATGGCAGCCTGGGAAATGCCATTCTAATGCTCAGGCAGCCTATTCTGTTAGTCTTGATAGGCTACTGATTCCGGTGTGGATAATGTGCTCAATAAATATCAGTCAGTACACCATGAATCTCTGGGAAAATGTATTGAGTTACAACCGACTTCATTTTTGTCTACCAACTGGACGCTAGTTGGGAACCTTCTTTCCAGGGTGAGCCTCACATTCCCGATTGTTCAGTCTCAATCTGCCGTGGATACTTAAGAACATGACACGTGTTTTCAGGTTAATGTTTTGGTTTTATATCAAGTTGCGGTATTGGGCGAAACTTGCCCTAGAATAGACAATTCTATTTTTAATTTCAACAAAATTCATCATAATTGATTCACACACCACTGTATATGAAGTGGTTTGCATTTCTGGATTTACACTATCACTATAGATTGTTCATATTAGTGTGCTCTATAGAATATAAGATGCATTCTTAATCTTTATCATCATGATAAAATTTCCGAAATAACAAAAATATTGCTCTAAGTTTTATTAAGTACGTGAATTTATAGAAAGTATAGATTGGATTATTATTGGCCACTGGATGTATTTTAGTTTAACTAGAAAAATAATATTTAATTAATACAGACATTTTATGCATTATAGAGAATACAAAAAGCCAAGCGTATAATAGAAAAAGAATAAACGAAGCGATGACACCACAGCTTTTTTTTGCACTGTTATTAAACATGACCAATTTGAATTGAACATATAGTAACAAATATCGTTTTATGGTGTATAAACTCTTTTTAGGCTTCATATAAAGCTTGCTTTCGGCGCGATAATTACGAGTCAGAATCAAAGTAATGCATTTTGTGTTCATAAACGAGAAATATTGGCGTAAAATTTCGATAGTCTGGCAATTAATATCGCTTGATATCAAAGACTATTTGAAAACAGAAAAGTTCAGCCACGAGGAAAAGGTTTAGGCTCTTATAGATTTTCCGATCGGGTTATTTTTTCCTTTAATACTAGCAGAACAATTGCAAAGGCATTGAGAAATTAGAGATCAGAAGAATGTTTTACTGTTCGAAGCAAGGACATCAGAAGCTTTCAAAGTTAACGTAAGTTGTATTCTTTTATGGTTTTATAAAATATATACATTGTTTTTTTTAATTCTATTGTAAAGTCCAGCTTTAGCATAATATTAGGGAAATCTTAGAAGTGTCTTTGAATTGTACTCGGCTTTCATTTCTTTTTTTCTTTACGGGAGGGATTTTTCAAGCGTTCTAACGTAGCTTTCCTGTCCCTTTCCTGTAAATATTTCCTATAAATATTTCCGTGATAATTGTTCTGATGAGCTTTCCTATTTGATAAAGTAGACTTTATGATTTTAAAACCCGTACTGGGTTGGCGACAAGGTTTCGTTATTTTACACTTGAAATGACTATATTCTACCGTAAGTTCTATGTTAACAGTTTCTTCCCCGGTTTCTTGCTTTCCGGTCAACTTTGATCTTCAACAGTTTAAGTTCTGTCTTCGTAATTCCGATTCTTTTATTCATATTCTTTCTCATATTCTCTCACATTCTCCCCTTGCATCTTAGTGGCTTTATTGCCTTGCCTTGGAATTAAATGATTGAAAAAAGTTATAATTATAATTATTTTCTATCTGGATTCCGGTAATGAGGATTTACCATTATTTTAATTCGGGTTGTTGTTCTCATTTGTCTTATTGTTTCGGTCGTTTTACGCTTCGGCCTTCTTCAGGTGATTGGAATCTCGAACTGAATCCTTTATTTTATCCACGGGGGTAGATTGTTCTAGTTCCACGCACCATGGCCGAAATAAAGGATTCAATTCGTAATTCCAATAAATTGAAGAAGGTCACAGTGCACAACGGCCGAAACTTCGTGAATATGGCAATAAAAAATGAGGACAACAGCTCAGAGCTTTAGAGGCTGAAAATTAATAAGGTATCCCCTATTAACTCTTTTGTCAAGTCCATTACCATCAACGAACTGATTTTTCATCGCTTCAGCTCGATATTCCACAGATGTTTCATAAATGGCTTCTTGAACCAAAATTCGATTATCACAGATACAAGTCTGTAATAGGAAAAGTGAATTAAATAACGATTAAAACGTTATTAAACTTGAAAGAATCTTGGTTAAAATAAACTTGGATTACCAACTTAATACCGTCAAACACCCACTGTATTTCCCAAATGGTATACGTATTATTTATTAATATAATTAATTACTTAATTAGGTTTTGTAAATACCACAGACCTTGAAGGATTATCAAGAATGGAAGTAAAACATAGGTATTAACATGAAAAGACTTCTTTCATGGCATTAATCCAGGTAGAATCTTAAAAATTAAAAAAAATCAAATTATATTCCAAAAATATAACTTCAACAAAACTATAACATAAAACACATATATCACTGCCTTTATTAAATTATGTCCACACAAACATTTATATGTACAAAAGCTGAGTAATATCTACCATGTATTATTTCAAAGCTCCCATGAAACTTTAAGTTGGTATTAAATGACCCATAAGGAATTGATATGCCATTAAACAAACAAATAAATCAATCATTCAAACACTCTATAAGTGAGAATATGAGAAAAGCAGCGAAGATTACAGGAAACTTTTTTTCCCTGCTATTCCAACCAAACTATTGTAAGGAAACAAATTGTGGAAATATAATAAGAAGAAAATAAGAAGAAAGGTGATTCTCCATGTCAGTGTCTGTGAGTATATTGCGAAAGGTGCGGGAATTCTGAGGAGACATGCAGTCATTAATCTCCAACAATGAACGACAAAAGCCCAACATGAACTAGCCAATGCCAATAATAATAATAATAGTAATAACAAACCAGGGTTGGTTATCATGGCTGATGATCTTATGTGATAGCAAGTGTTAACATGCACATGTGTGCTTATAGACTAATTATCTCCTCCCATAAAAAAAGATTAGTTTTGTTAGGAGACCGACCATAACACCCCCCTAAGAAGTGACATACTGTGCACCTTTACGGTCAGGTGATTGGAAGTTGTTTTTTTTTTAATCATGTTTGAAGGTAATTTGGAAGACACGTGTAGATATTTGCGGTCATCCTGATATAATTCGGAATATGAAACATCTAATTCGATAAGGAATCAGTCATTTTCACTGTGTTCTTATAATTTCTAGACGCAATGTACCAATTTTAAATTGAACAGGACCATTAATGGCAGTGTTAGTTTTTATAGAATTTCTTTGAATTGATTTTCTGATATGACTATAGCAGAATCTACACGTCACGATTTAATATTAGAATTAATAATGATTAGTAGATTTAATAAATGGTAAATTTCTTTGTATAGACATACTGTAAATTGCCCAGCTGAACGGGGATAATCGTTCGATACTAACTATGCAAAGGACTTGATTTCGACCATGATAACAAATCGTATGAGCACAAAAAAGATGCTGTCCTTGATAATTGTATTTTTTTCGTTGGAAATGATTTGAAGACTTCAAACGAAGGAATGGATTATTTAAAGATGAAAGGAAACTAATTAAATGAGAGAGAAAAAAATTTCAGAAAAAATTAAAAAAAAAAAAGACAGTAAAAGCGGAGATTAAAAGAAACCATTTTAAATGAATAAAAAGAGAAATCGCTAAAAAAAATTGCCTGCAGATGTTCCTAATGGCGCTCATGTCACATGATCTTTGCCCTTCTTTTTTTGGCTATTCACTAAACACTTCTCATTGATTTGTCTTCCGACAATTGAAAATGTCGTCTGACGTCCATGAATATTTGATTGTTTCCAAATCGGCATGACATGGGACAGACGTGTGTATGGGCAGATAGAACGTCGAGAAATTGTTACGAGACCAAATGTAAAATGGCGGTTAATGTGGGCGGGATGAAGTTGCTCGGATAACTGTGTCCAACCGAATAGTACTCAGTGACACTTTGCATGAGGTTCATCGGTTATCACTGTTGCGTTTCGAGCTACTTACGACAAGTCATGTTGAACGCTGATGAAATTTAACCTCATATTATAATTCTGTCCGTTCTTTAGTTTAACTTTACACCCTGTCAGTACCATGTAAATAATGGGCTCTTCCGTGTTGATTGTGAGGAAAAATGGAAAAGACATATCAGAGACGCTGTTTGGTTTGAGGGACAAAGAGAAAGAAAAGGATGCAGAAAAGAAAGAAAAAAGAGAGAAGATAGAGGAGACGATAATGGTCTCGCGTTTGACGTCTGCTTCAATCAAATAAAAAAAAACTGTCAATTTCATATCTTTTCACTTGTAACCTCTTTCTTCTTTAAACAATGACCTACCTTAATGTTTATGATTTTTATTTCAATATTTGATGAAAGTTATCAACTAAAATATTTTATGATGAAATAGTTCCCCTATTTCATCATAAAATATTTTATCAACAGGTATTTGGTAGTCGTAAGCTTATTTATTCATCAAATATTATGATACATAAGAAAATTCAAATAGAAAAGAGAACCATTACATATATTTAGTCTTAGTTTACGTTGGTTTTTTAACAGAAATTTCGCCATTTTTCTAGCTTAAATAAATTTCTATATTTCTCATATCTGAAATTTGCCTTAGCCTTTGCCAGTAAAAAAAAAATAAAGAAATGTATTCGTTATTTTCCTTCTTAAGTTAAATAAAAACAAATATCTTCTTTGTTTTTTTAATAAAATAGATCTTTTTACTTTAAACATTATCTTTTCGTATATACATATGTTTCAGTTGGTGCCTTGATTTTTTAAGCTTTGTCAATTACATCTACCGGCCTCTGCATTTGAGAGTCTTAATAAAGAGATTATATCTTCAGGCATTATTCAGACTATGGTTTACCTACAAACGAGGACGCAGGGTTGAGATCAGGCCGAGCGCATTATTTAGAATTAATTCACATGGTTTTAAGGAAACAGGGAACTTCCACTAATTCTTGTATCCACTAAAATGTAACCTTTAAATTAATAAGAATCAATGATTTAAAAATATTACTTTTAAATAAGTTTATAAAAAATTATTATTTTAAAGTGAATAAAAGCAAAAGTATGTTTTACTTTTACGTTTTACGTTAATAATATGTTTCCTTTCTTTATTTAGTAAATCAAATATCTATTCTATTTACATTATTCGGACTATTATCTTCATTTTTGTCGCCCTATTTATTACAACGTTTCGGAGGTTGAATGCTCCGGCCTTCTCCGTGTGGTTGGAATGTCGAACTGAACTCTTTATTTCGCTTTATTTCAACTACCTGAAGAAAAGCGGAGCGTAAAACGGCGAAACGTTGTAATAAATATGGCGACAAAGATGAGGAGAATAGTCCGAATAATATAAATAACGTACATAATACCTCATCTCAGATATATAAACAGATACTGAGGAAGGCCGAAGCGTACAACGGCCGAAATGTTGTAATAAATATGAAAACAAAGATGAGGACAATAGTTCGGATAATGTAAATAGTGTACATAATACATCATCTCAGAAATATAGACAGATACTGAGGAAGGCCGGAGCGTACAACGGCCGAAACGTTGTAATAAATATGGCGACAAATACCTCATCTCAGAAATATAGACAGATACCAAATATCTATTATTTCTTTTCTTTTTAAATGAAACACTTTTTTAAAAATATTTAAGTAAATAAAATAGAAATTTATACTTCCTTTTTTTTGCTATTTTTTATTTTAAATCGGAATCACCTCATGCAAAGCAGTAACACCACTAAAGAGTTACAGGATGTGAAGAAATTAGGAACAGAACCATTAATAATGAGAGGGAAGAGAAAAGAGTAATACAATAGATAGCGATTGACATTGCATTTAACTTTTTGCGGATTAAAGTTGGTTGGAAGGCATAGACCAAGAAGGGAGTTCCAGAAGCGACAAAAGAGACTATTAGCATCGAACTTACGTTTATATTTAACCATTTCAACTGTAAAATGATGAGTTCTTGCCTCTAAACTAGTCCCGCGTTTAAATTTATAGAGTGTAGGAATCATAGAGGAAAGTTCATCAGAACAATTACCATGAATGTATTTATATAAAAGGCACAGGGAAGCTACATTAGGCATGTAGAAAAATGACTGAAGCCGAGATGCCAGGTCAGAACCAATAACATTGTGGATTCTTTTTTGGATTTTTTTAAAAATCAGAATCACTCCATGCAAAGCAGTAACGCCATTATATAGTGTTACAGGATGTGGACGAATTAAGAACAGAAAACATTAATCATGAGCGGGAAGAGAAAAGAGTAATCAGGAAGACAATAGGTAGAGATTGACATTGCATTATAATTTTTGCAGATTAAAGTTGGTTGGAAGGCATGGGACCGGAAGTGAGTTTCAAAAGTGAAAAGTCCAAGAAAAGAAACTGTTAGCATCGAACATACGTTTACATCGAGTCAGTAAATTGACGAGATCTTGACACTAGTCTAGTTCTGCATTTAAATTAAAAAAGTAGAGATGTCATAGCGAAGAACTCACCCGAACAATTGCCATGAAAGTATTTATAGAAAAGACACAGAGAGGCAGTGGGAAGATGACTGAAGACGAACCGCCAGATCAGGTTCAATAATATTACTGATTCTTCTTTGGATTTTATCAAGGAACTCAAGGTTAATAGAAAAGACACTGGACCATATATGACAGGAATATTATAAGCAAGGACGTACAGTAGATGGATTCTGGAGAGATAAATTGTCTCTCACTATACAGTGAACCGAATTTCTTGGTAGCTGACCTAGAAATGAATTCGATATCGTTTTTCCACTTCAGCTGAGAACGTGAGCCTGAGAAGGCGCAACGAGTCGCTTTCCTGGAGGTTAGCATCAGCCATGACTGATGGAAGGCAGAGAGGGGTCGCTCAGAGAATTAATGAAGATAAGTCTAGTTTTGGAGGGCGTTAAATTTAACAAGCGGCATTTTGCTACGGTTAACGATGTACTTTAAAGTGAGTAAAAATAAAATTCTTCTTTCTTTTCATTCTGATGTTTCTTTTTTACTCTTTCTTTCATTTCATTTCATTTATCGTTAAATACAGTATCTTTCAGGACGTAGCCGATCACAGCTCTCCACAGATTCCGTTTTGGCATTATTTGTGAATTATCATACATTCTTCAGAAATATATTGAAGAGGTTTTTAGTAGTCTTTTTTTTCTGCTCGATTTTGGATAACAGAGTTTTCTTTGTTTTTATCAACCAAGGCTGGAGAAACTAGTCTACCCTGCTATTTAATCCGTATTTCGGAGAAGAGATAGATTCATAGATTCATAGATTTCCTGAGATATTTCTTCGAAAGTGAAGGCAACAGAATACTCTAGAATTTGAGACCAGCTTGCCGATTTCACTTTCCTCACTGCTAACCATTATCATACACACTCATCGTCTTAATTTCGTTAGCGTCTTTATTTCTTTGTTTACTTTGTATTCGTTTACGTCTAAAGATTATTTTAAATTTTAACTGTTTCTTTTTTTTTATCTAAATCTAAACATGTTTCCTTTTCGTTTAAGAGCAGTTTTTCTTCTCAAGATTGCTTTCTCTGTTTCTTTCTTAAATTCTGAAAACTTTTCGTAAAATTTTTATTATTCTTTTTCTTCCTTGTTCTGAAGACTACGTCTCCGGTTTTTATAGCTAATTCTTCTGATTCTTTGGTTTAATTCGTCATCTAATTTAGAAGATTTTTATCTGAACTTTTATATTTCTGTTCCTTTTCCTGATTCTGAATTTATTTATTTCCATTTTTTATCGTTAATTCTTCTCCTTCATTTCTGCATTGCTTTCTTTGATTATTTAAAATCATAAAAAAAAAAAAATCTTCTATTATTTTTTTCTTTTCTCATGAAAACGTTTGCATAAATTTTAAAAACGTATTTTTCTCACTACTTTTTTTTTTCTTCTTAATTTCTAAATTTTTTTTTTTCGGAAATTTTATCGTTCTTTTCTTCTTTTAATTCCATAAAGTTTCTTTAAATTTCCGGTTGTTTTGTCTGGGTTACTTTTTTGAAGTCTTCCCATTTTTAAAACTTTGGTTTCATTTTTATGTGCTTTTCTTTTTTAATTATTTATTTTTCATGTCCTTTTCTTTTTATTTCTTTTTCGGTCTTTTTATTCTTTGAATTCTTAAGAATTTCCTTTCATTTTTTGCTCTCTTATTTCCTAATTTTGACAGTGTGATAACAACATCAATAATTTTCATTATGATGATGATTTCGATTATAAACACTTCCGGTTCCACTAGAGAATGCTGGGAGCAAGACAAATCCGGTGGGAAATTTGAATAATACAGTTGTTGAGTTTACCACGTCTCGTATCGTCTTTGTGTTGCGTCGACATTTCAGCGACCTGTCTCATATAACTTATCTTTCCACTGGAAACAGGAAGACAATACCTTTTTTTTTCTTATTGGTGTTTTATTTATTGTTTTAATCATGATTATCTTATTTTAATTATTTTTTCTTTATTTTTTTTCTTTTCTGTTCAAAAGAATGCAATGTTTTCTGTTTTTTTCTCTCTTTTTATTTGTTTTATCGATTATAACATTGAAAGGTGCATCGTAACACTTCGCCGGAAGTTATGAAGTCCTAGAGTTTCGAAGAGCACCTCGACGTGGTGTTAATGGTTAGAAAGCTTGTGTTGCTTGATCAATTACGACTGAGGAGTGAGTTCGATCCACACTGGGTGCCCCATACTTTCGGCCTTGGGCCCCATCTAAGCCGAGCTTAGAAAATCACTGCACGTAGAGTTTCGAGATTTTTACTAGCAGGGTCGATGGTCGGGACGTTGTAGCCGTCACCCGCCGCCGACAGTAACGTCCATTTTGTATCATCTCATTACCCTATTTAGCAAGGGAAAAGAAAAATGTTAATCCCAATTATCACACCAAGTTGTTTTCTTTTAATACTTTTATTATTTTATTTAGAAATATAGAAAATCAATTCAATAAATATACAAATGTAGAAAAAAACAGAAGACAAGGACGTGTCTTCATTATCTGTCTATATTTCTGAGATGAGGCATTATGTACATTATTTCCATTATTCGGTCTATTGTCTTCATTTTTGTCGCTATATTTATTACAACGTTTCGGCCATTGTACGCTCCGGCCTTCTTCAGATGGCTGGAATTTCGAACTAAACCCTTTATTTCGCTCACTGGGTAGACTGTTCTCGTTCCACGTGCCATGTCTAATGGATGTCAGTTATCAGTTATCTCTCGTTAATTCTTCTCTCCAAGTTCTCCATTGCCTTAACCGGGTATTGAAATCACACGTGGCACAGTGGATAAAGTCGTTGGTTAGATCCAGTGATAAGACCCAAAGAGTGTTAGTTCAATACCCGGTTAAGGCAGTGAAGAACCCCAGAAATCTCCACTGTGGCAGTGGAGACTTCTGGGGTTATTGGTCCTAGTTCGATGGCGTTCCTTCGGAGGATTGGCTCAATTGCGTCTCGATTAAGGGACGAGCCTCGCGAAACGGAGTGGCTCTTGCAGCGTGTCTAAATGGCGATGGTTCGAGGTAATGCTTTCTCCATCATTACGGCTGGCAGAGGATAGAAAAAAATGTTTATAGTTACTTTGTTCAACCTTTTTCAGTAAATTAACTAATTGCACTCCTACTATTGTTAAAATAAATCTCTCATTTTATTTTTAAAATATCTCTGTAAATACAAATGATACGATGATATTTTTTTCGAAAAATGCTGGATTTTGTGATATATATTTACTTTGTCGTTAATTAATTAGTCGGAAGATTTAACCAGTCACACACACACACACACACACACATACATACAAACAACTGCGCTTTATATACTTATATATATAAGAAATATGGATGAGATATACAGATAGATTAACTCTTCAAATCAAAAAATAATCATAGCATGTATGTGTAGATATAGATAGGCAGATATATAGTGTTATATGTAAATGCATTCATGACAAAAAAGCTATATGTGAATAAGAAACAAAATTGGTGATCGAAGGGAAAAGCGACAAAGTAAAAAGAAAAAAAAATGTCGGATAGAAAGGAAAGACGAGCGGAAGATGACAAACGTCCATAAAGAAATTAGAAAGCCAAAAGAAAGACGAAAATAAAGATTTCATCAAATGCCGTGACATCAACAAAGGCAGCAAAAGAAGATTTAAAATGCTGCCAAAAATAAAAATTTGAACCAAGCCGAAAAGAAGGGATGAAATCCCGAATTGCTTAACAAACCGATCGATTAATTTAGAGGATGCTTTATTTATTTTTCTTGCTTGCTTTTGCCCCATTTCCAAAAGATCCAGATCTAAATGGAGACTATAGAAAACTGATCAGACGAATATAGCTCGTTTATTTGTCTTCTGTCTTTGAGCAAAGCTGTGTTGCTCTTTTGGGATTTAATCCGAGCGCATTAAATTGGGGATTAAATAGCTTGTACAATCGAAACAAAAGGATCAAAGATATTTTCGTGCACGTAATTTTAACACAAAATTATATCACAGGTTGGAAGCCTTACTGCATTCTTTGAAAAAGTATATACGAGACGGCATGCGCTAATATTATTTAAAATTAGATATTTAAGACGAGAATAAAGGACTTCGAAGTAGAACCTGGAGACTGTGGTTCAGGTTTTTCAAGGAGAGGGTCAGGAGAATTTAACATTTGAAATATTAACTTTTTACCTAGAATCGAATACCAACCGTTATTATTGAACGCGAATAATACATCCTATTATATAATTGAACGCGGATAACAGTCCCTACTATATTATTGAACGCGGATAAAGGATCCTATTATATTACTGAATGCGGATAATAGATCCTATTATAGTATTGAACGCGGATAATAGATCCTATTATATTATTGAACGCGGATAATAGATACTATTATATTTAATTCAGGTGTCTCAAAATTATATACTACTGTTGTTATTATGTGAGATATGACATCTATGGCAAGGAGTCAAATTATGAGAATGATTTAGATGCTTAAAAATATTATCAGTGTTTGAAAAGCACTAATTAATTACATAAATAAACTATATGTATATATCTGTGTGCTTGTGTGTGTAGTGCTTTCATGTGTGTGTGTGTGTGTGTAACCTATATATTCAGATATTAAGCATTTCGTTCTTATAAAGGATTTATTTATACTAATGCTGGTTATATATACCAGTTGTGACAGCAAAATTGTCCAACTCTTGTAACAGCATGGTATAACTGACCATTCCACAAAATGTTTAATATCTAAAAAAAAAATTACAAACTAATTTTCTTTTTACCAGGTTTTCAGAAAAGACGTTTAGCCTCAATTTGTCATAAGACTCACTGAAAAACCCTTCGAGTGCTTCAGCTAGAAAAAGGACAGGTTAAAATCGTTTTGTGTCAGACCCACTCTCTTCCCAAGTGCGCAATGGTGAGAGGCAAAAGATCATTCAGACATTCAGTAATGGTATCAACATTCATACTCTGGCGTCCATTCAAGAAAGATCAAGAGAACGGTGAATAAGTTTATAAAAAAGGGAACAGTAAAAAGAAAAAACTGTATCAGGAGGTCACACCGGCAAGAGGGGTCATCATTTCAACTTAGAACTAAATAGATTCTCATTGTTTAAAGTAGAACGCAATAGTTTTGTAAAAATATCGGAGAATTCCAGTAAGATATCTTTGATCATTTCTAAGATACAATGATGCAAAGCTTAATCTAACAATTGTATAATTTTGCTGTTAGGCGATTTGGACAATTATTGCTGCAAAGATAAAATGCACACACACACACACACACATATATATATATATATATATATATATATATAATGAAATGAGAACGAATCAAATATAAATTCATAACATAATTTAAAATCAAATATACATTAGTAACATTAATTTAAAATTAAATATAAATTCATGACATTAATTTAAATTCAAGTATAAATTCATAACATTAATTTATAATCAAATATAAATTCATAACATTACTTTATAATCAAATATAAATTCGTAACATTACTTTATCATCAAATATAAATTCGTAACATTGATTCATAATCAAATATAAATTTATAACATTAATTTAATATAGGGCCCAATACAATTAAATAGTGAGAAATATTCTTTATTGTTGGATATTACATTAGAACATGTATAAAACCACTACAAAAAACTTTTTTGTGGTTTTATACATGTTCCACATAATATCCTACAATAAAGTATATATATATATATATATATATATATATATATATATATATATATATATATATATATATATATATATTATAATAGCCTTAAATAAGAGAGATGTCACAGTCGTAACAGTAAAAAGGGGTGGAGATTTTTTTTCTGTTTACCTCGGAGTTCTTGACAATATCCAGAGACGGATATGTAATATAATTGGCCCTGATCTGGCGTTTCGTCTACAGTCACTCTCTCACAGACGCGCCATCGCCTCTCTCTGTCTTTTCTACAAATACTTTCATGGTAATTGCTCCGATGAGCTGCTTTCACTGGTTCCCAGACTCCATGAATTCAAGCGCCCTACGAGGCTGGCATCCGGGCTCCCACCCTTACACTGTAGAAACTTTTAAAAGTAGCCGTCTCTTCTACTCCAATAGCTTCAGAATTCACACATCTCGCCTGCGGAACACCCTTCCCAATTACTGTTTCCCTGAGAGCTATAATCTCCAACTATTCAAATGTAATGTCAATCGACACCTCCAGTTACCTTGATCTACCCACTATCCTTCTCTTTATCCTTTCTTCTATCACTCCTATCCGCTCTTGCTCCAAATCTTCTGCAACCCCCTGCATCCTAGTGGCTTCACGCCTTGCTCGGGGCGTAATGCTTAAACAACAAAAAAAAAATTCTTCAGAAAAATCTCTTGTTGAAAATTATTTTATTTGTAACAGGAACAACAAAAACAATTCTACGAGGATTTAGTGGATGAATACAACTGGCGGACGATTAAAATATAAAACTGTAGCAACTAAAAATATGTAAATTAATTTAATATGTAAAATCAAAAACGAATAAAACTGATTAACAAAACAGGCAAGAAAATTGAATTTTTAAATTTTACGCGCAAGAAAAAAGAAAAAAAACGTAAGGTGATCCACAATGTAACTATTATCTTTTCTTGGTGTAGTGTAAAGTTTATGAGATCAGAAATTGGTCGGGAGAGAAATAAAAGAAATAATATTCCCCCAAAAGAAGAAAACAAAGATCTTCTTTTGAAAGTGTTGGCTTCCTCAACGATCTAAATGCCAAGATCGTACTCGGTGTACAATCAGAAAAAGAAAATATTACCAGCTCTGCATTTTTGTAAAAGAAAATATTATCAGCTCTTCATTTTTGAAGAAAAAATATTACCAGCTATGCATTTTTGAAGAAAAAAATTTATATAGAGATAGATTTTTAAGAAACAAAAATTGCCAGAAATAAATTTTTTAAAGAAAAAAAATATTACCAGAAATAAAAATGTTGTCGGCATTAAATAACCCTTTGAGGTCAATATGACGTAAAACAAACGAAAGCAAAGGAAAACAAAATAACATCGGTTTGTAATAAGTTTTCAAATGTTTGTCATTTTCACTACATGATGGATGTGGTTAGTTTTATTGGACCTGGGATTTGTTTAAGAGATTTAACAGGCCTATGAATTCATAATGATTTAATATCGAAAGTAGCCATGAGTTCATCTGTCCTCTGTATAGCCTCCTGTCATTGTCAGGCTATGGGAAACATTTTCAATTTCACATGTGATTAATAGGTTTGGAAAACTTCTCAATGTTTTTGCAAGAATATAATTCTGACTATAGGCTGGTATTCGATTAATTTTCACTTTTCTGTCCTCTTTAAGAAGTAACTTTCGAATCAATGTTTTGAATGTTCATATCGAAAAAATGATTTATTATTCATCAAGTTTCTAAGAGACTTTTGTATAACTTTTTTTTTCATTCTCATTCATAAAAAAAATCTCCTTTTGCCATGTCAGTGATAGAGATGTCTTTAACTATTGCTAAATTTTAAAGTGTCTTTATGATAATGATTTTTACTTGTTTGTTCCTAGAGTGAAAGTGATAAAGCCATTCTTAATCTGAGGAAGTCGTTTTGCAGAAGTAAACGCCTACCGTAAGAGTGTTTTCCACATTATCATTCAATTACACACACACACACACACACACACACACACACACACACACACACACACACACACACACACATATATATATATATATATATATATATATATATATATATATATAGATTGATAGATAGATAGATAGATAGATAGATAGATAGATATAGTGGACATTAAAGGTTAACACACAGCCACTGGCTGTTTACCGAAATATCTGCTTATATATTTACATACGCTCTATTCCTGATATCGTGTACTATAACTCATAAATATAGCATACATTAAAACTATATTTTTATATATATATATATATATATATATATATATATATATATATATATATATACATATATATATATATATATATATATATATATATATATATATATATATATATATATATATATATATATATATATATATTACTCGGGTACTATATATATACGTTTTTATATATCTTACACGGCTACTATTCGTTTTGGAACACTCTCGTTTGACAAGGCGACTAACCAAATCCTATTATATTACACAGCACACATATACTTTATACTCAAACTATGTTAAGTGGACTTTACTTACAGCTTCCTGGTGTGATCAATTTGGGGTACAAGAGCAATACTCAGACATCCTTAATTTCTTTAGATTAAACACTCAACCGTTGTAACGTAGAAGTGTTTAAATATATTTTACTGGTATTCTCCGAGGTTTTCATAACACTATTGAATTCTACTTCGAACAATAATAATGAATAATTACTCTCTAAGATTCACAGAATATCATGATAAAATCGATCGTATATGAAAATGTAATTTTCATCCTTAATAATTGATCGCTAAGGATCGAAAGTTCATGAAGTATTGAAATAAAGTTCAAATATATATATATATATATATATATATATATTCCAGGATCATTTCCCATTTTATTCGAGATGATCTTCGCCCTCTCTAACCTTCTAATTTTCTGTCATCGCGTAACAAGGTGCTTCGAAGTTTCACGTACGATTTCATTTTCAAGGTTTTTTTATTGCTCTTTGAACTGTCATAGCTGAAACTTCTCTCTCACGTGCCAAATGAATAAGGAATTGAGTTGGATCTTTTCTAATTGATCTCTTTAGCTCTAATTTGAAATGCTGATCCCTCTTTCTGATACAGTTTTCCTCACTTCCAGTCGCGCTCAACACGCGAAGCCGCGGAATAAACAGTCCTATTCAAAACAACACAAATGTAAAATACAACTTAAATATGTTTAAGTAGTATTTTTTTTTTCAAAAGGAACTTTTTCTCCGAGTCTTCACGTATTGAGGAAAAATGGAACATGAGGAAAACTGAATAACACCAAAACAAAACTCCCTAGAATATGGCTAAATAAGTGTCGGAAAGCGATTGGGACAAGGAAAATCAGGGACAATTTCTATACTCCCTTACTTCTAAAACTAGACAAACAATTAATTAGATTTTCCTTGTTTGCCTTTTTTTTAATGAAAGATGTTTAAAAGAATGGTTGCCTCCCAAATATAAGGTGTCTAATTGTGATAATCGTTTTGTGTGTAGGTGCAACTCTCTGTGTGGGATGCTATACAGAAAGAATTTTAAAAATGTGAAATAATGGAAGAAGCCTAAAAAAGATCAATTCTGGCTTTTGGTGCTGCTGTACTGAGCTAAACTGAAAAAAAAAATCAAATGAAGCAATTCTTTTATTTTTTGCATCTTGCTGGCTCGATTGTATCAGCTTCCACCTGCATAAAAAGCCCACCTCCGCTCCGAAGCAGCCTCCACTTGCACACTCAGTAACGTCACGTGAACGTATAAATACACTGTTAGCATGAATGTATGTGCGCACGCGCGTAACTTAGCGTGGCAGTTTTTGGCACAGAAAGTGGGAGTGAGGTTCAAATTCCTTAGAAATTAAGGATGCATTCATTCTGTCTTCAGCTATGGGTTAAATAACACGGCATACTGCGATTTATGGCTTTGATTAACAACCAACCTAGGAGAAGGACAATTCTGAATTTTAAAAAAAAATCTACTTGATTTTAATCAACAGCAGCGATACTGAGTTTACCAGAGTATTATACACCCCAAGGATTCTGAAGGATAAAAATCACACATACACATATACAATTAATTAGATCTTCTTTGTCAGCCTTTTTTAATGGAAGATGTTTAAACGAATAGTTGATTCCCAAATATATATAACGTGTCTAATTATATATAGTAATTCATCGAGAACCGAATAATCTTCAACAGAATGTTCTGGACGGCCGTTTCGTCTTATTTGGGGCTCATCAGTAGTGTGCATCCACTACCGAGAACCAAACCCGGACCGTTTCGATACAACACAAACGTCATACCAACTGAACCAAAGGGCCTCGGTGACGAAGAAGACACAAACTAGACTCGATATAGGGCCTCTACTCACCCAGTTCCGCAGTGATACTCATCCAAGTATACGGATAACCGCGGAACAGTGCCCCCAGGGCCACGTCTGCTTAAAATTTCTTCACTGTATATCCTTGTTTGTCTCAGATATTGCTCGTGAGGAGTGGCTAAGAGTCAAAAAGCAGGCGTGGCTTTTGGGGCACTCTTCTGACTTTATCCACATACATGGATGAGTATTCCAAATAGGATGAAACGCCGTCCAGTGCTTTCTGCATTCTGTTGAAGATTATGCTAAGCTTGATGGATTACTATATATGATTACTCTAAATCCCCCAAAATTTATTCACTATATATATATATATATATATATATATATATATATATATATATAAGTTCAGAGCAGATAACATTAGAAAGATTTTAGAGTCCCATGAAAATAAGTGGATACAACGTCTAAAAACACAATATCCAGCCGGGCTAAACCATAAATTTAACAATATAGATAGTACTAATATATAACTCAACAAATCAAAACCTACCCACATTTCTCACACACACCAGACAGACATGCTTACGGAGGTGTGGAGGCCTCGCACTTATACACACACCCACACGAATATACACACTTGTTGTGTCTGAAGATTTTAATTTTTTAATATTTTTTTATTACTCAATATATATATATATATATATATATATATATATATATAAGTGCGTAGGTATGCAGAAAATAGAAAAGAACACATTGGGTGCATAATCCGGGGTTCCTTAGTATTTTTTGTTTTTTTTATTTTTAAGAAGACAGTGCTCCATACAGAAGTAGAGCTTATATTATAATAATATATTTTTAAACAAAAAATATTATATATATATATATATAATGTAAATCTATTGAAACCATGTATATCCTTGTATGAGTCTTGTTTTCTGTGCTCGCAGGAGAATGAAGTTAATCAAATGCTTAAGTAGGGACGAATTGTTAAATCAAAGATCTGAACCAATCGTTAATTGCAAGCATATTTTGCCATTGACTACAATCTTGCTAAACTTGAAAATTTAATTATCACTTCTTTTATAATGCATAACCTTGTGGTAAACATTTTAAATTATCCTTAATAAGTTAGATTTCTAGAGAGAATATAGTATATACATTATTTCTCTAACACTACTTGTAATATTTTATATTGAGCTATATATGTTCGGCTGTTATTTTAACATTTTCTGTTGTTATTTTATTTATATTACATATGTAGTTAGCTGTCATTAAGTCTAATTTTATATAATTTATTATCTTGTTTTATTATTCATATGATTTATTTATGTGATCTATGTATTTAATTTTTTCGTTTGTTTAATTATTCATTTAATTATTTTCTTTATTTTGATTTTTCTGTTTTATGATTTTAATAAATTTTCTTGTTTTTTTTCTTCTTTTATTTTTAAAGATATTTTTATTCATTTATTTACATACGATTAAAATATTATTGTTAAATTATATTACCTCTCCGGCCAAAGTGTCAACAGTCCGTGTGACGTTACATAGTATCGATTCTGTTTACAACAGACCATTTATGTCCGTTGAATTTGAATTTGTATCAACATCTTATTTAACATAGACGATTTCGATTGGTTGTCTCCTTATCCACATAATCTTGTTTATCTGCTTTACATTTCTATATCTTCTTTATATGTTCGTTCTCTTTTAATCCTTATTCTTTGGAGAAGGGATTATATCTTTCTTTCTTTCTTTCCTTTTCGCTTTTTTATTTTTCTTTCTTCTTTTTTCTTTCTTTGGAGAAACTATATCTTATCTTTCTTTCTTATCTTTCTTTCCTTTCAAGACTATATCTTGTGTTTTTCTTTCTTTTTTTTTCGTTTAGAGGTAACTGTATCTTATGTCTTTCTTGCTTTTTTATTTTCTTTATCCTTCTTTGCGGGAAAAGAGATTGTTAGCAAGTAAATATTAAAAATTGTAATAACTTTCACTTACCACCGTCTAATGAGATGTTCTGATAGGCATCGAAACATGGATGCAGTGATGTAGCGGTTTATATATGTTCGAATGTAATACCTTATAATAAAGAAATATATATATATATATATATATAAAGAAAGAACAGTAAGATATATAATCCGGTGTTCTTATAGATATTTCTATTTTTGCAAAATAGTGCTCAATGTAAATTTAATATGATATAATATAAATTTAATATAATATAATAATATATATATATATATATATATATATATATATATATATATATATATATATATATAATTAAGATACATACATACATAATGTAATGTTGCCTCTCTATGCCTTTTTATAAATACTTTCATGGTCATTTTGGGGGGGAGTTCTTAATATAAATTAAGATACATACATACATAATGTAATGTTGCCTCTCTATGCCTTTTTATAAATACTTTCATGGTCATTTTTTTGGGGGTAGTTCTTTGCTATGGTACGTGGACTGTATGAATTTAAGCTCAATACTAGACTGGCGTCAAGACCTCATCAAATTTACAGATGACCTAGCTAGATGTAGCCGTAAATTTTGTACTGACAGGTTTTTTCCCAACTCTCGTCAGTGGCCTCATGCTTTCTAGCAAACTTCAAATCATTCTTCGTGGACTCAATGTATATCATATGATATACATTGAGTCCACGAAGAATGATTTTAAAGCCAGATGGAGGCAGCATAATTGCTCTTTCAACAATAAAAATAAAAGAAATCAGACCTCCCTATCTAAATATTTTTGGCATCTGAAGGAAATAAATAGGACACCTAAAGTAAAATGGAAAATTATAAACAGGACTAGAGCATGTAAAACTTGGGATGACCCATGCCCTTTGTGCCTCCATGAGAAACTGCACATTATTAAGTTTCTAAATAATAAAAAATCTATTAAACAATAGACATGAGTTAACGGTTTTTTGTCGGCATCATCAAATTTATGCACTGAATAATTAGCTAAAAACAAGCATATAATATAACAACTTTTATAATCCATAGCCCAAATAAATAGTTTAAATACCCTACAAAAAAGATAACCCTTTATGAAATCATCTAAAAACAAATGTAACGGCAGTTTTTATATGCACAAATCCCTTTTATAAAGAAATAAAATAAAAAAATAAAAGTAAAAAAAAAAATAAATCTCCATAGACACGTAAACCAGACTAGACGAAAACATCTTCCGTTTCAAATTTAGACACCCCCACCTTACCCTGACTTGACATCTATGAAAGTAACTCTATACTGATAATTATTATTAACACCCAACACACCCCTACCAATTTTAAACAATTCGCCCTGGCTGTTACCATGGAAATTTTGATTTCAATTATGAATATACTATTAAAACACGTAAATTTCAGAAAAAAAAAAAATTCGCTTGAAGATAGCACAGAGCTTAGTTTAATTCAATTTAATTCAAATAATTATATTGAAGTTTTCGGCTCTTGTTTTGAAACATGAGACCTCTTATGTCGCGAGTTGAAATCATATTTTTAAATAAATAATTATATATATATATATATATATATGTGTTTGTGTGTGTGTGTGTGTGTAGGAACTGATACCTCGATATATATGAACTGTTTGCTCGATAGATATCTGTGTATCCAAGAACAGACATAGATATGTGTAAATCTAAGAAAGCCGACACTTGTTATCAGATAAATTTATCATTATATATGTGTCTGCGTTTGGCGTGTGTACTGTGTGAAAGAAGATATTTTAAAATATAATGTCATTTAATTCAGTTTTGTCCGCTGTAAATGCTCTGCGTTATTATAATATTTTTCTCTGCACAGGAAAAAAGAAATCCGATATTCATTATCAGAACGTTATCAGAAAAAGAGACCAAAGCAAAAGCAGAAAGACACCCTCGTGCAAATTAATTTAAACAACAGCTTTACTCTCCTTTCTTTCACCATAGGGTCAGTTTTACACACATTGGAGTGACAGGGTATAATTGATTTCTTTTTTTTTCCCTCATGTTAGGTCATTTTGAAGTGGTGTGCAGTAATATGAATCTATTTTGGGGTGTGTTATAAAATTTGTTTGGTTTTGAAAAAATATTACGTCATCCCTGATTGCATCAGATTTATATCACGCCGAGACACTATTGTCTCGACTGTCGATTAGTTGTCCTACGGCTATTGTCTGCGATAGACATTACTCCACTTAAGACTACGAAAAGTGTAACGCTGTACGAACACACTAGCAGTCCTTGCCAGTGAGCAAATCACTTTACTATAGACTGGCTCAGAAACTGTCCTTATTTACATCCAATCGAGAATCTGTGGTCAATCTGCAAGGAAAGACTTGGTGGAATAGATATACGAACTAGTAACATATGTAATAGGTCATGTTTCATTAAAAATACGAAAAATAGTAAATAATAAAGGAATTATTCGTTTCGTTTCAATTAATTTGCACAAGGGAGTACGTATATATATTTTAGCTGTTAGGAAATCTTGATTTATTCGGGAAAGATTTTAAAATAATCCTGAAATTATACTTGGAACAAGCTACTTGCATACGCATCGAAAAAGAATGGAAATCTTTCTTCTCACCAGATTTACTCAAACTTTCCATGGCAGCAGTTCTAAGAGAACTAGATCTCATACTGGGTTTTACTGTCGATGAGCACAATCCTAACAATATACGATAGGCAGACGACATCGTGTTGATAGGAAACGCAGAAGGGAAGAAGTTGGAATGCATAGAAATTGTAGTAAACGAAAGAGAGAAGGATGGACTAATCATCAATTGCAACCGTCCTGGGTAAGACGATAAACTACATCCGCGTCCTGGGTAAGACGATAAACTGCGTCCGCTTCCTGGGTAAGACGATAAACTACATCCGCGTCCTGGGCAAGACGATAAACTACATCCGCGTCCTGGGTAAGACGATAAACTACATCCGGTAGCAAGGTCATTGATCAGAAGGTTTTCTGGAGCGTGGGACCCCTCTTAAGTGCTGATGTTCCTGAGTCCACCCTGAACCGTGGTGGTGGCACCTGTCGGAATCCAGCTATAGGCAAGTGATTAACCCTCCAAGGGGAGTCAAAACGCTGTGAAAGTATAAAAATGGGTTTTAATATCGGCAATGATTTTTTAGAAAAATTATTACCAGCAATACATTTTTTGAAAAAAAAATATTACAAAAACTACAGTTTTGGAAAAAAAAATTACCTGAAATAAAAAAATATGTTTTCAGCATTAAGTAACCCATTGAGTTTGATATGCCGTCAAAGAAACCAAACCAAACCAAACCATTCAATTGTAAGAAGACAGCATGTATTGTTACCAGCAAAAGAAACAAACCAAGGCAATGTTAAAGTGAAACATGTAGAGAAATTCAAATATCTAGGAATTGTTTTAACAGAAGACAGAAAATGTGATAACAAAATCACAAGACCCACTGAAAGAGCAAAGATGCCTCCCAAGTTTAAATATCGAAATTTTACCATTCGATTAAGTGTAAATTAAGGACCATTCATTTCCCATATATCGTTTATTTTTTTTAAAGAAAGCATCGACTTATACACGAGTAAATGAGATGGTTTCACAAGATCACAATTTTTTCTTATGTAATACTTAACATTATGGAGAACCAATTAAAGTAAATCGACCATCTTAGATTTATCGAACTGGCACAAATAAGAACCTATACCCTGCCAAATTACTGAACACAATATGGAGATTAAATTTACATCCGCCATATTTTTTTCTGAATTGAGGAAAGCAGGATTCACTTTCGACTTTAATTAATTCTTTCATTAATCACTCTCTCTGTCATCTCCTACGGAATTTATTATTATTATTATTATTATTATTATTATTATTATTTCAATTGAAATCGTTTTAATCATCTTTTCTGTTCCGAGGGAAGACAATCCTAAAATCACTACTTTAACAAATTTATCAATTTCATAATGTATATATTTCCATTTTTGAATTCTTTTTTTTATTTCATTTTCTCAAAAGAAAATGATAAAGACAGGTTGATCGTTTCAAATTTTCTCCATCGCCATCAGTACGCGGACCATCGAAAGATTTCTTTTAAATTCAACTATATTTATTTATGATTACATCAAATTCATACTGTGAAATGTTCAGTGAATCGACAGCTGTAATAAAATGGCGCTTTCTTTACACTGATAATCAAAAGGTTAGGAATGTTTTAAATTGTTACGTATGATAAACTTAACGAATCCAAGCGATCCTACGCTGAAACTAATTCTGCTTTCGCTTTATTATACATGACATGAACTACTTAGAGAATAATTGGCTCTTCCCGAAATTAAATCTGACATATTATATAAATATATATCTGGCTTGGGTCTGCAAGGAAATAATCGTTCAGTTCTCTATCAAGGCAATTATATGCGGCCTACGTCGTGGTCTGTAGTCACGTGAGATTGGAGGCGTTGTTAAATTTTGAATTCGGAGGATTAGGATATTGGAATAAGGAATGATGCATCTTAAAATCTAAGCAAAGTAATAAGAAACATGAAAATTTCGTTAGAAAATAGTGGAGAAACCCTATGCAAATTCTATCCTCACATATGACTGTGAATGCTGGACAATTTTGTCACATATGAAATGGCGACTTCAGGAAACAGATGTGATTCTACAGAAGGATACTGAGAATAAAATGGACAGATAATGTAGGGATGATTAAAGAAACATAGAAAGAGAAAGGGCACTTATACTTAGAACAAGAAATAGTTGAAGATTCCAGGGCACATAATGAGGAAAGAAGCATTAGAAAACATGACACCCACAGGACATATTAAAAACAAGAAGAACAGAGAGAAACCGGAAGTAACCTACCTGAGGAATCTATTCAGATGGATGACAGAAGAGGGAAAGAGAGAATAGTAAAAAGAAAGAACTACAAAGTGTAGGAAATTGTTGAGAGCCATGATCGTGTTCCGAACATCAAGTTTCCCGCGGAATATTAAATTTGATACAAACTTCAGATATTTCCCGCCGTGACTCACACAAAAGTTTATGATCTTTCCGCATTCAGTTACTTCTTGCTAAAGGAGAACAGTGTCCGGTGTTCGCTGAATCTAACTTAAGCAGAAACTGATGAACGAAATACATATTATGCAATCGATGATCTTGCCAGGATATAATCGTCTCCTTTTATGGTAAGCGCTCTTCCGCATTCAGGTCTGAAATTTCCGAATTAACGCTTTTCGTAACTTTTACTGCAATTTTTTTCTTTTCTTTTTTTTTTTACTGATTCTTAAAGTCACAGACAATTTGTCAGTTGGGTGTATTAGAAGAAGCATGGGCATTTTATATAAAAATATCTTCCACCTACTTTAATTTGAATACATAATTTCATGTAATTTCCAAATCTTAACAGTTGATTCTTTCTTTGAGATTGTTATACCCGAACGTACCTATTCTATTATTAATAGTCTCTCCCACACATAATAAGTAGTAGTAGTATTAGTAGTAGTAGCGGTCGCCATTTGAGCTCAGTGGAGTTGAGTGAGTCATTCGATGTCGGACATTGAAGTATCAACCACCCCAACTAGATTACTGCGTCATTAACTATTATTGCAAGTTCCTAACGTTTTGTACGTCGAACCTAATTTAGGACGACTTAGTGAAATACATGCCTCCACTGTGAAAACTACTTTACAACAGAAATATAACCAATAAAAACATTTAAATTACACACACACACACACACACACACACGCACACACACACACACATATATATATATATATATATATATATATTATCATATTTTCGTTATGAGACATAATAAAAACATTTCTAAATCGCTACATTTCATGTTTCACTACTATAATTCAGGCGATAGCAGGTAACTGGTGATAAAATGATTTTAAGGAAATTTAAAAAACAAATTGTTACCTCTTTTACGAAAGTTAAAGCTGGGGGGACATAAGTTCAGAATATATTTTAATTTTTTTCAATAAAGTATAATAAAAATATAATAATATATTGCTCTACTTGTATTGAGCACTTTAAAAAAAATAAATGCTACGAACTGTAGATGCAATGTGGTGCAGTTCAATTTACATCACATGAATCCTTCATACAAAAAACAGATATAGAAGTTAATGATTTAAAAGTGTTTGCGAAGATGTATTCTCGCCATTTAAATCATTAACTTCTATATCTGTTTTGTATAAATGATTCATATATATATATATATACAGGTTGTATGAAAAATATTTTTACAAATTTTCGGGGGCGGGTTCCTCACAACAAATAAGGACAACTATCCATATAAACCTATGTCCGGGCATCTTTCGCTTTGAGATATTAAGTTTAAAGAAAGTTTACGGTAGATGGCGCTGTGTCGAAATATAGATGAGGCTACATTTGTCATCCGTGTATATTTGTGGCGAGTTTGCCTTTAACGTTCAAAGTTTGTAGTAGTGAGTTATCTGAGAAGTGTTCTGTTTGACAATGGCAGAATATTCATATCGTGAGCAGGCAGATATGATTTTTACATACGGCCGCGCGAATGGTAATGGGCGCGTGGTTACACGGCTGTATCAGATTGCGTTTTCCAGACCTTACGCAGCCGAGTCATCCAACCTTTGCTACTGTTTATTGTTGCGTTGCTGAGACAAAAATCAATGGCACTACAAAATATAGATCGAGGAAGACCAAGATTCACCCGTACGACTGACCACAAAGAATACATTCTACAGGCTGTCGGAGACAATCCAGCTATCTGCACATGTCAAGTGGCCCTAGCATGTCATGCATATCATATTGCCGCACAGAGGGTACTTCAAGAGCAGCTCCTGCGTCTGTTTATTTTGCAAAGGGTGCAGGGTCTTTTGCTCTTTGATCACTCACCACAGGAGAACCTTTGCCGATAGATTATTACGCAAACTAAGAATACTTTGCTTGTCTGTTTAGTCTTGTTTACAGACGAGGATACATTTGGAAGAGATGGTATAAGAAATTTACAAAACCAGCATTTCTGGGCCGATCGGAATTTCCGATTTCTCCTGCGGGTCCATTAGGTATTACACCACCAGCACATCTAAATTTACCGCATATGATATTCTCACGCTGTCAACCATCTGGTTAGTGGCCTGTCCCAACGTTATATACGGTGATCGGACCGGTGTTTTAACGTTATAAGGACATAAGCTTACTATGATACTTACTAAGCTTAAACTAATCAGGCATAAAGCCATCTTAGCTGCGCACACAGTGAAATATGAAGACAAGCTGCTTTTAGATATTTGCTTAATTGTATAACCACTGTCAAGGTTGACAATAGGTGTAATAGATTTTTTCTATTACTACTGAGATTGCGATATAGTAGATGTATATATATATATATATATATATATATATATATATATATATATATATATATATATATATATATATATATATATATATATATATATATATATAATTTTTTTTTTCAAGATATCAACAACCTATTCCATCAGTAATCGTGGTATGACAGTGACGAGTTGTTATATAATTATAGTTAGTATTAGAAAATAATGCCTTTCATGAAGATAACAGTGTCTAGCCAATAGCTTCATCCAGATTTCGAACTGAATTACTCGAGATATTGTTTCTTCTACACGAACGTAGACCTTCATCTTTGTTTTCATTGCGCATGTCAAACCATCTTTTATAGTACAGGTTCCCAAAGTTTTTTATGCCTTGGGAAATGTTTGATAAATATTCACGCCCGCTAAAAAAAGTGACCCACATTTGAAAATGAAGAATTTCCATTTATACTTTTCGAACCCTAGAAATTACTGAATATTAATGAACAAGTGAATCTATAATTTGCGCAATTAGATTTTAATCAGTGATGAAAAAGCCAATGCTTCTATCAGGCGACATTGAGTGAATTATATCAATGCCTCTCTCAGCTCTAGTCTTAGTCTGGTGCCAACTATTTTGATTTAATTTTTTTTCAAATAATTTCATGGACGTCTAACGTATTGCGATAGTTTTCATTATCGCTGTTGATCAATTTGAATGCGTACTGAGTTCAATCCTCACTGGAAACTCAATGATTCTTAGCGCGAGACTAAATTAATGTTACGTCATAACGCTATAATTAATAAAGCCGTCCCGTTAGTTAAATCAATTCGATCCCTAATCGGCGCTCCACAGCTGGAGCCCCGTGTCAGATAAAATACACTGGGTGTAATTGCAAAATTGTCCAACTGTTAGATTAAGCTTTGAAAAGTATCTTAAAAATGATTAAAGTTATCTAACTCGAATTCTCCGAGGTTTTTATAAGACTATGGAACAATAAGAATGGATTTAGCTCTAAGTTGAAATGCGGATCCATCTTGCTGTTGTGAGCTGATCCAGTTTTCCTCTCTGTTGATCTCTCTTTTTAAACTTATTCACGGTCCTTTTGATGGTTCCTGGACTTTGAAGATGGAAGCCAGTTGGTACCATTACTGTAGACCTGAATGATCTTTTTCCTCTCACCATTGCTCAGTTGAGAAGATATAGTATGGCTGACACAAAACGTCTTTAACCTGTTCTCTCTCTAACTTAATAACTCAAAACATTTTCAGAGTTTCTTACGAAAAACGATGTCAAGATGGCTAATCGCCTTATCTGAAAATCTGGGGAAAATAAACTCAATTAGTTTTGTGTTTTTTTTAGATAATAAGCATTTTGTGGGATGGACAATTATTCTATGATGTTACACGATTTGGACAATTTTGCTGTTACACCGTTCTGTTGCATACTCTCTATTAGCTCTTACCATATCATCTGCTAGAGTAATGGGTTTAATCTTCACCGAAGGCTAATCTATTGGACCTTTATTATGTTATGGTATACAGTCTAAGAAGGAAATGAAACTAAATTTCACGAAAGAAACACTCCTTCTCTTCCATCTCAGGTGGGTGCTTATATATCTACCTATCAATTGGTGCGTCCCACATGTTCATACTCTAGACGCAGCGGTGTCGACCCTGTCTAATATGTCAGGCGCAACCACAGGGACTTAGTGAAGATGTAACTCTGCACCTGGCAGCTAAGAGGCGATTTCTTAAGGCAAGACGCTCAGGCATCTTGCTTCTCTTTTCATTTTGGTGTCATCTTAGGTGAGTCACATATTATAAGCCAGAGAGATATACGTTTAGTGACTATCTGGTACAGTACTTACGTCGTCACTATACTGCGAGCATTCCTCGTAGAACAAATTACTACAGTAGAATTGTCGATTCTCACGGCGTACTCTAATAGCCTCATGCCAGACAAAACTACATATTTTAATGTCACTTGTACGTCAGCCATAGTAGAATGATTATTACTGGTGTAGTAATTTAATAAGTTTCTAGCAGACACAGATAGAAAGTACACGGACTCCTACAGGAAGTAGTGAAAGAAAGCGAGAGGAAAGAACAAAACATCAATTTGGAGAAAACAGAAATTATGGTTGCTAGCAAAACGAAAAGCCCAACACGCAAATTACAAATTGGAGATTCTAAAATAAAGTGCAGCAGTTTAATTATCTAGGAAAGGTTCTACCAGAGGGGCGCAAAATGTGACATTGTAACCCGAAGACGCACTGAGATAGCAGAAGGTGCCTTCCAAAAGCTAAGCAAAGTATTATGAAACAGGAATATTTCGTTAGAAGAAAAGAAAACAGTACTGAACTGTTACATAATATCATTTCTTCTGTATGGCAATGAAGTTGGACAATCTCCTTACATTGGGATAGCTGAAGATGCCTTCCAAAAGCTAAGCAAAGTATTATGAAACAGGAACATTTCGTTAGAAGTAAAGAAAACAGTACTGAGCTGTTACATAATATCATTTCTTATGTATGGCAAGGAAGTTGGCCAATTTCCTTACAAATGAAAAAGAAACTTCATGCAACAGAAATCTGGTTCTTCTGAAGGGTGTTCAGAATAACATTGACCGAATATATGAGCAGCAACAAGATTTTGGAGACAATAGAAAGAATAAGGAGTCACATTTAACATCAGAAAGACACAATTTAAATTTCTAGGGTAAACGATAAGGAAAGAGGGCTTGGAAAATGTGATACTCGCAGGGCAGATTAAAGGCCAGCGGTATAGAAGAAAACAACAAAAATCTGACTATACAAACATTATTGATAATTGAAGGTTAACCAGGTTGTCTCCCTTTCAAATTACTTGATTATAAAAGAAGAGCAGTAATCAAATGGCATTGACAAAAAATCAGGATATTAAATCAACATGGGTGTAGATTCTAAGTTTACAGCTAAGTATAGAGAACTAATGTTACAGAAGTTACTAATGTTAACTAAGATAACTTGACATTGCAGAAACGGAAAATAATTCAACTCAGCGTCTCGCTAATCTTGAAAACCAAAGCAAGACAAATTATCGAATATAACACTTAATTAATATTTATGACCTGAAACGAACGATTCCGACACACAGAAAAAATATTTACAGGAGACAAAGAAAAGAAATGAATCCAAGAATATTTATTTAATCTAATGGATGAAGCATTTAGGAACAAGCAATATATTAAGAAAGACTAACGTGGAAGGAAAAAACACAAGTGAAAAAAAGAGTGAAGATATTACAACCGAGTCTTACGTAATCTTTTTGAAAATAGCGGACAAATTACGTTTAAAAGATAGATATACAGGAAGCTATTCTAATAATGTGCTTGACAAAGAAGAAATTTTTATTTTATTTTATTAATTTGTCTTAATTCTTGGATAACATATTCGTGTTAATAAAATAAAATAACAAAAAAAAAAAAAAAAACAGAAAATTACCGCGTGATTAGAACGCTTGCTTTCTGACATTGGATACCGAGTTCTAATTTTACCAGGGTCGATTTATCAGCATTTATCAGAATTACACCGAGGCCGATTTATATATGCATGTATTAGGTTATAACTAAGATCCTTGTGTATTCTTTCCAAGTCCATTCTTGCAGTAGTCATTAATATTGATATTCTTTTCACTGAATGGACTACAGGCGAAAGCTAAACTCTTAAAATTCTGGGGTGAGTCCAAATACATAAATCTCAATCCCTTCGTTATATATGACCATTTATCAACAGCTAAAAAGATTTAGAAGAAAACAGCTTCCTTTTCTTTTTCGGCATCCCATTGATGTATAAGGACATCCCAGCCACTTAGGAACGAATCCAGGAAATAGCACGGCTTCTAGGCGACTTAGAAATAATGTCTTTGCCAAACGCGGATCTTACGCTCAGATTTAGCTAATAATTTACCACGAAAGTTGTCACATTACACTGGACCATCGCGGGAAATGCATAGTTTCAATTTCTGGAATCTTTTTAAAAATACCTCACTAAAGAAAAAAATATCATGCAAAATGCCAACTCATTCAAATGATCCTAACAATTGATTTTATCTTAGCAGTAAATATCCCCTGAGAAACGAACGTGTGGTGCTATTGTAAGCAGTCTTTAAATCATTAATTTACATCTGTATTGATTTATTGGAGAAGGTAAAAAGGACCAAGAGATTCAAAAGTGATTTGTTTTTGACGGTTTATCAACCTTTTGCAGGTTATATTAAGCCAGAAAATAATTTCTGATTGTGAAAATATTTGGGGGAAAATATCGGTTTAGTGATACAAACGTACCAATAAACTGGGGGGAGAACAGGTGCCTTGTATACCTGTCACAAGGTATTTGCACTAAAGTGAATGTAACGAACCCAACAGAAATTCGAACTCGGCTCTACTAATTCCAATTCCTAGCCGGTATCAGTTACACCACTGGCACACCGAAGCAGGCGGCCCCTGATAACTATCGTACGTATACTCATAATCTGCACTTACTTCCCTCTTCCCTCTTCTACGACCATACAACAAATTCATTTATTAACTATCTTGAGTGGCTCTTGGGCCATGTATTGTGAGAAGATTTTATAAAAAACGTTAGCTATCGTACAAGCTCATTTAATAACCTTTTATAATAAGAGGTAATTTGAACTTGTCCTGGTTTAATATTTACTAAATAAAATGATCTTAAGATCGAACAGGTAACTTGCGCATTCCAAAGAAATCAATTTAGTATGCGATGAATTTACAAGCCTTCATTCAAAAGTCGTTCACCCCTGATAGAGATTGAAAGAGATTATGCTAAAGACTAATTATGAATCTCTCTAGCTTTTATTTCTATTTCGTCATGTTTTCTGTGAATTTTATTCTTAAATCCATTGTAATAAAAGAAATTGAGTCGTGACTCTTAGATTGATCCCGCTATAAAATTCGATTCGATTACAACCGGCTGATTCGCTCTTAACGAAAACCGCCCTTCACGGAACCCAATTGTGTTGATAATCGAGTATATGGTTTTAATGGATCACCTTAACGTTTTTTGTTTTTTTTTTCAACATATGTTTTGAACAACTCACAAGCTGTGCACAACGACAAATATTTGCTTTTACGTGTGTACGTTGCCGGTTGCTTGACTCGAGAATCCGACAAGCTATTGAAACCTTGCATAGGTTGGGAGGAATTACGTGTTCCGAAAAGATCGATTTAGAATGGGGGGGAATGAAATACAGGTATATCCAATCACGTTTGGAATCTTGGAAGTATGATTATTATCATGAAGACATTGTCTAAAAGCATCAATAAAAAAAATAAAAGCGAAACTCAAACGGTTTTGTAAATATTTAATCTCAAATCAAACATTAAAAGATAGATATAGTAAGAAAATAATAATAGTAAACATATTTAACGTATTAATGCTCACTGTAAATCCGGTATTGATTATAAAGACAAAATTAAACATTAATTTTAGGATTGTAAAAGTTCGGTATTAATTATACAGGGTTATTCAAAAAGAATGAAGCGATTTTATAACGCATTCCTTAAGTTCTCAATCACCGTCGTGGAATGAGTCAGTAACCATTTGAAAGAGGAGTTTTCTAAGTTTTGAATGGCTGCGCCAGGGGCCTTGTTGTCGCGATATGTCTCTGAAAACGTTCAATTGTTTGTTTAGCTCCGTAATGGCAAGTCCTCAGTAAAAGGCGTTCTGCGTTCTCGAGTTCGCAAAATCCAAACGGTTGTCACGTTGCAGCGTGCATTTCGAAGGCAATTCGACATTAATCTGCCCTCTCCTAAGAATACTCGACAATAGTTTAAACAGTTTCAAGAGAGCGGGTGTCTGTGTAAAGGAAAAAATCCAGGACAAGTGGCGAGAATCCGTGCTGCGTCTGAGAGGAGCCCACGGAAGTCCACAAATCCAGCTAGCCGTGAGCTTGCGATCTCTCAATCCACTATCTGGCGTGAGCTAAGCAGACGTCTACATTTGAAGACATACAGACTACGCCTCGTTTAGGCACTTACCACGACCTTGCTCTTTGTGCTTGGCCTGCGAGATCCCCAGACCTCACCGTATGTAATTTTTTTCTTGTGGGGATACGTAAAAAGTTCGCGTTTATGTTCCTCCCACTAACGTCGATGACCTTAAACATCGAATAACAACAGCGATCAACTCGGTGGATCGTTATATGCTGATAAGCGTCTGGGAGGATTTCTCTGATTGCATTGATGTTACCCGTGCTGCAGGTGGTGGCCATATTGAAGACCTGTAAGAGAGGAAACAAAAGTTGATTGTCAGTAGAATACTTGTGACTTGGCTGGAATTTTATGTTGCTTTTTCTTATTAAAATATTATGTAATGAAATTGGTTCTTTTTTTTTGAATAACCCTGTATCTTCATAAAACACTTAACTATAATCCTTTAATAGCTCCCGTCCCGAAAGTGTCATCTTGGAGGTTAATGATAATAGGATATCCTAACCGTTTCCTCATAAGGAAACCTTCGGCATTCATTTCCCAAGCAGCTAGTGCTGCAGCTGGCTAAAATTGATAAAGTATTTCAATTAAAAATTTTCAGGAAAAATAATAAAGGAAGCGAACAAATTCAAAAGAAAATGTCAAGTGGAAGAAGTGCAACTAAACTATAATACACTTCCTGCTGCGACAAAGGACTTAAAAAAGAAAGCAAATGTAAATGCAATACAGGGTGCCCATAAAGTTCGTGTGCACTTAAAAAAAATATAACTTTATTTGTATTTGTGACAGAAATAATTTGTAAAAAGGATTAGAAAGAAGTAAATCTATATTTTTTAAAGGTTTTATTGAAATCTTATTTAATTTTCCACGTGTCCTCCATCACTAGCAATACAAAGGATAATACGATTTTGCAGTTCACGGAAAACATTTGCCAACTGATTTACAGTAATGCCTGAAATCACATTAGTTATTTTAGCTATACTTAAAACTAGGTACATTAAACTTTATAACTTTTTTTACAGATTATTTCTATCGTAAATACAAATAAAGTTATAAACTTTTTAAAGTGCACACGAACTTTATGGACACCTTATATATGAAAAGCAGAATCGATAGAAAGATAAGCCTCTTCTTGGTCAATATTTTAGCCGTAACAAAACAAAAATGAATGTAGACAAACCCGGTTCCTATCAGGATTAAAAGTTGACACCGAAGATTTTATTCTTGCTGCACAGGACAAATTTTTGCTATCTAGAAATTACTAAGGACACATACTGAAAAATGGTATTAACACGAAATGCAGTTTCTATGATAAATATCTTGAAGTTCCCACTGATTACAAAACAAGGTATGACAGATTACAGGAAAGAAAGTGTAAGAAACTACTATAAACATCAACCTTAACCGGTTACAGACATTGGACATGTAACAATTTTATGGGTCTTTCCAATAAACACAGAACAATCAAAGTTAATCGCCCAGCCATTGTTATCAGAGACCACAAAAATAGAATATGCTGTCATGGCAGTTCCTACAGATTTTATAAGTATCTTTGAAGATATTGAAAAAAACTATCAAAATACAAGGATCTTTAAGAAATTAAAAAAAAAATGTGATACATGAGGACATCAATCATTCCAGTTGTAGTTGGAGCACTCGGATTGATTGGAAAACATTCCGATAGACTCATTGAAGGTATTCCTTGTATACTATTCCTGAAAGAAATAAAAAACATCTGTAGTCAGAAGTACAGCTCACACATTACGATAAATTTTATCTATGTAAAATGTGTGTGATTTTAGCGTTTATTTTTTACAAAAAATGATCAGTGGAAAATGTCATGATGCCATCTGACCTTAGCTCTCTGTTTGGGTCTCGGAAGAAAATAATAATAATAATAATAATAATAATAATAATAATAATAATAATGCTATACTTAAAAATAACAATAATATGAGGAAGGAAAACAAGAAGTAAAATAATAATAATGAACATTATGGATGTACACCGTTATGCAGATTAATTGAAAGAAAACAAATAATTCCGTTATTATTTACTTTTTTCGTATTTGTCCAATTACACATAACCCATTTCACATGTTAGTACTTCGTATGTCCATTCCGTTACTTTCAGATTGATCACAGATTCTCCATTGGATTTAAGGAGAGTTGCCAGGGCAGTCTTTAGTACTTTGATTTCCTCGCTGGTAAAGCTTGAGATTTTGTTCGCGCAGCGTTACAATTTTAGTACGCTTCCTTGGAGTAACGTCCATCGCAGACAATGGCCGTAAGACAACTAATCGACAGTCGAGACAATAGTGTCTAGGCATGATAAAAATCTGATGCAATCACGGATGACGCAATATTTTTACACCCCGAAAATAGATTCATATTACTGCACACCACTGCAAATGACCTAACCTGAGTAAAAAAAAAAATAGAAATCTATTACACCCTATCTCACCAGTGGGTTTAAAACCGACTGTATGGTGAAATAAAGGAAACTAAAGCTGTTTTTTCAATTAATTTTCACAAGGGTGTAAAATGTACAATAATCTGAAATATATTTCGTTTGTAAATAATCCATAAAGAGTTGATTATCGAAAAGAACAAACCAAATAAACAAAACAAAAATCAAATCCCTCAATCATGTAAAAATTAACAATAATTAGATGGATTAGAATTAGTAATAAAATAATAACAGTAAGATATTTAATGTAAAAATAAAAAAATAACATCAATTAAGACTAATAAAAATTTAATAATCGCAAAACTGCAGAATTTAAAACGTCCAGAAGATGCATACATTATTACTGTACGACTAGGCATCTACACCTCAACACGCGAGCAGAAAGGCTGTTTAAAAAAGAAGCAATTCTTTAGCTGTGACTTCTTTTGCGTGGACCGATCGTTTTCCTCGCTGTTGTACTCTAGCAGAGTAATTAGTATCGACAATTACGAAGGGAAAAACCGGAGTGTCTTCAGATTAAACAGAATTGTTAAATCGCCAGACATTGAACGGAATTGAGGCGAGCGAATTGGTCGCTAGATTAAACAGCTTCTTACAAAGCAACCCAAAGAATTTTGAATTAATGTTCAATATAATAATGGAATTCGAAGCTTTTCAAATATCTGCGAAAATTCTACTATACTTATGTCGCCACAATACAAATACATGAGTGTGCGTGCATGCGCATGTGTACATGTGCGTGTATATGCGCGTATGTGCGTGCGATTGTGTGTGTTTATGTCTGTGTGTATATATGTGTATGCGAGTGTGTCCGCCTATGTGCGTGTGTTTATGGTAACTTTCTGTCGTTAATTGAATATGGTACAAGGTCAGTGAAG
>CAHIKZ030000204.1:965000-1050000 GCA_903632075.3 Acanthosepion pharaonis | reverse complement strand
CTCTTTGCAAAGTTATATAAATGACAGTCTATTTCAGGTAATATACAACCTTTTACAAATGAATTGAAACAAGACGAATAATTCTGTAATTATTTACTTTTTTTTCCTATTTTTCCAGTGAAACATGACCCATTTCAAATGTTAGTACTTCGTATGTCCATTTCACAAAGTCGTTCATTGCAGATTGACCACATATCCTCTATTGGATTCAAATCAGTAGACTTTACGAGCCAGTTGATAGTGCTTTAATTTGCTCACTGGTAAGGCTTGCCAGTGTTCGTGCGACGTTACAAAATTCCGTACGCTTCCTTGGAGTAACGTCCATTGCCGACAATGGCCGTAGGACAACTAATCGACAGTCGAGAAATTAGTGCCTGGATGTGATAAAAATCTGATGCAATCACGGAAGACACAATATTATAAGGCCTAACAAAATTCATCACACACCCAGAAAAGAGATTCATATTACTGTACACAACAGAAAATGACCTAATCTGAGGAAAAAATAGAAATCTATTATACCCTGTCATTCCAGTGAGTCTAATACTGACCGTATGGTGAATGAAAAGAAACTAAAATTATATTCGGACGATTGTCCTCATCTTTATTATTGTTATCACAACGTTTCAGCCATTGTGTCTTCCTCAGTGGGTATATTCATCTGGATAAACTAGAGAGAATTCTAAATTGAATCCTTTATTTAATCTACAGGTGTAGACCTTGATCCACTGTCCATGTCTTGGGATATTGTCTAGTTGAATAAATAAAGAGTTTGATAAGTAAACTGAGCATCTGCTTAAATCCAGGTATCCACAAAATAATATTTAAGTAATAATACGAGAATATATATATATATATATATATATATATATATATATATATATATATATATATATATATATATATATATCCTTCTCTCTTTCTCTATCTTCGTTTATGTTTATATATATATATATATATATATATATATATATATATATATATATATATATATATATATATCCCTTATCTCTTCTCTATCGATCTTCGTGTATATATATATATATATATATATATATATATATATATATATATATATATATATACCGGTGTAACAGCAAAATTGTCCATCTCACAAAATTTTTAATATCTAAAAAAACAACACTAAGCTATTTGAGTTGTTTTTTTTTTTTCGTTTAAGTAATAATACGAGTATATATATATATATATATATATATATATATATATATATATATATATATATGTGTGTGTGTGTGTGTGTGTGTGTGTGCCGGGTGTAACAGTAAAATTGCCCAACTCGTGTAACAGCATAATTGTCCATCCCACAAAATGTTTAATATCTAAAAAAAAACACTAAACTAATTGAGATGAGACAGCCATCTTGATACCATTTGTCGTAAGAATAATTGAAAAAACCTTTGAGTTATTCAGCTAAAAAGAGAGCAGGTTAAAATTGCTTTGTGTCCGGCCCACTCTCTTCCCAATTACACAATGGTGAGAGGGAAAAAATCATTAAGGCCTTCAGTAATGGTACAAACATTCATACACTAGCTTCTAGCTTCAAAGTTTATTCAAGAGCTATCAAGAGAACGATAGAGAGGTAGAGAGGAAAACTGGAATCGGAGGTCACAACAGGAAGAGGGATCATCATTTCAACTGAGAGCTAAATACATTCCTATTGTTTAAAGAAGAGTCCAGTAGTGTCATAAAAAGCCCGGAGAATTCTAGTAAGATATCTTTAACCATTTCGAAGATAGACCGGTTCAAATCATAATCTAACAATTTTACAATTTTGCTGTTACACACGGTGTTTGTGTGTGTGTGTGATGTTTATCTTGCAGAATCCCTGTGGTGTATAGGAACCCAGTACAAACTCAGTATTGCTGCTGTGGATTACAAATCAAGTAGATTTTCTCAGGGCTGATTTGCCATCTCTACGCCCAACCGTTTTTGAATTCAGAATTTTCCTTCTCCTAGGTTGGTTGCTAAACAAAGCCAGAGATCGGAGTATGCCGTGTTATTTCACACACAACTGAAGACAAAATGAATGCATCCTTAATTTCTAAGGAATTTGAACCTCACTCCCACATTCCGTGCCAATAACTGCCACGCCAAGTTACGCGCGTGCGCACATACATACATGCTAGCAGTGTATTTATACGTTCACGTGACGTTACTGAGTGTGCAAGTGGAGGCTGCATCGGTGCGGAGGAGGGCTTTTTTATGCAGGTGGAAGCTGATACAATCGAGGCAGCAAGATGCAAAAAATAAAAGAATCGCTTCATTTGATGTTTATTCAGACTAGCTCAATACAGCAGCACCAAAATGCAGATTTGATCTTTTTTAGGCTTCTTTCATTATTTCAATTTTTCTGTATACCATCCCACACAGAGTGTCGCACCTACACATAACATCATCATCAATTAGACACCATATATATATATATATATATATATATATATATATATATATATATATATATTGGCAGCAACTCTTTGTTTTAGAGACCTTTCATTAAATATGGCAGACAAGGAAGAATTAATTAATTTTTAATCAGTTTTTCCACGATCCTTACATTTTCCTTTTTGTAGAGTACAGGATTTTCTTCGTCCCAAGCGCTTTTGGCTACTTCTTTAGTCATATTCCATGGGTTTTTGTTTTTGGTGTTAGCTTTTCCTCATGTTTCATATTTCCTCAGCAAGTGAAGGCTCGGAATAAACGTTCCTATTCAAAACAGCGCAAAAATAAAATGCTATTTAACTGTGTTTAATTTGCATTTTATTTTTGTGCTGTTTTGAATAGGAGCGATTATTGCGAGCCTTCGCATGTTGGGCAGGGTTGGAAATCGTGTGAACATCTTTGTATTTTGAAAAAAAACTTTTAATACTCCATTTCCATTGTTAAATAAAGTGAGGTTCATAGTAACAGAAAAATGTTTAATATACAGTATATATTGGTAGTAAGAATTCCTTTAAACAAATTGTATTAAATGTCTAATTTTTAATTCTTTTTTTTTACCATTATTTGAACAAGGTTTTTGATAATCCGAATGAAAATTGTGGATAAGTCTTCCAAAGTTAGGGTTGTTCTTTTACTTTTGTTTGCGTACTCACATAGGTTTTACGCGTTTTTTCATACAAATATTCAGTCAACAGAAGTTCCGATGCGTTTGATAGGTTTAAACGTTTATTGGGACGCCCTCATCCCAGACCTCAAGTGGATTTCATATATACGATCGATCGCTAAATTTGCTTGGAAAATTTTTGTCTTATTTTGCCGCTACAGAAAGTATATAACACTTTCAAACAAGTTTTAACTTTACAAGCGTTGGATCAGATAAAAATATGCATGTGCCCAATTCTCAGCCTTGATAAAGTTCAAAAAGGTTTGTGTAGCCTTGTGGGAATGTCATGACTTATTTCCACGCTACAGTCTTTTTCTCTCAGATCCAACGTCGTTACTTCCATGGCAAATGTTCTGACAAACTCCTTTCTTTAGGGCCAACTTTACCGCCAAGAGGAGACTAGTTACGCCCACAGGGTTGAATCAACACATTCCTTATGTATGCCTTTGGTAAGAAAGGCGTTCCACTCAGAAATCATCTTCCCGAAAACCGTTAGTTTGCGGAACAGACTCCGGTGTGGATGCTTCCTAGAACGCTAAAAATTTACCTATCCGCCATCATAATTTTAATTACCTTCCTCCTCTTAACGCTATATCACAGACCTTTTTTGAATTTCATTTAAAACCAGATATATATTTAGATTATAATAATATCATTGGAGGTAATAATGATTTTATTGATACAAGTCATACTAAATAATTTATTTCAGCACCTCATTAATTCCTGAAAATAGTCATATAGTATAATTCTATTTCGGGGACAGTCTTGGACAGTTTTCGAAATGCATGCTGAAATTTCTTTTAAATTATTTATAGACTAGCAGCATGGCCCGGCGTTGCCCGTGCTTGATTCAAAAATCGTACGACTCATACAGCAATCGCTATCACTTGACTTAAAATATTTTTGCCCTTCCTTGCCTTTAAAGGAGTGCCCTTTTCCATGCTGATGTTGCTATATGCCTTACTTCTTGCCTATCTCACACTGCGAATTTTTTATAAGTTCTATACTAAACATTAAATCTGTTACGAAAAAGAACTAAACAAAATGAACACAAAACGATCAGCTTTAAAAAAGGACTCGTAACTGGAAAAACCGAATGAAAAAAGAATGTTAACAACAAATACTTTTTTACACCCAACCCAGTTATGCCAATCAGAATCAACGTTGAGTTTAAGCAAGCGAATGAGCCAATTGGAGTAAAGTGCCATGCAGATTTAAATATTTCCCACTTCCGACGAATGCAGCTATCGAATTTTTTTGCATGCTAGCATGTTAGTTAAATTCATGTCAGGCAGCTGTTGGCTCTCACGCTGGCCAGTAGAATCTTCCTGCCTATTCGTGTCAGCCAGCTATAGGCTCTCACGCTGGCCAGTAGAAAATAGCCGCAAACTACAGGAAAACTGCCGTAGAAGCATGAAAAAATCGATTATTTTTACTATCGATGAGAGTTGGGAAATGTAAAGTCGGTCTTGGCCTTCTTACTAACTTGGAGCATGTGCATGTAAATTTTGATGCAAATCCGTCGAAAATTGCGGTCGTGCATTCGTTACATACACACACACACACACACACACACACACACATACATCCTGCCTTTTATAGATAGTGATAACCATCGCTTTGAAAAATGTATGAATTTTTATATAGTTAAGGTAAACTTACATCGAATATTTATTGACATTTGTTTGATTTTGTATTTCCATTGCATAAAATATTTACATTTTTTTTTATATCTCTTAGATTTGTTACCCATACAGCAGATTCCACTGAGAGATTTACAGTTTTGCAGTGAATGTTCGTTAAATCGTGAATTAGTGGGTCTTCACGTATATTTTCTAGTGCTTGGAAAAGGTTCAATTCGATATTCGTATGAGAAAATAACTTTTTCCCTTCCGAGAAAACCCATTCACTTTTGGTAGCACATCAAATTCCCCTGCGATTTGTTTTGCCGTCAATTTTGGTTTTCTAGATGAAGTCTGGCCCAGTCATTTATTACGTCGTGTAGGAAGTTTGATATTGTCCACATACACACACACACACACACACACACACACACACACACACACACACACACACACACACACACACACAGACAGAGTATTTGTCGAATTGAATCAGTTTCGAAGTTAATTGGCCGTTTTTCCAGATCGTTTCTTCGACTTGATGACAATGTTTCTTTCATTCCGTTAATTTCTATTTACGACCAGAGTTTGATCTGTCTGAAATAAAATTTCCGTTTAAGATACCGTTTAAAAATCAATGTCAAAATACAACAGGAAATTCCTGGAGTCTATTCCTCACATAAACTAAAATCTTTTCGACGCTTTTCAATTAATATTTGGTCATAAAATATTCAAATGGAATAAAACGGATATTATTTTCATTATTCGGACTATTGTCCTTCTCTTAGTCGCCATATTTTTTTAGAACGTTTCGGCCGTTGTACGCTCCGGCCTTCTTCAGGTGGTTAGAATGTCAAACTGAACACTTTATTTCTCTCTCAGATACTGAGCACTTTATCCCATAAATATAGCACACTTTAAAACTATATATATATATATATATATATATATATATATATATATATATATATATATATATAATCTTTGATTGAATACAGCAGACAAGGGAGATTTAATTTACTTTTTTATTCAGTTTTTTCCAGCATCCTTACGCTTTTCCGTCTTGGGACAATGAAAATTATGAAATATTTTTGTATTCTCTTACTCGTACAAAACGGAAAAAAACTTAAAGATGATGGAAAAACTAAATAAAGCATTAATTAAATTTCTTTGTCAGCCGAATTTTATGAAAGATGTTTATAAGAAAGGTTGCTGTCTCAATATACATTAATATATGTTTTACATCATAAAGAAACAGTTTATACAAAAAATTAAATCGAAATGTTTATGTGATTAATGGTGAAATCACTTCACTAACAAGATTTAATGATACATTAACTTAATATAAATTCCTTGAATAATAAGTTTCTTATGTTCGAATTGTTGTCAGATGGAAGACACATGCCAAGTACTGTCAATAAATAGCATAATTTAAAAACAACTTCCGGTCTACACATATTTCGTCATAGTGTTTGTCTATGTATGGGAAAATTGCACTCTGAAGATGACAATTTGAAATTGTCGAAAGTACTTGGCATGTGTCTTCCATCTGACAACAACTCAAATATAAGGATCTTATTATTCAAGAAATTGATATTAATTTAATGTCTCATTAAGTCATGTTAGCTAAGTGATTTCACCATTAATCACTTTAACATTGCTATTTAATTATTTGTATAAATTGTTTCTTTAAGATATTATATATATTTATATATATTACTTCAAACGTTATTTTCGTAGCTACTCGTCTTTAAAATAGACATTTCATTTTTATTTTACACAGTCTGTATTAATTCTATGAACTAGTACACTTGAAAAATATTAATAAAGGAAAAATACCACGTATTTCAAACACAGAATACTAATAATAATAAAGTTTAAAGTAATGAAAATGTCTGATTAAAAATAAATCAATTAATTCTTTAGAAATATTCAGAAATTCCGCAGAATCTACCTCTCTGTTACCCAGCCCATGGATTGAACTAGCAATTATTTTCACAAACTGTTATATGCCATACCTATGAACACTAATACGTATGTCCCAATCCTCATAAATGCGTTGGACAGTATTTTAAGTGAGGGTCATATGATGTCTATGTAGTCCACCACTAGCAGTGGTTTACCTACTTCACGCCGCTGCCGAGTATTGTATTTTGTTGGTGTTATAAAGATTATCATTTCATTTCCAACCTCCGTTTTGGCTATTCATAATTCAGTAAACTTCTCTAGGTTACAAAGCAAGCCAACACTTTAATCCTCTTGGATAAAGAGTGCAAATGCCAAAGCATTGCACTGATAACAAAAGAGATGAGGATGTTAGTCGGAATGTAAGTAATGTAAACCACAATGATCTTTGTTTCATTCCTCTCATCCCCGGCAAAAATTGACTGTATTAAAATGGCCAAATGATTTTAATATCTAGCTTTTAATAAAATCTTTAATATCATAATAACTTATATGTGTGTGAGGTCTTTAGACAAAAATGAATATACTGCATAATAAATAAATGGAACGTCTATTCAGATATGAGTATCCACTAAACATAGCGGCATATATATATATATATATATATATATATATATATATATATATATATATATATATATAATTAATTTTTTGGAAGTGCTATCTGATGATCCGCCGTCCTTTAAAAGGGCTCAAAATAAATTATTATAATGGAACCTAAAAGTGGTCTGCTTTTCTTTAATATATATATATATATATATATATATATATATATATATATATATATATATATATATATTATAAATTAACTGATTTAAAATATGCTTTTCTTTGCTAGACAGGAATTACCAATAATTACATTTACTTGATTTAAAAAAAATTAATAATTACATTTGATTTAAAAAAATTAATAATTTACTTTTATTTTATTTAAAAAGAAATATAGTCTATTAGTAATTAGGAGTAAAAATAATATTTTATAATTGTAGTTCAATATAACGTATTCTAACCCTAACATCTCTTTTAGAAATAATCTTTAAGTATGCAAGTACGAATTTAACGGGGAAAAAATAGACGACATGCGTTGAACGGATGTCAAAATTTGTTGAAAAATGCACGCCTACCATCCCTAGACTTAACCTCTTTTTCGAACGTAACACAAAATTGATACAATAATAGTTAATAAAACAACACGCTACAGCACCTTCTAAATGATTGGATTTCTCTGTATCCTTGGAAACAAGAAATTATGAATTGTATGTGCGTTTAAACTCAGTAAATTTAAAAATAAGTTATTCCAAAATTCGCTAGGAGTTGAAACAGAACTAATGCTTTTAATTTAATTATATAATTAAATTTGAACTTTTTAGCTTCGGTTTTTGAAACATGGCAATTCCATTGTAGCGAAGAAACCATATTTTAAATCAGTTAATTTATAATATTTATGCTCTGTAAATTTACATAGAGCACTGTTTTGTAAAAATAAAATATCAATAAGAACATCGGATTATATATCTTACTGTTCTTTCTTTTTATCATAATATATATATATATATATATATATATATATATATATATATATATGTGTATATATATATATATATATATATATATATATGAGGAATAGTTTTTGTAGCTGCTTTAAATCAGTCGACAGAAAGTGTAGAAGAATAAAATAGCTTCCGAAATTGTGATTACATTATTATTGTTAATGCATTTGTGTATACATGACGCTGTTCCATAAATCGTCTGCCTATTGACTCTTAATTTATGGAAACCATTAAAATATTAGCATAAAAAGAATTGAAATGATAAACAGACAAAATCTATGAAGCTAGTGTAATTCATATTAAGAGAAATCTTTGTATCTTAAATGGAAAAAAAAAACAAAATAAATTTCCAAGAAAACGGAAAATTTGCATTGTACAACCAGAACCAGAAATTCATTTTTTACACGCAAAAACATTTGCGTTTTATAGACGTTCTTATTAAAAACTTCTCGTCTAATTCTTTTGAGGCAGGAGACAGTTCCTACTGGGATAAAAGTTAACCACTTTGTACTATATCACACTAGAAATATTTCTGTGGTTCTCTATTGAATTATTGTGAGATGATTCCCTCCTATTCAAAGTTTTACGTAGTACATTATTATCAAGAAAAAATCAAATGATTGCTAATGTTAAGGGGACCAATGAAATCAATAATTTCCATATTGGAAATATTCAACATTTATTGATCAAAATGTTAGCATTACTGTTGGTTGAAACATATAACATCTTTCGATTAAGTTTTTCAGGAAATTAAACATTTCAAGTCCAAAATGTTCACTTTTTCTGGTATTGATGAGAGTTTCTTTGTAAACTATTTTTTCGGTAATGTCAAAGGTTTGTAGCGAATCGTGCTACACACCATTTTCGACGAGATGCTGTTGGACAGGAGGAGCTACTTCATGTCACAACCGACATGAAAACCTTCAAAATAAATGAATTCAAATTTTTCGAAAGAAAATAATTAAACACGTACGTATATTGTTTAAAATTAAGTACTCGGTTTGCCGAAGAAAGAATTCTCCCCCGGTGGATAAAAATCCCGATGTTGTTTCGACATCACGAGCGAAAAAAGTGAGGAATTGGGTTCATTTCTAATTCTTTTATATATCTGAACAGTGAAGAGACTTTTTTAGAGTCTTGACAGACAAGGTGGGATAATCACACAAGAGACAAGGTTGAATAGCCTCCACAGCGTAAAATCTTGATTATATCCCAATATCATCTTCTAGTTACACGTGATATCCATTTTAGTTGCTGCTGTTGTTGGAAATCTTTATGTAGTTTTTTATTTGGTAAAACCCTTTGTGATTATTTAGCGCCAGTCTATCAGGTCTGATGATATAGTGTTTCCCTAATTCATTCGCATGAAGTGACGATGCTTCATATAGGCAGTAGGTAAGAAAAATGTTTCGTCAGGTAAAGCAGACTTTATTAATTTTTTAAAAATCTTTTCATTCAAGGCCATAATGCCACTAAGACGAATGTGGTTATTGAGAGTGAAAAAGAATAAGAAGATCTTATTGCGATGAAAGGACAATAAAAGAAGGGAATTCACAAAGACAGTTGATGGCGATTGATATTACATTCAATTTTTGAAGATTGTCGTTTGTAGAAAAGCAAGAAATCTGAAGAGAATTCCATTTTATAGGTTCACAGAATTTGATTATAACTGGGTAGGTAGGGTAATAATTTCAAAGCCTCCCTCATCAATACTTTATCAAACTTCAACGACGAGAATTTCTGTCAAAGACATGTTGCAGGGAGAGGTGGTTTCATACCTTTCGCCAGTGAGAAGTGCGTATAACAAGCCTGCGCTTACATTTAAACATGCCGATTTTATTTTCTGTTCTCAAAAAAAACAAAAAAAAATCACCCTAAGCAAGGAGATAATGTCACTAAGACACAAGGGGATACTGGGAATGACTGAGAATGAATACGATTTAGGACTGAATTTCTGGTTCCTTCTAAACAGGAAATCCATCCCTGAAGAGGAAGCAGGTGCTAAAGTTCTGCTGTTGTTCAAAAGACCGGGGTGAGTGTGATACGTTGTGTGCAGGTGGCGTAAGAGTTTTTGGCACAGGAAATGGAATCGGTGAGGCGAGTAAAGTTTCAGCCTATTGTGTTGTGTTCATATTAATTCCTTTGAGAAAGGCATGAATCTATTTTTACCCCTCTATTCAAGTATGTGTTAATAGATTTGTCGACGGTGCCATCTAACTAGGTAAAAACCCGCAAATGTGGTTGAATTTAGAATTGTCCTTATCGTAGACTGGTTGTCAACAATGGCTGGCGAACCCCGCCTTCTCTGTTAATCAACAATATCCGGAAGGTGGGAAGAAGGGTTCATACTTTTTCCAAGTGCATTTCTTTGAAAGCCCACGCAACAACCAAGTCTGAAATTTGAACTTAGTTAGCCAATCCCTAATTTCCCGCAGATAAACACTACGGTATGCGCCCATCCTTGAAAGAACGTGACCTTAGTCGAAAAGAAAACCCCACAAAAAACTATTCTAAGACTAATTCTTTAAACGGTTTTCACCTTATTTACAAATTGTAAACAAGAAGCTATGTTACTTATTCATGGTTCCAAACCTTACGGTAATACCAAACTCTGAAACATTCTTCAGAAAAACATATAAATAGGAATGAATTGTTCTTGTTTTGCATGTATGTTTAGCAAAAGGAAAGTCGAAAAAGCGTGATCAAAATAAATCCTATAGAAAGCCTTTCAGGATTTCTGTTATTTATTTTACGTACACAATACGACAGAGATCACAAGCACTTGACAATACCTTTCTCTTGATATCGGGAATTTGTTTACAAATTCTGCATGTCTTTTTCCACTTGCCGACCCAAATGTAAATCAATAAATACAACACGTAGATGTGAAATGTTTCTAAAATATTCGGTTGTTTGGAAAGAAATGGTTCACCTTCGGAGGAGTATAATAATAAAACAAAACAAAAAAATCAAAAACAAATGTAATTTACAAATTAATTTACATTTCTTTATCACGAATCATAATCTAGATTATTAGCAGAAACCCACGATGAACAGAAATCTTTTCTTTCGTTTCGAAAGAATCGTAGAGACTGGTTAAAATGAATTAATACTCAGCTGATCTCCTTCCTATTGCGAACAATTTTGCCATTAAGAAATTGTTTAAGTAAACTGATTAAATTGAAATCTTCAGGTGTTAAGTCGAACGAGAGAGGAAGACAGAGTTAAGGACACCGCTGTTAAGATTGAGCATCTGATGAAAAATGCGAACTTTCTGTTGAACAAATCAGGTTATTTTTACATACGAGCGAGGACTGAAAAGTTCATAGGCTGACTATGAAGGAGTTATGCTAGAGCTGTGAAATCTTGCTTGATTAATAACTGCATTGCTTTTTTCAGGTAAACTGACATGTGACTGTTCAAGGAAGCCTTCAAATGCACATGTTGACTGAAAAATTTCCTAGGCTGACTGCATTATTAAGTACCTACAGAAAAAAAAGGTTTTAGTCCCTGAGGAAATTCATATTGACATGGTAGTTCCATTACGTGATGACGGTCCAGCTTTATAAACAGTGCAAATGTGGGTAGTTGAATTTAGGAGGTGTGTGTGTTGTGTGTGTGCGCGTGCGTGTGTGTGTGTGTGTTTATCATTAAATATTGATATAGTCTAGTTTAGACTTGTGCGTTGAAATTAAGCTGAAGAGTTTATGCAGAACCAAATTTCCGAATGAAGATGTTTAATATGATCAGAGAATCCTACTCCGAGATATTCATCTTTGATTTGATCATAGTTCCGGTGCGAAATATACAACAGTCGTTTACTACAACTGTTATAGATAGATAGATAGATAGATAGATAGATAGATAGATAGATAGATAATGAATAGACTGAGATAGATAGATATGAACGAACTGAGATAGATAGATAGATAGATAGATAGATAGATAGATAGATAGATAGATAGATATGAACGGACAGAGATAGATCGATATGAACAAACTGAGATAGATAGATAGATAGATAGATAGATAGATAGATAGATAGATAGATATGAACGGACAGAGATAGATAGATATGAACAAACTGAGATAGATAGATAGATAGATAGATAGATAGATAGATAGATAGATATGAACGAACTGAGATAGATAGATATGAACGAACTGAGATAGATAGATAGATAGATAGATAGATAGATGTCACATGCGTGTTCATTTCTCTAAGTTAAAACAAAATGATCGATTTGAGTTGTAAGTAACCGGCATTCAATTTCTGATTCGCTAAAATAAGAGTTTCTCGTATTCTAATGGCGTCTCCTTACAATTCCGCTCAAATGGCGTCAAACTGATATATTTCCCGACGGCACATGTCTGTAAATTCGGTCAGAATATCACGGATATTTCCATAAAAAAATTTCCAAATGCCGAGTATGTCACGGCTGATCTTTTTCTATTCATTTCGAATCGTTCCGTTCTGTCTGAAAGCAGTTTGAAGTCGATATAAAGAAACCCGTTAGGGAAAACGACTATAACTGAAATAATAAGAAAATATTATAAAGTAACGGTGATGGCGAAGACCTTTGATAAGGTTTCGTTGATTTAACGACATGTCAACACTTGCTAGGTTATTTTCTTTCGAAATCATTCATTGAAAAAATATATTTGGATTTTGATGGCATTTACTTGGTTCGGTGATTTGTAAATATGGGTATTTCGTGTTTGAGTCTAAACATTTACTTGGCTCAAGATTGATAAATATTGGTTGTATATATGTAAATCTATAAGTATTTCGCGAATAGGTAAGTAATGGTCGTTTATATTGGCTCTAAACATCTATTCAGAATGCTTGGCCACAAAAATCTGCTGAGCCGACCAAGCATAGAAATGAATACAATATAGGAACCAGTAATAAGGAGTGTCAGAGAAAAACGATAATAACAAATTCAGTATATGCTCTGGTAAATACGTGCAATAATAACAGCAAAAATTGCAATATGAGCACTGGAAAAAAATCTTTACTGAAGACATTAGGTTTATAATACCCAGACATTCATTCAAGGAAATCCATTCAAGAAATCTACTTCATATTGCTGGCAAAGTTTTACCTCCCAACATATATTACTTTTTCCTATTACGTCACGAATACGTCTTCTAGTTGACTTCGTTTCTTCAAGTACACAAGCATAAATTCAGTACTGGAACAAATAATTTGGCGGCATTCTCTTTTTCAGCATATCCCATTGACGTCAGTCTAAACTGACGCCTTTTCTTCTCTCATCACTCTATATATAAAATTGTAGCCTCTGTCTGTCTGTTATGAACTCCTCGTAGGCAAATGCATTCATCCAGAATACAGAAGCAGAAAGCCAGAAGATAGATTTCACATCGACGATACCATTTTTATCAAACGGGGCCCCAGGAGGTCAAACCCTTCACTGAAAATTCTTTTTCCGTTTGATTTAAATTAAGTTTAAATTTGAACGAGTGAATGACTCCTAGTGTACAAGTATACTTCATTTCGATCAAAGGCGGACCCTGGAGGGCACAACTTTCCTTCCCACTGACTTTTTCCCCATTTGATTCAAAATAAATTTAAATTTAAATTTGAACAAGGGAATGACTCCTATCCAAAATATAGAAGGAGAAAGCCAGAAGATGGAGATCACATCGGTAAGATCATTGAGTGATATTGAAATGCATCATTTTTCTCCACAAATTATAACAAAGATTTAAAATCAATCGTTATTTTCTTACAAAAAAATGTGTGACACGCAGAAAGGTGCGGGTAATTCGGCTAGTATTATATAAATAAGATGGGGGAATGAAAGAAAATACTGCTATATTTTGGGGCATATGACCGAGTAGTTAGAATATTTGCTTTCTGGCCATGTAACTCTGGTTTTAAATCTTACTAAGGATAATAGTTCAGGCAGCTGACTTTCTAATATTATCGGCCTGGGTAGACGAACCCAGTGCATGAACAGTTGTAAAAGGCCTGAAAACAATGCCATAACTGGGTCGACGGAATTGCTAAGAATCTGTCGATGGTAGCAAACAAGCCTTTTTCTGAAAAATCCCTTCAACGAGATGATGAACTCTATCCCAGATACTGTAACTAAGGTCTGCTCGGCATAGTTGCAGCATAAACGAACGCAGACGTCTGTAATAGGGGTTTGATAGGCTCCCTGGTAAACTGGTTTGCTTGAGGACGCGTGGTATCCGACCCATATACTTTGCCGGTGTTCTTGAGAGTCGTGAGAGACTACCTGAAAAATAGGCATTCAAAGTGTTTGCTTTTAGATGTGCCAAACAACAATTATCGGAACTAGTGAGAAATTCTTAGGCGTGGTGGGCACGAGACAAGCAACTACTGGATTTGATGACACGGGAGATTCAAAAGTAAGTACGTCCATTTTGAGTAGCAAATAATTTAATATATTATAAGAGTAAGCATTTAATGTTATTGAAACACATAGCTATAATATAGCTAGAATGAATATTGAACCAATCATACTACTGGACAACAGGAAAGCATTTTAATAATAATAATAATAATAATAATAATAATAATAATAATGTTCTCATCTACAAGAAAAACCAAAGAAAGCATTAACCGAACAGATACCCTAACGATAAACACACTCAGGGGATGATGACTGGTTTTAGAAGAAAAAACAAACAAACGTATATCATATTGTTATGCCATATTACCTATTCTATTGTAATGGACTCTCCCACAGATAATAAGTAATAAGTGGTAGTAGCAGTGGCCCGTGGGGGTCAGTGGTGTTGAGCCAGTCAGACGATATCGAACATTGAAGTACCAACCATCACAACTAGATTGCTGCATCATTAACTCTTATTTTCCAAGTTCCTAACGTTTTGTACGTCGAACCTAATTTAGGACGACTTATTTAAATACAAGCCTCCACTGTGAAAACTACTCCACAACACATATATAAGTAGGATTTTTACTGTGTAACCCTACATTCTAACCTATTTTGTCATCTTCCCTGCTTTTATGACATTGATTTGTCCGATTTTATCCCCGGCCTTCCACAGGAACCTGTTTCATTTCATTGAAGTTACCGATGTCAAATTTTATTGAATGCGCATGCGCATGTCGTCCATCGTCTTGCGTATGTCACGTTTCATTTGCTGTTCATCTGAATTAGCGGATATTTTTAAAATTAGCGGACATTTTTTTAAATCCCTTGACCCCGATTTGCATGGGTATAACTAGGTGGATAACTAGGCAACTAAAAGCAATACCAATACAGTGTAACCCGGATATAAGATACCCGGATATAAGAGAAACCCGGATATAAGAGAGATTGTCTCTGGTCCCAAATTAGAGCCTGTGTTAATGTATATAAAATAGACCAAACCCGGATATAGAGAAACCCGGATATAAGAGACATCTTCTTCGGTCCCGACAACTCTCTTATATCCGGGTTACACTGTACTATAATTACTATCGTTTCGGGGATCAAATAAAGGTTCGAATTTCCCTAGTGGTTAGTTAATGCAAGACACAACTGTTAACAATAGCAGATGTGTAGAAAAAAATGGTGATGAAAGGGGGGGGTCAAAAGTGCAGTGGGACGCTCGCCGGCAGGCCGATTGTTTTTTCTTTTTCTTCGGTCTTCTCAAGGAAATGGATTGCGCGGCTCCTTTTCTCGGGCGTTACACTGGGCAGTTGTGAAACAGACACCAAATCCGCCGCACCTACTTCAACTTCCTCTTTGTCTGTCTGTCAATCCGTACGTCCAACTCTAACACATGCAGTCTGCCGAATGACTTCTGTTTTTTTGCTGCTGCTGGCACTCCGCTTTTTATGCTATTCCAAGATGGCCAAAATTTGCATGTATCGTCTCGTTTTGGACAAAATAGGCGCGTATAAATTGTGCTCTTCAATAGAGGCCATATTTCTTTTTTGTCATCACTTTGTAGGCAAGACACGTTCGCGCTCGAATTCCGAGGTAAGTCATGTCTTTCGTTACAGGATAGAGTAGCAAAACCATTATAATTCGAATGGACCAGTTTCTTGTTTTTTTTTCAAACAAGCCATATTACTGCTATTACAAATAGACAAATTACCTACCTAAAAGATTTATCATCAAGATATCCAGCAGAGAGCAGTGATTTAAACGCGTATAGAAGCTTATGTTAGACATTTCCATGACGGTCGTCCTTGAGTATTGAATCTAGGGGTTGGCAGTGAATATTTCGGAGACAGTAGGAAAGCGTAGTGAAGGTTCGCAGTGGATATCACAGCAGAGTGTAGTTCATCCTTCTCCTGGTCGCCTTTTGTCGTTCTGGTAGACGAAACAAGATGGCCGCCTTTATACACGATGAATACAGTGTTGGGCGGCTTCTGATTGGTCAACCTCCCATTGGTCGATTATAAAGGGAAATAAGTCATTCTGACTTGCTCACTAGTTATAGGTAATATATACCCAAAAAACCGTAACAGCCCCCCTTATTTTGGGTATATATGGAATTTTATTTTTGATAGTTGATATATTAACCGCTGTGATTTTGGTTTTGTGCGTATTACTTGGACGTCAGTAGACGTTTTGGCCAACGTCAAAAAGTAAGTGAGATTTTGGTTCCTGCATTTGTTGTTTTAAAAGAACTGTTTTGTGTGGGATTACCCTACCGCTATGGCGGAGGGGACCCAGGAAAAAGAGCCTTTGGTCACCACTTCAACGGCACCATCCGTTTGGGGGACCCATCAGAAAAAGAACAAGGGGCCCAAGTATTATGAAACACAGAAGCAGCAATTAAAGGACTTCATCAAGAAGGATGAGCTGGTTCCGGTGCCTTCAGTCATGGAGACTGTGGCAACCAGAACAATTTCATTTCTAACGGTGGACATTAAAACCAAAAAGTTCACAGGAGTGAATAGAGAAAAGATGGTGGAAGCCCTTAAAACACTGAACATTGGGGGCAAAGGTCCTGGCACGCAGGTCGAATGCGTGCTGGGACATCTTGTTGCCCACTGAGGAGGCAGCCAAAGATTGGCTGGCTGCACCTTCTCGACAAAGTCTCTGAAGCTCCAGACAGAGTATATGGGCACAAGAAAGACGAGGATCTTGCTACATGATGTGCCCATGTACATTACCGAGGATCAAGTGGGCGGATTTTTGCGCATTATGGACCTGTGGAGGGGTGTCAGCAGTCCGAAGCAAGGGGGATTGCCACTGGTGACTTGGAAGTCATGGTGACATTGAACCGCCAGGGCTTCAAGGACATCCCCAACACAATTCTCTGCAGGAAGAGGAAGATTTACGTCGTGGTTGAAGGACGCCGTCCCTGTTGTTGGTTCTGTGGAGAGGTAGGACATCTGGCCAAGTTATGCCCAACTAAGAAGCCGGTCTCCAAGGAAAAACAGGGGACAGTATCTACCCCCAGTGGCGCCAGCCGAGGAGGGAAGAAGACGGCTAACTCTGAGTGGTCGGAGGTGATAAGGAAGAAGACAAAAGGAGCAGCTACACCTCCCAAACAGCAGCAGCCACAGCAACGGCAGCAGTCGCAGGAGCAGCAGCAGCAGCAGAAGCAACAGCAGAAGCAACAACAGCAGAAGCAGCAGAAGCAACAGCAGCCTCAGCAGCAGCAGAAGCAACAGCAGAAGCAACAACAGCAGCAGCAACAGCCGCCTCAGCAGCAGCAGAAGCAACAACAGCAGCAGCAACAGCTGCCTCTGCAGCAGCAGCAACAACAACAGGAACAGCAGCAGCAGAAGCAGAAAAACGCAGTAGCCTTGGAAGACCGGGAAGAACAGCAGGTGGCAAAAAATGCCAAACCTGCCAGTCCCAACAAAGAGGCAAACCAAAAGAACCTGCAGCCGCAACAGATGGAGGTGGAAGAAATGCCTCCTCCTAGTGCTTCCAAAGAGGAAGAGGCTTCAAAACAAGACAGTACTGAGGTAGCAGGGTCCTAAGCCCTCCCAGCATCCCAGGACCAGGTGGAATCCCAAGTTGAAAGTCGTCCCTCCTCCCTTCTAGGGTTTCTTCACCCTCCCCTTCAACCTCTTCCGTTGCTTCGGTAACTACCCCACCTGGTACTTCCACCCTCTGCCCACACCTCCGCCTATCTCCCTCCCCAGATAAGAAAAAAAAAGAAGAGGAAATTCTTTCCTGGGCCGGACCTCATTTGTAAGGTGGACAGGAAGGAATTAGAAAAAGAAATGTCCTCACATAGAAAGGCGCGGCTAGGTCCGCTCTTTAAGTGTACATCTGTGGATGGGAAATCCACTGAGGATCCACGAAATTTCCCAAAGGCCCCGGGTGTCACCACTTGTGTTAGGGACACGGGCGGGAACCTGAAAATTTGGTACTTTCTGGAGGAATGCAGAGAAGCATTTCAGACATTAAGATCCTGAGACAGGTACCCAGATCTGAAAAAATGTCGCACTTCTGTGCTGGGAGGGTCCCCGTTATTCTCCATCCCTCTGTATACAGGGCTGCAAAGCTAACTTTCCCCATGGACGTTGGCGGCATTGTCCCGGGCGGTCGAATGACGACCGAATTAGGCACTGGTAGCCTGGGACATTCTGTCGGGGTCCTTTCACCCCCAGATTTCCGGCCCGTATGTGAATAGGTTTTTGCGTTTATTCTTCTCTTTTTTTGCAGGCTTAAACAATGGAAACCAAGTTAGCGACTCTGAATGTGAGGGGCTTAAGGGATCGGGGTAAGGCTGCCCGCCTGCTCCGGGACCTTCTGTCCCTGGATGTGGATGTCGCCGCGATCGAAGAAACCCACTTTGTTTGCAGTGCCGATGCGTGTGTGCTGGAGGATGACTTTGTTGTCTATTCAGCATATGGGGACCGGTTTGCCAGAGGAGTTTCTTTGCTAGTCAGTGGACCTTGTGCATACCGATGCCGAGGGCCGGTTGATCGTGGCCGATATTGCCGTGAAAAGTGGTTCGTTCCGAGTCGTTGCGGTTTATGCGCCCAATGACCAGGAGGAGCGGGTCTCGTTTTTTCGGCGGTTGGGGCCGTTCCTGGTTGATTCAACGCGCCTAGTTTTAATGGGGGACTGGAATGCCATTCTGGACCCCGACTTAGACAGGGGGCGGGGTGCTAGTGGGAGAAGGGACGATCTGATCGACGATTATGGTCTCGTCGATAGATAACGGGTCGATCATCCCGGGGGGAACATGTGGACGTGGGCTCTTAGTTGGCCTTCTGAAAAGGTAGTTAGCTACCTGGACAGAATGTTAGTGAGAAGAGCCGACATAGATCTGCTAGATTGCCCTACGTTCCACTGGGTAGGCTACACGGACCACAAACTCGTTTGTGCCCGTGTAGCGTTAGATCATAGGCCTAGAATGGCTGGCTACTGGAAGTTCAATCTGTCTTTACTGGACAGACAGGACTTCCGGGAGCAGCTAACTAGATTAGTGCAGCGGGAATTAGTGGGGGCGGTTATCGGGAATAAGTGGTGGGAACGCCTTAAGTCTAGGATTAGGTCTTTCACCACTGATTTCAGCAAACGGCTCGCTCTAGATAGAGCTGATAAGGTGAAGACACTTAAAGCTAGTTACACCCGGGCGGTGGGGGGGGGGATCCCCTAGAGATAGCCTTAGCTAGGGCGGCCCTGGTTCGTTTGAATAGCGAGCGGTACATGGGCCAGGTAATTAGACATAAGTTAAGTAAGATGTCTTCCGAAGCTGTGAACTTGGGCGCAGATCTGCGCAGGGAAGAGGTCCGTCGAGGTGGCGATCGTTTCATTCGTGAAGTCAAATCCCGGAGGGCACACTCTTCGGGCCACTGACGACATGTGCGAGGCGTTTCGGCGCCATTTCGGGAACCGGTTTACCAAGGAGCCTGGTCTCCGTGAGGAGGAGTTTCGCAGCTATTTGGCTGACTTTCCTCGGCTTTCGCCGACTGAAGCGGCTAGCTGCGAGGGAGAGATTACGGAGGGCGAAGTCTACGTGGTGTTGAAGAAGGTCGGCAGAGGCAAGTCGCCCGGTCTGGATGGTTTGCCCTATGAATTGTACTTGAGGCTGTCGCACATCTTTGTTTCCAAGGCATTTGATAGGGTTGACCATCGCTACCTTGCTACTGTCCTGCAGGCCGCTGGATTCGAAGCCAACTTCTGCCGCTGGATTAGCCTCCTGTATCGCTCCCCCAGTGCTGTGGTACAGGTGAACGGAAGGTTGTCGGACGCGTTCGTGCTGTCTAGGTCGGTTCGTCAGGGTTGTCCGCTGTCGCCTCTCCTTTATGCTTTGGCGTTGGAGCCTCTCCTTCGCCGGCTGAAGGACGAGACCGGCAGTCCGGCCCTACGTGGAATTGCCGTGCCTGGAGGGTCTCGAGCCAGGGTTTCCGCGTACGCCGATGACGTATCTGCTTTCGTGTCGTCCCGCAGTGACATTGAGGCGGTACAGAAGGCGCTTGATCGGTACGAGAAGGTGACAGGGGCCAACATAAACCGCGTCAAGTCGTCCGGCTTGCGGTTAGTGCCTGGAAGGGGTCGATCTTCCGGGCCGCTTCGGTTGGACGGACGGTCCTGTCCGCATTCTTGGAGTGTGGTTTGGGCCCGACCTCCAGCTGGAGAAGAATTGGTCTGAAGTACGTGCAAAGGTCGATTATGCCGGTCAGACTTGGAATCGACGGCGGTTGTCCGTGAAGGGCAGGGCGGAGGTGTGTGTTACATACATTTTCCCCTGATTCTTTATCGGTTGTCCGTACTTCCTCTCTGTAAAGACCGCAGGAAGGTGATCGAGCGATCGCTATCCTCCATTTTATGGAGGGGACGCGTGAACAGGGTCGACAGACGAGTCTGCACCAAACGTCCGTGTCATGGGGGCTGGGAATGCCGCACCTATGAGTCACATCCGTGCCTCTAGGTTGGCTTTCCTACGCCGCGCATTGACTAGAGGAGATCCGATTCTGGAGGGGATTGTTAGGGACGCCTTCCCTAGCCTTACTATCAGTCCCCCCATCTCGAGGGCCGAGCGCCGTTGTAGGCCCCAGGATGAGTCGGATTTCATCCGCGAGTGTCAATTGGCCTTGAAGGCCATTCCCGGTCCAGTGACCTTTCACGGCCTAGGAAGGTCTTCTATCGTGGTTTAGTGGAGGGTCGCGCGAAGGATAAACTACGTGATACGCTCGGCTTGTCGGAGGAGGAGTATCGCCCTATTGGTCTTGGGCGTCAGCGGCGGATTACCTCAGTAACCCTGAGTTTTCGCTTACCTGGCGATTGGCTCGGAATCGGCTGCCTCTCAATGACAAGGCTTTCATATGGGGTTTGGCGGATTTGCCAGACTGTGAACGGTGGGTCTTTGTTTAGAAGAAACGGCTGCGCACGCCTTCTACCATTGCCCCCGGGTCCGCCCCTTATGGGACCATGTCGGCGAGCTGACGGCTCGTCTCGCTCCCGAACAGCTAGTGTCCATGGATCGCGCATACGCGTGTGACAATGTGTCGCCCCTGTATTCCGGGAGAAACGAATGGTGTTTCTGATGCTGATGGCCACGGCTCGAATGGTGATTTGGACGACGCGAATGGAGGAAGTCTTGCGGGGCAACTGTCTTTCTTATCAGCATCTAATCCAATTCTTTGAGCATCAGCTCAAGATGAAGATTAGATCTGATAGAAAACGATTGCATTCGACAGTCTTCAGCGAAAGGTGGGTAAAAGTAGCAAGCCTGGCTCGTGTGACCGGGGCTAGCCTTGATTTTCTTTTTAAGTCAACCTATAGCACATCGGGGTGGCTTCCTGTGGAACCCTCCCCTTGGTTAGGTTAGACAAGCTTCAGTGTACCTAGTTAATGTGAGTAAGTGTCGTTCCTGGTCTGTATCCCGGCTGCTCTTTGGTTATGGTCCAAGTCGAGATTCCCAACCTCCCCAGTTTGTTTTGGTTCCCCTTTTCATCTCGACTGGGTCAGCATTATATTACCCATTCCGGCATAATATTTTATCCTCCTTTCCCACCCCCTTAGCGAGAGTGCTTGATTTTGTCCTCTGGGCAGAATACAGCGGCCTCTCTGTTTTGAGGGTTGGACGGTCCCTACTAACATATGTTATGTTTAGTTTGTATTTTGTGTTTATTTTTAGTTATTATTGGGGTTCATCTCCCTCCCCTTGCATCTTATCATTATTAGAATTTTATGTATAGTATTTTATGTATCATCAATTTTTTATGGATTGGGGCGCGTTTTGGTAGGTCCCCCTTGTGAGAATCTGGTATTATGGTGCATGAAGGATTGAGTGGTGATGGACAAGTTCTTGTGGTGAATGAGTTAATTGTAAGGTATGAATGGGTCGTGAATCTGATTAGCTAGGTATAAGATAGTTAGTGAAGACCAGCCTCTACTCCCTCCCCTTTCGACCTTGTGCCACAATTCCTTGTATTTTACAAGAATAAATACCCTAGTTATAGGTAATATATACCCAAAAAACCGTAACAGCTTAGTCCTCCGCTTTCACTTTAAGTTTTCATTTTCCTCAATGTTGTGGCTGATGAAAAGCAAGCGTCATATACAGAGAACTAAATGTTATTAGTGATTATTAATTCAAGATACATGTTATTAGACAGACTAGAAATCCAAGTCTAATATTGTCCGAAAAGTTGGTCGACAAATTATTCGACCTACATGTTATGAACCTGATCATTAATTCAAAATATACAAGATCTGATCAAAAACTATCGGGACTATGAAAAAAAAGGAACAGATATCAATTCTACATTTAATTTCGTTCCAGGACGACCCCTTCTGAAACCACACACATTATCCAGCGTCGTTTCCACTGATGGAAGTATTCCTGGAACTTCTTTTTGGATAAATAGCAGCTGCCTCGTTGCATTCACTTGGGTTGACTCGACGTCTTAAAAACTTGTTCTTTTCAAGTGGGCTTTAATTTTTGAAGAAGAAGAAAGTCGCAAGGGGCGAGATCTAGGAAATATGGTGCTTGTCGGACTTGCAGATTGTTTTATCTGGTGAAAACGGCTGCACAAGCCATGGTCACTGATGGAACCTCTCTGGTATAGTGAGACACTCTTTTCTTCTAAACACTGCTATAAACAACGAAAGTGAGCGAGACTTTATAACTTAGTGTGCTTACGCGGCAGTGTTCAAGCTCAATCTGTTCCAAGTGTTTTATTTTGAGTAGTTTAACTCCGTTACCATAGCAACAGTTCAGATACTTTTTGGTCAGACCTCGTGTATTATGATACCTTGCAATTTTAAATTCTATCTTAACCAAATTAAAACTATTTATTTATTATAACCGTTTAAACAATTTTATACTAGGGTTCACCCAATACAAGGCCTAAGATCCAGTCAAAGTAGAGGTTTACTGTACGGTGTTATGTGATCGTCAGAGAAGGTAACATGTTCAGTACATGAGGTTATGTTTCAAAGATATTTGTAAAACCTGTTGAAGCTGTTTAAGATTGAAGTCATCGGGAAAATATGGTTTCACCAATTCTACTTTCAATAAGTCTGTATGCTTTGAGAGTCTATTGAGCCTCAAGTTGATCTCAGACCTCAAGTGAAACCAATACATACTGTCTATTGCTAGAAATGCTTTGAAAATGATCGGCTCACTCTTTCGTACCTTGAATTCTTGTGACATGCTTTATATTTGCAAGATTAAGAAAGGGTATTGCTGCCTTATCTTGGTTGGAGTTGCTCGATCTCTACTTTTCATTCAAAATCTTTTATTCAGTCTTGTTTGAGGGGACTTATTTTCCACCCAGCTTCGCCTTTCCTGTAGACACAACCTCGCAAACCTATCGCTATTCTGTCACTATTTCCACGGTAAATGTTCAGATGATCTCAATGTTAATTTCACCAATTGGGACATTTAGAGTTAAGATACTCCATACCACATGTACGGAGTCGAATCAGCCTCATTTCCGCGCACCACGTTCAGAATTACTTGTTCGACTGTAATCCTCTACCTTGAGTGGCTCTCCAGTCTTGTATTAGATTTTCATTTCTTTCCACTTTTTATTCTGTTCATATCACGCACCTCATTCAGAATTACTATTTAGACTGTAATACTCTACCTTAAGTGACTTTCAAGCCTTGTATTAAATTTTCATTTTTTTCCACCTTCACTTCCATTCATATCATATACCTCATTCAGCATTACCATTTCGACTTTAGGCCTCTGCCTTGAGTGATTCTTGAGCCTTGCATTGGGTGATATTTATTTATTAATTAAATTCTACAATGAACGCTGCATATTCTGAGAGAGATTAATAATTCAAGCAGCATTATTTCGCACATTCATTTACAATTGTATTTATGATGGAAACAATAAAAGAGGAAAATGGATCCAAAAGTATTAAGCATACAATTAAAAAAAGAATATCCGGATTTTCAAGAAGAAACGGGCCGGATTTTTGAGATTTAGAAAAAGAAGATGAAGAAGCTAATAAAAATGAGAAGCCTTATAATATATATTGTGTATGAATTTTTTTTTTTTTTTTTTTTTGAGCATTTCACCCCAAGCAAAGTGGGAGTGCCACTAGCAGGCAAGGGATTACAGAGAGTGAGAGCAAGAGTAAAGAGGGGTGTTTGAGGAAAGGATATAGAGAAGGAGGGGATCAGGATCAAGGTATCAAAAGATGTCGATTGACATTACATTTGAATATTTGAAGATTATAGCTATCAGGGAAGCAAGATTATAGTTATCAGAGAAGGGAATTCCACAGGCGGGAAGTGCGAGAAAAGAAGCTGTTGGAGTAGAAGAGACGGCTACATTGAACGGTTTCGACAATGAAAGGTTGGGACTGAGATACCAACACGGTAGTACGCTTAAATTCATGCAGTCTGGGAACCAGGGAAAGTATCTCGTCGGAACAAACAGAGGGAAGTGACGGCATGTCTAAGAGAAAGTGTTAATGAGATGCCAGATCAGGACCCATAACATTGCATATCCCTCTCAGGATTTTGTCGAGGACTTCGAGATATACATCGGCGGCAACAGACCGTATATAGCAGCAGTATTCCATGCAAGGACAGATGGTTGATCTATAGATTTGAAGAATAGCACAATATAGGAAAAGAAATTCAAATTTTAACGTTGTTGTTAAACGAAACCACTTCCCCTTCGCACATACAGTGTGCGACAAAAATACCTCCCATATAATGGTAAGACAGTGGGCACCTCCACGTGGTGTAATGGTTAACAAACTTGTTTCGCTAGAACAATTACTACTGAGTAGTTAGTTCTATCCTCACTGGGTGCCCCATATTTTCAGCCTTGTGCCACATATAAGCTACTTTTGGAAAATAATTATAATGGTAATATAGTAAAAAGTATTTCTGGGAGGTATTTGTGGGAGCTATTTATGCAGCGCGCTGTATAAACAAGAGAAATAAAAACCTATGGACAAACCTTTACTTAGAAAATATACTTTGATAGAACGTTCAATTGTCATGTAGCTCTGTTCAGATAAACAGCGCCATAATTAAATCCTTAATGATAAGTGTTATATGCACATATTACTGATGAAGTGTCTCTGCGAATTATTAATGAAAATCTTTTTTCTATTACTTTGAGCAATTATAAATAATTACTTTTAAAAAGATTGAACACATTAATTAAAAGATGTAATTATGATTAATGAGCAATTACAGGGTGTAAAGAGGTTAAAGACATTTAAATAATTAAAAATAAAATAGTAGATTTAGAATCTCAATTGGAACAACGTGATTATTCTTTTCATACCCCCCACCCAAAAAAATCACATATACACATACGCAATTTTGATGTAAAAGTCCCCAGCGCTATGTTTTGTGCCATATTAGAGACATTTTAGAAGTGTCTGACTCGGCGCTTTATTACTTATGCTCTCATCAAACTATATTAACTTGTTCACAATCCTTTACAGAGACAAGGTTTGGTTTACGGCATATCAAACTCAATGGGTTATTTAATGCCGACAACATTTTTGGCTAGATTTCTATGAATAGAGTATTATTCTTTGGTTTAGATTGGTTTGGTTTATTTTGTTTTACGGTATATCAACCTCAATGGGTTATTTAATGCCGACAACATTTTTAGGATAGATTCGTATGAATAGAATATGTATTCTTTGGTTTAGATTCGTTTGGTTTATTTTATTTTACAGCATATCAATCTCAATAGGCTATTTAATGCTGACAAAAAAAATTATTGCTGGTAATATTTTTTGTCAAAAACATGTTTCTGGTAATATATTTCCTTCAAAATTGTATTTCTAGTAATAATTTTAATAAAAAAAAGTATTGCTGGTAATAGTTAACTATTTTCCCATAGCTGGGACCCTAACAAGTGCTACCACCCCGGGTCAGGGTGGACCTGGAAACACCAGCAATTAAGAGGTGGTTTCATGCTCCTCAAAACCTCCTGATCAGAGGCCTTGTTGTTGGACGTAGTTTAACGTCTTACCCAGGACGCGGATGTTGTTTAACGTCTTACCCAGGACGAGGAGACAAGGTTTGACAATTTTGATAACTATATATAAACGGTAAGGAACATTGTCCACTGTCATAATACTATTTTTTCTCTGCTTAAAACATCATTAGTGGACAAAAGAAGGATTCGAAATTAAACATTGGCTTACCATATACAGCAGTGAATAAGCTGATGTTCATGAAGAAGGGTTTCCTAGTTATAGAATATAAAAACTACGCCTCGTAGGAAGCAACCTAATCTTTCAATTATTCGTTCGTTCTTCTACCAGTCGCAGATTTTATCAACTGCGTGTGTTGAGATATGAACAACAATTATATAAGTAGTGCACAGGAAGCCTTTGGTTTGGTTTGTTTTACGTCTTATCAACCTCAATGGGTTATTTAATACTGTCAAGATTTTTATTGCTGGTAATATTCTTTTTATCTATCTATCTATCTATCTATCTATCTATCTATCTATCTATCTATCTATTGGTTTGGTTTGGTTTGTTTTGCAGCATATCAACCTCAATGGCTTATTTAATGCCTACAAGATTTTTATTGCTGGTAATATTTCTTTCAAAAATGTGTTGCTGGTAATAATTTTTCTTCAAAACTTTATTGCCGGTATTAATATTTTACAAAATATTTCTGGTATTAAAACCTATTTTTACACTTTCATATTGTTTTCACCCCAGTTTGGGGCATAACTAGTTACCCATAGCTGGGACCCTACCACCCCTGGTCAGGGTGGACCTGGGAACACCAACAATTAAGAGATGGTTTCACGCTCCTCAAAACCTCTTGATCAGAGACCTTGCTGTTGGATGTAGTTTATCGTCTTACCCAGGAAGCGGATGTAGTTTACTGTCATACCCAGGACAATGGGAAGTCCTACTAAGGTTTCTTTTCAGCAGACAAATTGATACATATTATATTTGGTATAGCAAATTCAGAAGGAATGTTGAAAAAACTTTTTTGATAAAGAAATAAAAGAAAGCAGAAAGAAAGAAGTATTAGTTGTAAGAATTAGAAATATATTGTTATCAGCAAAATATGTAGTCCAAGATAAGACCTATGTATTGTAGACGTTTAAATCAAGCAAGTACAGAAATTTAGTTAAATAAATAGTTTAGATGACGCAAAGCATAAGACACCTTCCAGATAATAAAGAAAGTATGAAGAAATAGCGAAACTTTGCTAGAAACAAAGAAAATGTGCTGTACTACAGGGTAATCCGAAAGTCTTGTCACCCACTACATAATATAATTTTCTATTTCAAAATTCTGTGGAGTATTATCATAGAGTTTCACTTGAACGATACCAGAAAACTCATCAGTTGAAGGACGCTGATCAGAGAGTCTTTGCAACAATCAACAAAACACAACCTCGTAAAATATCACACAGGACATGGCGCCGTATCATTTTTTATGACGGAAATGAAAGTATTTATACAGACCTTCTCGATGTTTGACTGCGTCAATAAAAGTGAATAAACTGAATCCAGAACATGTACTTTGTTTATTGTATTACTTGTTTTTTTATTGTCCACATTACTTTTTGGTTTATGGAAAGAAAAAAAAACTTTTGAACCATCCTTAAGGTCTGATATAATCCAACTAATTTCAACAGGAAACGAATTTTCGTATTCACAATGATGAAGACATCTTTGTCTGGGATTGTCTGACCTGAATTTCATTAATAGAATTATGAATATTGAAGGTTATAATAATATTATTATTTTTTTATCATTTTACCCCAAGCAAGGCAATTAAGTCACTAAGACGCAGAGGGGTTAATGAGCTTAAAAAATATGAGAAAAATATTAAGAAGAACGAACAATAAAAGAACAGGAACTAAGAAAACGGAAGATAACGATTGCTTTTAAATTTGGGGAGATCAATGTCAAAGTTGAAAGGTTAGGCAAGAACAATACTAGAATACGCATCAGTTGAAGAACGCCGTTCGGAGAGCATTTGCAACAATCAACAGAACACAAGGACATGGCATCATTTTTGTGCCATAAAAATGGTGTTCATACAAACCATCTCCATGGGTGACAACGTCAATGAAAGTGAATAAACTGTATCAAGTACATGTGCTTTGTATTACTGTATTACTTGTTCTTGTAGTGTTCGCAATACTTATTGATAGGAGAATGATAAGGCTTGATGCCTACCTATGTTATACTTAACCTTTAACAGTGAATACTGGACAACCTATTTGCAGATGAGGAAGCTACTTGAGTCCAGAGAGATGTAGGTCTACATAGACTGAACATACTACAGGTTGAGTATTCTTTTTCCGAAATTTCCAAGTCTGAAAACCTCCAAAATCCGAAAGTTTTCCAGGTGCTGACATGACTTGCCACAAATGAAAAACTTCAGGAAGCAACATGGCTACCCGTCGCACGATTATTGTGTTGCCGCGTTACAAATAAAATACTGATCCTTTTCACTTTTTATTACATATCCAATTTTTTGTTTTTATACAAATACAGTACATGTATGTATAGTAATATTTTAATCAAAACAAAACATCGCTGGTAGAGACTAATAGCTTACCGAATTTTCCTTCGCCCACTCACAATGATGTCATCGAGAGTTTCTCAAACCTTATGTAGGTGTAATGTTTAATGTTGCATTTATATATTTTTTGTTGGTAGCGATCAACTTTTTTCTATGCAAACAGAATGTATAAAATACTATTCTTATGTGAAATCTTAAGTTCACCATTTTAAAATCCATGTGAAAATTATATGACTAGCTTCATTACCTGTATCTGTATGAGTGACGAAAGACATGACTTACCTCAGAATTCGAAACGAGCGTGAACGTGTCTTGTCTGCAAAGCGATGACAAAAATAAATATGGCTGCTACTGAAGACAATTTATGCGCGCCTATCTCGTCCAAACGAGACGACATTTGCACACATGCAAATTTGGGCCGTATCGGAATAGCAAAAAAAGTGGGGTGCCAGCAGAACGTGGCAGAAACGGGAGTCATTCGGCGGACTGCGTCTTGGAATAGCATAAAAAGCGGAGTGCCAGCAGCACCAAAAAACAGAAGTCATTCGGCAGACTGCATGTGTTAGAGTTGGACGTACGAATTGACAGACGGAAGTCGAAGTAGGCGCGGCTGAGTTGGTGTCTGTTTCACAACTGCCCAGTGTAACGGCTGAGGAAGGGAGTCACTCAATCCATTTCCTAGAGGCGACCGAAGAAGAAAGAATAGTTGACCTGCGGGCGAGCACCACACTGCACTTTTTTACCCACCTCTCATCACCATTTTTTTTTTACTACAGTATGTACACAAAATTAATTAAGATTTATATAAAACTACTTTCAGGGTATATGTTATTTAAATAAATATTCAGGCTATAAGCTATGTTATAAAGTGTAAAGGGATATCGTATTTATGCTTGGGTTCCATTCCAAAGCTGCCTCATTTTATAGATGCTATATACAAATTAAATAGCCTGTATTCCAAAATCCGAAAAAAATATCTGAAGACCGAAACACTTCCGATCCCTAGAATTTCGGATGAAGGGTTCACAACGCTTAATGGAGGTAAAGAATATCATATCACGTTGGTAATATAACCAGATAATATTTGAGCATTGGGAGAAATGCGTATTCTCTCATTTTCATTTCCCTCATTATTATTATTATATCCATGACACCATAACACCATATTTCACTGATGGAACGGAATAGCCGAAAGAAAAGAAATAACAAACATGCTTTGTTCTTACAGAGAGTTTTATAATGCTAAGTCATACACAAAATGATATATGCATATTTGCATGTGTCTCACGCAAAGAAACTATAACATGTACCTACACAAGAAACAGAATGAAAAGGAGACGAAAAAATAGAAGCTAATATGCAATCATTTACATCAAGAACTAGACCTGCCGGAGATTCTTAATAGGATTCCAGATTCGAGGGGGGTCGGTTCCATCTGCTATCTTACTATCAAAGTTATATTCCGCAAACGGAAATGAGGAGTCATTTTTTCCCATCATGAGAACTGGTAGCCGGAGATATTTTCTATATCTAATGAAGATATATGTTCATAGGAAAACGTCGCCTTAGGCTTGTTTACTGCACCACGTGGCTAGGGGGGGAGGCAGATTTAGCCACAATCCGAGACAAGTTGGCTGGGTTAAATAAAGCAACTTCTCGGTCTCATGGAAGCTGTCTGACTGTAGCACTGAATGATTGCTTCTTCCATCACTATGCAATGACATCACTAAACAGACGTCATTTGACCAACGTTACTTCATCAACACCAAAGAGATGAACAACGCAAATTTAAGGAAAATCTGAACTAAAAGAACACTTATAACTACACTTGGGAGACAGTAGAAATTCCTGAGACCCATAATGAGGAAAGTGGGCCTAGCGATTTTAATACTCAGAGGACATATGAAAGTCAAGAAAATAAGAGGAAAACAGTTTTATAATTGCATAACAAGGACTAAGGTTGACGGTAAAGATTCAAATGTTACATAGAGCCTTAAAAATACGAAGTTGTGGAGAGCCATGATCACTCTTGAAATGTCACGACACAAAGAAGAATTATATATTTCTCTAAAATACAAAATTTTAATGGCTGGTCACTCATGCCTGAATATGTCTGTTTGTTAAGGTGTCTGGTACGTTTATCTTTTTTCTGCACCAACAGAGCTAAATTGCAGTTTATACTACAGTAATAGTTAGCAGATAGTTTCTGGAACGAACGCATTATCCGTCGTGATCAACAGATTGAACACTCACACCCTCGGTCAAGATGACTTACAACTCCGTGAATAATTTTTGTACCCAATTTTCTTCAAAAGGTTTTGGTGAGTCTGTTGGAAGGTATGACCTCCGGCAACCCTACAACAAATACACCAATGTGAGATTTGAACCCGGATTTTCTGATCGGAAAGCGAATGTTCTCACCACTCGAACACGTGCTCGTAAATATCAATAATAAGATAAATTAAAATTAATATAAAAAGGATAATAGTTAAATTTTATCATCGAACAAAATTTAAAAGAAAAAAAAGCAAACCTTAAAATAGGTTCTTTACAAGAATTGCGTTCATTTACCAATTTTGAAACTGGGCAGCTGTTGGATGCCTGCCAGCAAACCAACATTCTCATTCGGTTTTACACTTCGGCAATATCACTGCCTCTAACCTTCCAGCATTGGCAACTTTTTACACTTTGATACTGAGAAATTCGCTTCAAGCTTGAATTGAAGTTTTGAAAATTTTCGCAAATATCAAATTTATCTAATATGTTAATATAAATAAAATACAACCAAACCGAAAAAAAAAAACACCGAACAGAACTGTATTTTAAAAATAAAAAGTAATCCCTATGATTAAAAGGAAGGAAATGTATTATGCTAATAATTAAAAATATATTCTCTTGGTTTATTAATTTTATTTCATTTGCTTTTGTCACGTGATTGAACGGGTAATCAATAGAATTGAAGTAAATGATATTTAAACTTATCTTAAACCCAAATAGAATTAAACACAACCGGAAGATGTTCTTGAGATTATCTCTTAAGTAAACAGGACCTAATGACCTGTAAAATAAGCATTTGAAATACAAACCTTAATTTAGTTAGAAATATATCGACTTGTACGAGTTATACAGGAATCAATACTTAACGCACGCCCACATATGCATAGATAGATAGATAGATAGATAGATAGATAGATAGATAGATAGATAGATAAACAAAGAAACAAATAGATAGATAGACAAAAATATATAGATAGATAAACAAGGAAACAGACAGATAGATAGATAGATAGATAAATAGACAAAAAGCTAGATAAACAAAGAAATAGATAGATAGATAGATAGATAGATAGATAGATAGATAGATAGACAAAGAAAAAAATAGATAGATAGACAAAAATAGATAGATAGATAGATAGATAAACAAGGAAACAGATAGATAGATATATATATAGATAGATAGATAGATAGACAAAAAGCTAGATAAACAAAGAAACAGATAGATAGATAGATAGATAGATAGATAGATAGATAGATAGATAGATAGATAAACAAAGAAACAAATAGAGAGATAGACAAAATAGATAGATAGATAAACAAGGAGATAGATAGATAGATAGATAGATAGATAGATAGATAGATGGAAGGGAACGAAACCCTGACAAAGGGTTTACATTGTAATGATTATATGCAACCGTAAGTTCTATGTTTCTTTTCACACACTTCTCACTTATGGCACTGTTTTCTGGTTTCTTAATTTCCAGAAAATTTCTATCTTCAAAAATTTAAATGCAATGTCAATCGTTATCTATTATCTTCCTGATTACTGTTCTATTCTTCTCGCTCTTTCATAATGCTTTTGTTTTCTAATTCTTTTACAACCAGGAACTACTTCAGTCTTTCTCGCTTTACTACATGACACTGGGTAATTTCGATTTAAAAAAACAAAACAAAAAAAAAAACAGGAAAATAAGACGCTATAATTTTACGCCAGACAATGAAAATGCAATGACATTTGACTTAAATTTAATTTTAAATTACTGGCATCGGATGTATCTAGTCAATCACATTTAGTTTCTTATACATTTTTTTAACGCTGTTGTAATTAAATCTGTCATGTTCAGAGCAGTAGTTTTATTTAAAAAAAAAAAAAAAAAGATGACATGCTTTATGAACCTGAAAGTAAATTTACGGTCGAAAAGTCAGAAATTAGTTTTTAAGAAATCCAGTGACCCATCCGACCCATTCAAATCTCGACCTATTAGCTTTCTATCAATTTTTGGGAAGCTCCTAGAGGCCCTAATCAACACTGAATTAGTCCCTTACCTCTCATCCCAAGTCCTTTTCTCAGCCAAGCAATACGGCTTTCGTTTTTCCAGGTCAACGTTTGATAATTGCCGAAACAGTTTATCCGGCCCTAGATAAAAACGGTGAAGCCCGGGCTGTAGAATTGCACATATCGAAAGCCTTTGGTAGGGTCTTGCATTAAGGTCTTCTCCACAAGCTGAAAAGTTAAGGTATACCCGAGATCATTTTTGAGCTGATCCAGTCGTTCCTGTCAAATCGAGAAATGAACGTTGTCCTTAACGGACACTCGTCTACATTCTTTCGTACTAAAGCGGTGGTCCCCCAGGGCTCCATCCTTGATCCTACTCCATCAATGGCGTTCCCGATGACATTAGCTCTCACCTTGGCATCTGCACTGACGGCACTACCATTTATTCCTGCCTCAACAGAAATTCTGATCAGTCCGACCACCTGCAAAATAGAAACTGGTGTCCAAAACAACTCCAAAACTGTCTTTAACTGGGGCAAAAGATGGCTTATCAATTTTAACACGTCCGAAGCTAAACAAAACTACATTAATCATCTCATCTTCTCTTTTTTGCCTTCCATCAGAATAAACGATGCTATCCTTCAGGAAAGTGACATTACGTCTTCTCGGATTAACGTTCTCAGTTGACATGAAGGGGAATGATTATATTGAATCCATTGCCAGCTGCTAAGAAAGATGGTTACCTATGTCGGGCGAGACAATGTTTCTCCTCGGAATATATTTTGCATATCTATAGCTCTGTCATTTTTCCATGTTTAGAAAATTGCTGCCATACATTGTCTGGTACCCATGCTGTCTACCTAAGATTCAAAGAAGAATCAGCAATATTATTGGTCTTGATCTGGCAATTCGGTTTCAATCACTTGCCCACCGCCGTAATTTTGCCTCTCTATGCCTTTTTATAAATACTTTCTTGGTCATTTTTTTGGTGGGGGGAGTTCTTTGCTATGGTACGTGGACTGTATGAATTTAAGCTCAATACTAGACTGGCCTCAAGACCTCATCAAATTTACAGATGAGCTAGCTAGATGTAGACGTAAATTTTGTACTGACAGGTTTTTTTTCCCAACTCTCGTCAGTGGCCTCATGCTTTCTAGCAAACTTTAATCTGCAAGAGTTTAAATGCAATGTCAATTGCTATCTACTTTCCTGATGATTGACATCTTCTCCTTCTACTCATTACTAATGTTGTTTCTGTTTCTAATAACTCCACACGCTGTAACTCCTTGCTTGTTAGTGGCCGTACTGCCTTGCTTGGGGTGATACTGATTAATATATATATATATATATATATATATATATATATATATATATATATATATTACCTTGCCTTGGTTGGCACCTAGTCTAGGAGACGGACAACTCTGAATTCAAAACCTACGGAGGGTCGTTTGGGGCCTCTGTGGCACGTGGTGCACCGGGTCTCTGTATTCGGCCCTTCAAAAAGTGTTGATGATTCTGCACAAAACCTTCACCGCTATAATCAAATCTCATGTGCTGGTGTCGTGCTGTCAGTTTCCTAGGAACTGATCTTATTGACCCTCATACGTCGAATTCGACGGGAGACTCGAGTATATACATTACTATATTACGGTCTCGTTATTCGATCGAGCACAATAGGGGAAAGGATAATTTCAAAACAGCAGCCGTCGCCGCTATTAACAACTCTTCATTAATGAATTGACCCCTCTAGTTGCTGGCGTTTGTATACATCCGTACAGAATACATTAGAATTTCCTTTGCACTGCCGTGCGCCGATAGCTTAGTGGTCGGATCTGAAACTGATTCGATCCCGGCTTGAAGCAATCGGATGTGTGAATGGTTGTTGTGTTATAAGGTCACGAATGATCTTCTACTGGTTTCGGAGCTCTGTCTGTAAAAGACCGCTATCCAATATGCCGGGCGACTTTGGGTGGCCTTTTGGACCCGTGGAAACAATATGAAAATTAAAAGCCAAACCAAAAAGTCAAGTATGGCTCTTCCAGTGGATAAACAGAGGGCAAATCCCTCAAGAAGTAGCCTACCTGCGGTCGAAAACTCGGCTATAGGAACAAACTCCTACACAAATAAATCATTAGCTTCCCACAACCGGGATAATCTCAATGATTAAAGAAAGAAAATGTAAAATGGTCTCGTGAGGAATACAGACTCGTTAGGACTGCATTCGATGAAACGTTACACAGACCTCATCACTCGCCAGATATATGACATTTGCCGAGAAACGTTTGGACAAGCAATTAGAAAGTAGATTGACGAAAATAAACTAGCCAATGTAAGAACGAACATCATGAGAAATAACAGAGTGACAGAGGCTGAAATTAATGACATAAAAACAACTACACCCACAATCCTCACAACAAGAAAGAGAAGGCGAATTGGACAAAAAACAGTCGTAACATCACACAAAACAGATATCATAATGAAGAAACTAAGATACTTACTAATCAGAGTCACGATAATGCTGAAAGTTTAGAACAGTGGGAAAGGCGTGATCTCAGGCGTGAAGTAGAGTTGGAAAGGCGTGACCTCAGGCGTGAAGTAGAGTTGGAAAGGCGTGACCTCAGGCGTGAAGTAGAGTTGGAAAGGCGTGCTCAGACCTGAAATAGAGGTGATTGGGAAAGGCGTGACCTCAGGCGTGAAGTAGAGTTGAAAGGCGTGACCTCAGGCGAAAGAGTTGGAAAGGCGTGATTTCACACCTGAAATAGAGTGGGAAAGGCGTGACCTGAGGCCTGAAATAGAGTTGGAAAGGCGTGACCTAAGGCGTGAAGTAGAGTTGGAAAGGCATGCTCAGACCTGAAATAGAGTGGGAAAGGCGTGACCTCAGGCGTGAAGTAGAGTTGGAAAGGCGTGCTCAGACCTGAAATAGAGGGGAAAGGCGTGACCTCAGGCGTGAAGTAGAGTTGGAAGGGGTGCCAGACCTGAAATAGAGGGGAAAGGCGTGACCTCAGGCGTGAAGTAGAGTTGGAAAGGCGCGCTCAGACCTGAAATATAGTGGGAAAGGCGTGACCTCAGGCGTGAAGTAGAGTTGGAAAGGCGTGCTCAGACCTGAAATAGAGGGGAAAGGCGTGACCTCAGGCGTGAAGTAGAGTTGGAAAGGCGTGACCTCAGGCGTGAAGTAGAGTTGGAAAGGCGTTCTAAGACCTTAAATAGAGGGGAAAGGCGTGACCTCAGGCGTGAAGTAGAGTTGGAAAGGCGTGACATCAGGCGTGAAGTAGAGTTGGGCGTGCTCTGACCTGAAATAGAGTGGGAAAGGCGTGCTCACACCAGAAATAGAGTGGGAAAGGCGTGACCTCAGGCGTGAAGTAGAGTTGGAAAGGCGTGCTCAGACCTGAAATAGAGTGGGAAAGGCGTGCTCAGACCTGAAATAGAGTGGGAAAGGCGAGACCTCAGGCCTGAAGTAGAATTGGAAAGGCTTGCTCAGACCTGAAATAGAGTGGGAAAGGCGTGCTCAGACCTGAAATAGAGTGGGAAAGGCGTGACCTCAGGCCTGAAGTAGAGTTGGAAAGGCGTGCTCAGACCTGATATAGAGTGGGAAAGGCGTGCTCAGACGTGAAGTAGAGTTTGAAAGGCGTGCTCAGACATGAAATAGAATCGGAAAGGCGTGACCTCAGGCCTGAAGTAGAGTTGGAAAGGCGTGCACAGACCTGAAATAGAGTGGGAAAGGCGTGCTCAGACCTGAAATAGAGTGGGAAAGGCGTGACCTCAGGCGTGAAGTAGAGTTGGAAAGGCAGGATCAGACCTGAAATAGAGTGGGAAATGCGTGACCTCAGGCGTGAAGTAGAGTTGGAAAGGCAGGCTCAGACCTGAAATAGAGTGGGAAAGGCGTGACCTCAGGCGTGAAGTAGAGTTGGAAAGGCAGGCTCAGACCTGAAATAGATTGGGAAAGGCAACTCAGGCGTGAAGTAGAGTTGGAAAGGCGTGTTGAGACCTGAAATAGAGTGTGAAAGGCGTGACCTCAGGCGTGAAGTAGAGTTGAAAGGAGTGCTCATAAATAGCGTGGGAAAGGCGTGACCAGGCGTGAAGTAGAGTTGGAAAAAGGCAGGCCCAGACCTGAAATAGAGTGGGAAAGGCGTGACCTCAGGCGTGAAGTAGAGTTGGTGGCGTGCTCAGACCTGAAATAGAGTGGGAAAGGCGTGACCTCAGGCGTGAAGTAGAGTTGGAAAGGCGTGCTCAGGCCTGAAATAGTGGGGAAGTCGTGACCTCAGGCGTGAAGTAGAGTTGGAAAGGCGTGACCTCAGGCCTGAAATAGAGTGGGAAAGGCGTGACATCAGGCGTGAAGTAGAGTTGGAAAGGCGTGCTCAGACCTGAAATAGAGTGGGAAAGGCGTGAACTCAGACGTGAAGTAGAGTTGGAAAGACATGCTCAGACCTGAAATAGAGGGGAAGGCGTGACCTCACGCTTGAAGTAGAGTTGGAAAGGCGTGACCTCAGGCCTGAAATAGAGTGGGAAAGGCGTGACCTCAGGCGTGAAGTAGAGTTGAAAAGGAGTGCTCAGACCTGAAATAGAGTGGGAAAGGCGTGACCTCAGGCGTGAAGTAGAGTTGGAAAGGAGTGCTCAGACCTGAAATAGAGAGGGAAAGGCGTGACCTCAGGCGTGAAGTAGAGTTGGAAAGGCGTGACCTCAGGCGTGAAGTAGAGTTGGAAAGGCGTGACCTCAGGCCTGAAATAGAGTGGGAAAGGCGTTACCTCAGGCGTGAAGTAGAGTTGGAAAGGCAGGCTCAGACCTGAAATAGAGGGAAAGGCGTGACCTCAGGCGGAAGTAGAGTTGGAAAGGCGTGCTCAGACCTGAAAGAGTGGGAAAAGGCGTGACCTCAGGCGTGAAGTAAGGGCAGGCTCAGACCTGAAATAGAGTGGGAAATGCGTGACCAGGCGTGAAGTAGAGTTGGAAAGGCAGGCTCAGACTTGAAATAAAGTGGGAAAGGCGACCTCAGGCGTGAAGTAGAATTGGAAAGGCGTGCTCAGACCTGAAATATAGTGGGGAAGGCGTGAAGTAGAGTTGGAAAGGTGTGCTCAGACCTGAATTAGGGGGAAAAGGCGTGACCTCAGGCGTGAAGTAGAGTTGCAAAGGCGTGCTCAGGCCTGAAATAGAGGAAAAGGCGTGACCTCAGGCGCCTCAGGCCTGAAATAGAGTGGGAAAGGCGTGACCTCAGGCGTGAAGTAGAGTTGGAAAGGCGTGCTCAGACCTGAAATAGAGGGAAAGGCGTGGACCTCAGACGTGAAGGAGTTGGAAAGGCGTGACCTCAGGCGTAAAGTAGAGTTGGAAAAGGCGTGCTCAGACCTGAAATAGAGTTGGAAAGGCGTGACCTCAGGCGTGAAGTAGAGTTGGAAAGGCGTGACCTCAGGCGTGAAGTAGAGTTGGAAAGGCGTGCTCAGACCTGAAATAGAGTGGGAAATGCGTGATCTCAGGCGTGAAGTAGAGTTGGAAAGGTGTGCTCAGACCTGAAATAGAGTGGGAAAGGCGTGACCTCAGGCGTGAAGTAGAGTTGCAAAGGCGTGCTCAGGCCTGAAATAGAGTGGGAAAGGCGTGCTCAGACCTGAAATAGAGTGGGAAAGGCGTGACCTCAGGCGTGAAGTAGAGTTGAAAGGCAGGATCAGACCTGAAAAATAGGCGTGACCTCAGGCGTGAAGTAGAGTTGGAAAGGCAGGCTCAGACCTGAAATAGAGTTGGGAAAGGCGTGACCTCAGGCGTGAAGTAGAGTTGGAAAAGGCAGGCTCAGACCTGAAATAGATTGGGAAAGGCGTGAACCTAGAGTTGGAAAGGCGTGTTGAGACCTGAAATAGGGGGAAAGGCGTGACCTCAGGCGTGAAGTAGAGTTGGAAAGGAGTGCTCAGACCTGAAATAGCGTGGGAAAGGCGTGACCTAAGGCGTGAAGAGAGTTGGAAAGGCAGGCTCAGACCTGAAATAGAGTGGGAAAGGCGACCTCAGGCGTGAAGTAGAGTTGGAAAGGCGTGCTCAGACCTGAAATAGAGGGAAAGGCGTGACCTCAGGCGTGAAGTAGAGTTGGAAAGGCGTGCTCAGGCCTGAAATAGGGGGAAGTCGTGACCTCAGGCGTGAAGTAGAGTTGGAAAGGCGTGACCTCAGGCCTGAAATAGAGGGAAAGGCGTGACCTCAGGCGTGAAGTAGAGTTGGGAGTTGAAATAGAGTGGGAAAGGCGTGACCTCAGGCGTGAAGTAGAGTTGGAAAGGAGTGCTCAGACCTGAAATAGAGAGGGAAAGGCGTGACCTCAGGCGTGAAGTAGAGTTGGAAAGGCGTGACCTCAGGCGTGAAGTAGAGTTGAAAGGCGTGACCTCAGGCCTGAAATAGAGTGGAAAGGCGTTACCTCAGGCGTGTAGAGTTGGAAAAGGCAGGCTCAGACCTGAAATAGAGTGGGAAAGGCGTGACCTCAGGCGTGAAGTAGAGTTGGAAAGGCGTGCTCAGACCTGAAATAGAGTGGGAAAGGCGTGACCTCAGGCGTGAAGTAGCGTTGGAAAGGCAGGCTCAGACCTGAAATAGAGTGGGAAATGCGTGACCTCAGGCGTGAAGTAGAGTTGGAAAAGGCAGGCTGACTTGAAATAAAGTGGAAAGGCGTGACCTCAGGCGTGAAGCAGAATTGGAAAGGCGTGCTCAGACCTGAAATATAGTGGGGAAGGCGTGACCCTCAGGCCTGAAGTAGAGCCTGAGACCTGAATTAGAGTGGAAAAGGCGTGACCTCAGGCGTGAAGTAGAGCGTGCTCAGGCCTGAAATAGAGTGGGAAAGGCGTGACCTCAGGCGTGAAGTAGAGTTGGAAAGGCGTGACCTCAGGCCTGAAATAGAGTGGGAAAGGCGTGACCTCAGGCGTGAAGTAGAGTTGGAAAGGCGTGCTCAGACCTGAAATAGAGTGGGAAAGGCGTGACCTCAGACGTGAAGTAGAGTTGGAAAGGCGTGACCTCAGGCGTAAAGTAGAGTTGGAAAGGCGTGCTCAGACCTGAAATAGAGTTGGAAAGGCGTGACCTCAGGCGTGAAGTAGAGTTGGAAAGGCGTGACCTCAGGCGTGAAGTAGAGCTGGAAAGGCGTGCTCTGACCTGAAATAGAGTGGGAAAAGGCGTGACCTCAGTCTTGAAGTAGAGTTGAAAGGCGTGCTCAGACCTGAAATAGAGTGGGAAATGCTGATCTCAGGCGTGAAGTAGAGTTGGAAAGGTGTGCTCAGACCTGAAATAGAGTGGGAAAGGCGTGACCTCAGGCGTGAAGTAGAGTTGGAAAAGGCCTGAAATAGAGTGGGAAAAGGCGTGCTCAGACCTGAAATAGAGTGGAAAGGCGTGACCTCAGGCGTGAAGTAGAGCGGAAAGGCAGGATCAGACCTGAAATAGAGTGGGAAAATGCGTGACCTCAGGCGTGAAGTAGAGTTGGAAAGGCAGGCTCAGACCTGAAATAGAGTGGGAAAAGGCGTGACCTCAGGCGTGAAGTAGAGTTGGAAAGGCAGGCTCAGACCTGAAATAGATTGGGAAAGGCGTGAACTCAGGCGTGAAGTAGAGTTGGAAAGGCGTGTTGAGACCTGAAATAGAGTGGGAAAGGCGTGACCTCAGGCGTGAAGTAGAGTTGGAAAGGAGTGCTCAGACCTGAAATAGCGTGGGAAAGGCGTGACCTAAGGCGTGAAGTAGAGTTGGAAAGGCAGGCTCAGACCTGAAATAGAGTGGGAAAGGCGTGACCTCAGGCGTGAAGTAGAGTTGGAAAGGCGTGCTCAGACCTGAAATAGAGTGGGAAAGGCGTGACCTCAGGCGTGAAGTAGAGTTGGAAAGGCGTGCTCAGGCCTGAAATAGTGGGGAAGTCGTGACCTCAGGCGTGAAGTAGAGTTGGAAAGGGCGTGACCTCAGGCCTGAAATAGAGTGGGAAAAGGCGTGACCTCAGGCGAAGTAGAGTTGGAAAGGAGTGCTCAGACCTGAAATAGAGTGGGAAAAGGCGTGACCTCAGGCGTGAAGTAGAGTTGGAAAGGAGTGCTCAGACCTGAAATAGAGAGGGAAAGGCGTGACCTCAGGCGTGAAGTAGAGTTGGAAAGGCGTGACCTCAGGCGTGAAGTAGAGTTGGAAAGGCGGTGTGACCCTCAGGCCTGAAATAGAGTGGGAAAAGGCGTTACCCCAGGCGTGAAGTAGAGTTGGAAAGGCAGGCTCAGACCTGAAATAGAGGGAAAGGCGTGACCTCAGGCGTGAAGTAGAGTTGGAAAGGCGTGCTCAGACCTGAAATAGAGTGGGAAAGTGACCTCCAGGCGTGAAGTAGCGTTGGAAAGGCAGGCTCAGACCTGAAATAGAGTGGGAAATGCGTGACCTCAGGCGTGAAGTAGAGTTGGAAAGGCAGGCTCAGACTTGAAATAAAGTGGGAAAGGCGTGACCTCAGGCGTGAAGTAGAATTGGAAAGGCGTGCTCAGACCTGAAATATAGTGGGAAGGCGTGACCTCAGGCCTGAAGTAGAGTTGGAAAGGTGTGCTCAGACCTGAATTAGAGTGGAAAAGGCGTGACCTCAGGCGTGAAGTAGAGTTGCAAAGGCGTGCTCAGGCCTGAAATAGAGTGGGAAAGGCGTGACCTCAGGCGTGAAGTAGAGTTGGAAAGGCGTGACCTCAGGCCTGAAAAAGAGGGGAAAGGCGTGACCAGGCGTGAAGTAGAGTTGGAAAGGCGTGCTCAGACCTGAAATAGAGTGGGAAAGGCGTGACCAGACGTGAAGTAGAGTTGGAAAAGGCGTGACCTCAGGCGTAAAGTAGAGTTGGAAAGGCGTGCTCAGACCTGAAATAGAGTTGGAAAGGCGTGACCTCAGGCGTGAAGTAGAGTTGGAAAGGCGTGACCTCAGGCGTGAAGTAGAGTTGGAAAGGCGTGCTCTGACCTGAAATAGAGTGGGAAAGGCGTGACCTCAGTCTTGAAGTAGAGTTGGAAAGGCGTGCTCAGACCTGAAATAGAGTGGGAAATGCGTGATCTCAGGCGTGAAGTAGAGTTGGAAAGGTGTGCTCAGACCTGAAATAGAGTGGGAAAGGCGTGACCTCAGGCGTGAAGTAGAGTTGCAAAGGCGTGCTCAGGCCTGAAATAGAGTGGGAAAGGCGTGACTTCAGGCGTGAAGTAGAGTTGGAAAGGCGTGACCTCAGGCGTGAAGTAGAGTTGGAAAGGCGTGCTCTGACCTGAAATAGAGTGGGAAAGGCGTGACCTCAGGCTTCAAGTAGAGTTGGAAAGGAGTGCTCAGACCTGAAATAGAGGGGGAAGGCGTGACCTCAGGCGTGAAGTAGAGTTGGAAAGGAGTGCTCAGACCTGAAATAGAGTGGGAAAAGGCGTGACCTCAGGCGTGAAGTAGAGTTGGAAAGGCAGGCTCAGACCTGAAATAGAGCGGGAAAGGCGTGACCCCAGGCGTGAAGTAGAGTCGTGACCTCAGGCGTGAAGTAGAGTTGAAAGGCATGACCTCAGGCGTGAAGTAGAGTTGACAGGCGTGCTCAGACCTGAAATAGAGTTGGAAAAAGGCCCTCAGGCGTGAAGTAGAGTTGAAAGGCGTGCCCAGGCCTGAAATAGAGTGGGGGAAGTCGTGACCTCAGGCGTGAAGTAGAGTTGAAAAGCGTGACCCCAGGCCTGAAATAGAGTGGGAAAAGGCGTCAGGCGTGAAGTAGGAGTTGGAAAGGTGCTCAGACCTGAAATAGAGTGGGAAAGGCGTGAACTCAGACGAAGTAGAGTTGGAAAGACATGCTCAGACCTGAAATAGAGTGGGAAAGGCGTGAGCTCACGCTTGTGTAGAGTTGGAAAAGCGTGCTCAGACCTGAAATAGAGGGAAAGGCGTGACCTCAGGCGTGAAGTGAAGGTTGGAAAGGCAGGCTCAGACCTGAAATAGAGTGGGAAATGCGTGGGCGTGAAGTAGAGTTGGAAAGGCAGGCTCAGACTTGAAATAAAGTGGGAAAGGCGTGACCAGGCGTGAAGTAGAATTGGAAAGGCGTGCTCAGACCTGAAATATAGGAAGTGGGAAGTGACCTCAGGCCTGAAGTAGAGTTGGAAAGGTGTGCTCAGACCTGAATTAGAGTGGAAAAGGCGTGACCTCAGGCGTGAAGTAGAGTTGCAAAGGCGTGCTCAGGCCTGAAATAGAGTGGGAAAGGCGTGACCTCAGGCGTGAAGTAGAGTTGGAAAGGCGTGACCTCAGGCCTGAAATAGAGTGGGAAAGGCGTGACCTCAGGCGTGAAGTAGAGTTGGAAAGGCGTGCTCAGACCTGAAATAGAGTGGGAAAGGCGTGACCTCAGACGTGAAGTAGAGTTGGAAAGGCGTGACCTCAGGCGTAAAGTAGAGTTGGAAAGGCGTGCTCAGACCTGAAATAGAGTTGGAAAGGCGTGAGCTCAGGCGTGAAGTAGAGTTGGAAAGGCGTGACCTCAGGCGTGAAGTAGAGTTGGTGGAAAGGCGTGCTCTGACCTGAAATAGAGTGGGAAAGGCGTGACCTCAGTCTTGAAGTAGAGTTGGAAAAGGCGTGATCAGACCTGAAATAGAGAAAATGCGTGATCTCAGGCGTGAAGTAGAGTTGAAAAGGTGTGCTCAGACCTGAAATAGAGTGGAAAGGCGTGACCTCAGGCGTGAAGTAGAGTTGGAAAGGCCTGACCTCAGGCCTGAAATAGAGGGAAAGGCGTGACTTCAGGCGTGAAGTAGAGTTGGAAAGGCGGACCTCAGGCGTGAAGTAGAGTTGGAAAGGCGTGCTCTGACCTGAAATAGAGTGGGAAAGGCGTGACCTCAGGCTTCAAGTAGAGTTGGAAAGGAGGCTCAGACCTGAAATAGAGTGGGAAAGGCGTGACCTCAGGCGTGAAGTAGAGTTGGAAAGGAGGCTCAGACCTGAAATAGAGGGGAAAGGCTGACCTCAGGCGTGAAGTAGAGTTGGAAAGGCAGGCTCAGACCTGAAATAGAGTGGGAAAGGCGTGACCTCAGGCGTGAAGTAGAGTTGGAAAGACCTCAGGCGTGAAGTAGAGTTGGAAAGGCATGACCTCAGGCGTGAAGTAGAGTTGGACAGGCGTGCTCAGACCTGAAATAGAGTTGGAAAGGCGTGACCTCAGGCGTGAAGTAGAGTTGGAAAGGCGTGCTCAGGCCTGAAATAGAGTGGGGAAGTCGTGACCTCAGGCGTGAAGTAGAGTTGGAAAAGCGTGACCTCAGGCCTGAAATAGAGGGGAAAGGCGTGACATCAGGCGTGAAGTAGAGTTGGAAAGGCGTGCTCAGACCTGAAATAGAGGGAAAGGCGTGAACTCAGACGTGAAGTAGAGTTGGAAAGACATGCTCAGACCTGAAATAGAGGGGAAGGCGGAGCTCACGCTTGTAGTAGAGTTGGAAAGGCGTGACCTCAGGCCTGAAATGAATGGGAAAGGCGTGACCTCAGGCGTGAAGTAGAGTTGGAAAAGGAGTGCTGAAAAAGAGCTTCAGGCGGAAGTAGAGTTGGAAAAGGAGTGCTCAGACCTGAAATAGAGTGGGAAAGTCGTAACCTCAGGCGTGAAGTAGAGTTGGAAAGGCGTGACCAGGCGTGAAGTAGAGTTGGAAAGGCGTGACCTCAGGCCTGAAATAGAGTGGAAAAGGCGTGACCTCAGGCGTGAAGTAGAGTTGGAAAGGCAGGCTCAGACCTGAAATAGAGTGGGAAAGGCGTGACCTCAGGCGTGAAGTAGAGTTGGAAAGGAGTGCACAGACCTGAAATAGAGTGGGAAATGCGTGATCTCAGGCGTGAAGTAGAGTTGGAAAGGCGTGCTCAGACCTGAAATAGAGTGGGAAAGGCGTGACCTCAGGCGTGAAGTAGAGTTGGAAAGGCGTGCTCAGACCTGAAATAGAGTGGGAAAGGCGTGACCTCAGGCGTGAAGTAGCGTTGGAAAGGCAGGCTCAGACCTGAAATAGTGGGAAATGCGTCAGGCGTGAAGTAGAGTTGGAAAGGCAGGCTCAGACCTGAAATAAAGTGGAAAGGCGTGACCTCAGGCCTGAAGTAGAGTTGGAAAAGGTGTGCTCAGACCTGAATTAGAGGGAAAAAGGCGTGACCTCAGGCGTGAAGTAGAGTTGGAAAGGCGTGCTCAGGCCTGAAATAGAGTGGGAAAGGCGTGACCTCAGGCGTGAAGTAGAGTTGGAAAGGCGTGACCTCAGGCCTGAAATAGAGTGGGAAAGGCGTGACCTCAGGCGTGAAGTAGAGTTGGAAAGGAGTGCTCAGACCTGAAATAGAGTGGGAAAAGGCGTGACCTCAGACGTGAAGTAGAGTTGGAAAGGCGTGACCTCAGGCGTAAAAGTAGAGTTGGAAAGGCGTGCCAGACCTGAAATAGAGTTGGAAAGGCGTGACCTCAGGCGTGAAGTAGAGTTGGAAAGGCGTCAGGCGTGAAGTAGAGTTGGAAAGGCGTGCTCTGACCTGAAATAGAGTGGGAAAGGCGTGACCTCAGGTCTTGAAGTAGAGTTGAAAGGCGTGCTCAGACCTGAAATAGAGGGGAAATGCGTGATCTCAGGCGTGAAGTAGAGTTGGAAAGGTGTGCTCAGACCTGAAATAGAGTGGGAAAGGCGTGACCTCAGGCGTGAAGTAGAGTTGCAAAGGCGTGCTCAGGCCTGAAATAGAGTTGGAAAGGCGTGACCTCAGGCGTGAAGTAGAGTTGGAAAGGCGTGACCTCAGGCGTGAAGTAGAGTTGGAAAGGTGTGCTCAGACCTGAAATAGAGGGAAAGGCGTGACCTCAGGCGTGAAGTAGAGTTGGAAAGGCGTGCTCAGACCTGAAATAGAGTGGGAAACGCGTGACATCAGGTGAAGTAGAGTGGGAAAAGGCTCCCCAGGCGTGAAGTAGAGTTGGAAAGGCGTGCTCAGACCTGAAATAGAGGGGAAAGGCGTGACCTCAGGCGTGAAGTAGAGTTGGAAAAGGAGTGCTCAGACCTGAAATAGAGTGGGAAAGGCGTGACCTCAGGCGTGAAGTAGAGTTGGAAAGGCAGGCTCAGACCTGAAATAGAGGGGAAAGGCGTGACCAGGCGTGAAGTAGAGTTGGAAAGGCGTGACCTCAGGCGTGAAGTAGAGTTGGAAAGGCATGACCTCAGGCGTGAAGTAGAGTTGGACAGGCGTGCTCAGACCTGAAATAGAGTTGGAAAGGCGTGACCTCAGACGTGAAGTAGAGTTGGAAAGGCGTGACCTCAGGCGTGAAATAAAGGCGTGCTCAGACCTGGGATTTGGAAAGGCGTGACCTCAGGCGTGAAGTAGAATTGGAAAGGCGTGCTCAGACCTGAAATATAGTGGGAAGGCGTGACCTCAGGCCTGAAAGAGTTGGAAAGGTGTGCTCAGACCTGAATTAGAGGGAAAGGCGTGACCTCAGGCGTGAAGTAGAGTTGGGAAAGGCGTGCTCAGGCCTGAAATAGAGTGGGAAGGCGTGACCTCAGGCGTGAAGTAGAGTTGGAAAGGCCTGCCTCAGGCCTGAAATAGAGTGGGAAAGGCGTGACCTCAGGCGTGAAGTAGAGTTGGAAAGGCGTGCTCAGACCTCAAATAGAGTGAAAGGCGTGACCTCAGGAAGTAGAGTTGGAAAGGCGTGACCTCAGGCGTAAAGTAGAGTTGGAAAGGCGTGCTCAGACATGAAATAGATTGGGAAAGGCGTGACCTCAGGCGTGAAGTAGAGTTGGAAAGGCGTGACCTCAGGCGTGAAGTAGAGTTGGAAAGGCGTGCTGACCTGAAATAGAGTGGGAAAGGCGTGACCTCAGGCCTGAAGTAGAGTTGGAAAGGCGTGCTCAGACCTGAAATAGGTGGGAAATGCGTGATCTCAGGCGTGAAGGAGTTGGAAAGGTGTGCTCAGACCTGAAATAGAGTGGGAAAGGCGTGATCTCAGGCGTGAAGTAGAGTTGCATAGGCGTGCTCAGGCCTGAAATAGAGGGGAAAGGCGTGACCTCAGGCGTGAAGTAGAGTTGGAAAGGCGTGACCCCAGGCGTGAAGTAGAGTTGGAAAGGCGTGCTCTGACCTGAAATAGAGTGGGAAAGGCGACCAGGCTTCAAGTAGAGTTGGAAAGGAGTGCTCAGACCTGAAATAGAGTGGGAAAGGCGTGACCTCAGGCGTGAAGTAGAGTTGGAAAGGAGTGCTCAGACCTGAAATAGAGTGGGAAAGGCGTGACCTCAGGCGTGAAGTAGAGTTGGAAAGGCAGGCTCAGACCTGAAATAGAGTGGGAAAGGCGTGACCTCAGGCGTGAAGTAGAGTTGGAAAGGCGTGACCTCAGGCGTGAAGTAGAGTTGGAAAGGCATGACCTCAGGCGTGAAGTAGAGTTGGACAGGCGTGCTCAGACCTGAAATAGAGTTGGAAAGGCGTGGGAAAGGAGTTGGAAAGGCGTGACCTCAGGCGTGAAGTAGAGTTGGAAAGGCGTGCTCAGACCTGAAATAGATTTGGAAAGGCGTGACCTCAGGCGTGAAGTAGAGTTGGAAAGGAGCGCTCAGACCTGAAATAGAGCGAAAGGCGTGACCTCAGGCGTGAAGTATAGTTGGAAAGGAATGCTCAGACCTGAAATAGAGTGGGACAGGCGTGACCTCAGGCGTGAAGTAGAGTTGGAAAAGCGTGACCTCAGGCCTGAAATAGAGTGGGAAAGGCGTGACCTCAGGCGTGAAGTAGAGTTGGAAAGGTGTGACCTCAGGCCTGAAATAGTGGGAAAGGCGTGACCTCAGGCGTGAAGTAGAGTTGGAAAGGCGTGCTCAGACCTGAAATAGAGGTGGAAAATCGTGATCTCAGGCCTGAAATAGAGATGGAATGGCGTGATCTTAGACCTGAAATAGATTTGGAAAGGTGCGATCTCAGGCATGAAATAAACGTGGAAAGGGGTTATCTAAAGGCCTGAAATAGAGTTGAAGATACGTGATCTCAGACCTGAAATAGATTTGGAAAGGCTGATCTCACGCCTGAAGTACAGTGGGAACGGCGTGATCTCAGTCGTGAAATAGAGGTGGAAAGGCGTGATCTCACCCCTGAAATAGAGGTGGAAATCCGTGATCTCTGGCCTGAAATAGAGTTGGAAATGCGTGATCTCACCCCTGAAATAGAGGTGGAAAGGCATGATCTCAGGCCTGAAGTAGATTTGTAAAAGGGGTGATTTCGGGCCTGAAATAGAGTTGGAAATGCGGGATCTCAGGCCTGAAATAGAGTTGGCACTGAAATTAATTCTGGATGATGTTTTGTTTTTCTAAACGAGTCTTAGATGTGGCACAAGGCCGAATGTATGCAAACCATTACACCACACCGAAGCGCCCAAATTCTGGATGAAGTAGACCCACATATAAATCTCAATGAAGCAAAAGCAGAAACTAAAAGATTAAAAATCAATGTAAGAAAAGGCAGTCTCACAGCTATAAAGAAATATAGAGAATGAAATGGAACAACTTAGAAATGAATTATTAGTCTCCGATGAGCTAGCAAGATGAATAAATGTATAGACTAGAAAAGGCAGAAAAATAAAAGGAAAATACAAGAATGAAATGAATTCCTATCAGATAAAGAAAAAAAAAGCAAACGGTACAACTGAAGTCTCAAAGAATCAAACTCTCTGAAAAAAATCAAGATTCTATAGACAGAACAAGATCTTTAAAACTGATGCGAATCCATTTTATAAACAAATAGGCAAAGAAAAAAATTAACAACCCCACCATCAATGGAAGACATTATTCAGTTCTGGAAACAAGTATGGGGTTGCCCTAAAGAATATAACAAAGAAGCAGATTGAATAATGCAAGAAGTAGAAAAATAAACCAGAACAAACATGGGGGGGATCACAGAAGAGGATGTTGAATGTGCACTGAAAAAAAGTACACAGCTAGAAATCTTCAGCAATAGATAAAATTCATAACTTTTGACTCTGTTATCTAAATAAAGCGCACAAAAATACTAGCCAAAATCTTCAAGACATGATCACTGATCCTACTAAAATTCTGCCATGGGTAACCAAAGGAATTATCTTCCGTCTACCCAAGAATGATGAAACAAATATCCCAAAATCTACAGACCAATGACATGCCTTCCCACTACTTACAAACTGTTGACATCTCATCTGACAAAACAGATATATTCCTTCTTAGAAAAAATGACTTATTACCCCTTGAACAAAAAGGGTGCAAACGTGACTCCTATGGATAAAAAGATTAATTACGAATTAATTGGATGATCTTGAGAAATTGCTTCCATACAATGAACAATTTCAATACTGCATGGATAGATTGCCATAAGGTACTGGATTCCTGGATTTTAAAATCTTTAAATATAAACAAGGTATCACCCGTCATCATAAATTTCATCAAAGTATGTCGATATGAAGAACGACACTTCAACCAGCGAATTTAAAAGGACGAAATATGGATATAAGATATCTAAAAAAAAATAAGCCATCTATTTTACATGGATGAATTAAAGTTGTATGCTCGGAAAAAAGATCAAGATCCTACAGACAGAACAAAATTTTTTAAACTGTTGCGAGGAAATTTTACAGAGAAACAAACAAAAAATTGAAGTAACACCACCCACCACAAAATTAATTAAATAAATGGAAGAGGTTATTCGGTTCTGCGGAAAAAATATGGGGTTGCCCTAAAGAACATAACAAAGCAGCAGATTGGATAACGTAAAAGGTAGAAAAATAAACCAGAACAAACATGGACGGGAATCACAAAAGAGAATGTTGAATGTACACTGAAAATAATACACAACTAGAAATCTTAAGGAATAGTTAAACTTCATAACTTGACTCTGTTATCTAAACACAGCACGCAAAAAAAACTAGCCAAAGACCTTTAAGAAATGCTCAATGAGCCTAATAAAATTGTGGCAGGGTTTACCAAAGAATTACGTTCCTTGTACCCAAACATTTTGACATAAATATCCCCAAAATTACACACCAATTATATGTCTTCCCACTACTTACAAACTAACAAAGGTGCTGTAATCGATGCTGAAATGTCTTTGCAAATATATTATTATATTTCGTCCATTTAATTCTAATTGGATTAAATAGATTAATAGAATGATTGCGAGGCTATGTTTTAACTACTAATTCATACATTGTTTCTGCTCCCATTGTTAGTATAGAGAAATGAATAAGGAGATGCGCATTTCTGGATCGGACCAGTACCGAAGACGAATTGACTCGGAGACCTCATTCATCTTTACATACCGTAGCACAAATCAATTCACCCTTCCACACACTTAACAAAATGAAGCGATCGACCCATCGTTCCAACATCATGGTGAGTTAGCACCAGATGCGGTGGACTGGTCGAAGACGGTGTAGTTTGATATCGCGAAATTGCGATTGATACGATTATCGATTGAAGGACCACAGACACCTGAGCAACGTTTATGAATACAACATTACTTAAACTATGAGAACAAAGTGCCACCATTCCTTTCTCTTAAAGGATGTAAACGCAATTAAGAAACTTATAAAAACCAGCCAGTAAATTTCTCTTAGCTGATCGCAGTAAGATGAATACACATCTGAGAGGTTTAATCCATGTCGTGTGGTGGGGTAGATCAATGCTAATCAAAGTGGTTGCTTCACGAACCGTTGCCAGTACACGAACCATCAGCTATGGGTCCGCGGCCAGTGTCCATGTCCAGGCCATGCTAAGAAAACATTTAAAGCATACTTTTTATATGTTTTGATACTGAATTATTTTTTGTAAAATAAATGGAAGATAAAATATTTTAATATATTCATTATATATATATATATATATATATATATATATATATAAATATATATATATATATGAAAAATTTCTCAGAGTTAACCTGTAGAAAAAGAAAATATTTATAAATGTAAAAGACAATAGGAAAACTGTAATAGTTGCCGACGCATTTCGTCTGATGTGAACTTTTTCAAGTATTCATTTCATTTTGCCTTGAAAAATTACACGTTGGACGAAACGCGTCGTCAACTATTTTTAGTTTCCGGTATAAATTAATATTACCATGAAATATTATAGGTACGTGACACACTGGAAAAAAATAAGCCCGCCCGCCATATCAGTTAGTTTGACAATCACTGGAGTAGATGACTTTATAAATTTTCCGTTTAATACGCTGATGTCGAATGATATATATATATGGGTGTCGTAATGGTTAGGAGTTTGAGAAATGGAATAATTAAACCGATTTCAAATTCCGGCTTAGATTGATGCCATGTTTTTTAGTTATTTCACCCCAAGCAATGCCACTAACACGTAGAGGGTTACATGGAGTGAAAGTGAAAAAGAAGATATCTGTCTATATCTCTGAGATGAGGTATTATGTACACTATATACATTATTCGAAATATTGTCATCATCTTTGTCGCCATATTTATTACAACTTTTCGGCTCTTGTACGCTCCGGCCTTCTTCAGGTGGTTGGAATGTCGAACTGAACCCTTTCTCCTTCTACTCATTACTAGGACACATGGCACAGTGGATAAAACGTTGGTTAGATCCAGTAACAGGACCCAAAGAGTGTGAATTCAATACCCTGTTAAGGTAGTGGAGAACTTGGAGAAGGGAATTAACAGGAGATAACTGGTAACTGACATCCATTAAACATGGCACGTGGAAATAGAACAGTCTACCCCAGTGAGTGAAATAAAGGGTTCAGTTCGACATTCCAACCACCTGAAGAAGGCCGGAGCGTACAACGACCGAAGCGTTGTAATAAATATGGCGACAAAGACGAGGACAAGAGACCGAATAATGTAAATAGTGAAAGAGAAGCCTAACAATAGAGACGATTGATGAAAGGACAAAAGATGAACGTGTTCAAGAAGACAGAAGATGGCGATTGACGTTGTATTTAAATTTTTGAAGATTGTAATTATCAGGGAAGGAAGTAAACGGTAGAAAAATCCACAGGTGGGAAGTGGGTGTTAATCTAGTAGCATTCATTTAATCTGAGAACCAGGAAAAAAAATCTCGTCAGGGCAGCTACTATGAAAATATTTGTAGAAAAGAGAGAGGGTAGCCATGATGCATAAAGTGACTGAAGTCGAGATGCCTAGTCAGTATCAATTGCATTAGAGATCCTTCTATGGAATTTTATTAAGAATCTCGAGATGTACAGCAGGAGTACCAGATCAGGTAAGGTAAATGGCACAGCCACTCGAATCCGAGGATGCTAGTCAACTAGGGCAGGAACCTAATCCCCATTGCAGACACATGCTCAGGCATATTTATGTTTATTCAATAGACCACCTGTGGTGTATACTGCAACTGGACGATCATAGAGTTTATGGGTGAAAGCGTGTTACCTAGCGTTCTCAACAGTCTGAACAAGGCTAACACGTTCAGACTTGTGACTTAGTGCTACCGACGGCTCCCAAGGGTTCCCTCTATCTAATTTCACACCCAAGGCTGAGTTCAACCCGTGATATGGTTTTCAGACACTTGCTGCACGATGGGACCACCTCCCCCAGACTGATAATATCAAGAAGTCACTGATTCTTACGATGAATGGTGTCAAGATGGCTAAGTGCCTTATTTAAAAATCTGACAAAAAAAAAAGAAATTCAGTTCAGTGGTATTTAGATAACCCTAACCCTAAACATTTTTTATGGTAAATAGTTATGCACTTACACGATGTTAACAATTTTGCTGTTACAACCGATATTTATTAGTAAAAAAGATATCCATTTTTTGTCATTGAATCTAAATACTGGGTGGAAATGAAGACACGTCTTTACATTTTTATATTGCTATGACTAATCTAATTCAATTGTTCGTGCATATAAATAAAGCCGACATCCTCTCGATTATAAATCCCGGGAAATTTTTTCTTTCAACTGATGAAAGAATAACTCCCAGACATAATGACGACAAGCACTTTGGCTTTTATTCTTGATTCACCCACCATCTCCTGTCCTTTGTAGCTCTTTTTTTTCTTCTTTATTTTTTTTTTTTTTGTTATCTCTCCTAATCCCTGTTATTCTAAACATCTACACAATCTCGTTTGGTAGGTGATACGTTGTTTTCCTCTGTCCCTCTTATCTTCAATACGGCCTGTCGGTGTTAAATGTGCTAAGATCTCGTACTCGTTATATCTCCTTAAAATATTAACTGTCTCATCTTCTGATGTTAATTATAAGTATTCTTTTTGTTTCCATTATCTATAAAAAAAAATCTGATGACATTCAGTCCATGGTATTTTTAACATCTTTCTGTAGAACCACATTTCATCTGTAAGTATATTGCCCAGCATTCAATGCCATATAGGAAAACATATTATATCATTTCTTTGTTTCTAACGTGATTTTCCTGTTTCATTATATTTTGTTTGGCTTTTGGAACGCATCTTTCGCTGTTCTAATCTGCCTACAGATTCCCAGTGTTATATTTGTCGCCATGCATACTAGTTTAATTTATAAGTTATTTAGATTTTTGTAATAACTTGGTTTTGGTATCTCTAAATTTAATTCGCATGTTCGGTTCTTTTTGAAGACCATAAACACTGTCTTATATAACTGATGCTTAGTCCTTTCTTCTCGCTTTTCTTGACTAAGTTCTGTAGGATTTCTTGTATTTTCTTTCTGAGTCAGCTATCAGCAGAGCGTCATCTGCATGAGAGTTTTATCAATACGTGGTCCTGTCACTGGATCTACCCAACGCCTTTATCCACTGTGCCAGGTGTCCTCAAGGACACATGGCACATTGACAGGAACCAAAGAGTGTGAGTTGAATACCCTGGTTAAGGCAGTGGAGAACTTTCAGAGGGAAATTAGCAGGAGATAACTGATAACTGACATCCATCAAACATGGCACGTGGAACTAGAACAGTCTACCCCAGTGAGCGAAATAAAGGGTTCAGTTCGAAATTCCAACCACCTGAAGAAGGCCGGAGCGTACAACGGCAGAAACGTTGTGATAAATATGGCGACAAAGATGAGGACAATAGTCCGAATAATGTAAATAGTGTACATAATACCTCATCTCAGAAATATAGACAGACTCTAATTCGACTGGATAGTTCCACCCAACAGTCACTCAATAATCACCCCAGGCAGCAGCATGACACTGCTATTTCTACACCTGGCGGTTCAAGTCCAGAGTCTCATGCATTATCATGAAATAGCACGTTGTTTTTGCAGAGCTTTTAATTAACGGCAATAACTCTAAGCATAAAGTCTTTCATTTAGGTTTAAGTATTCAAGGTCGACAATGCAGAATGTACCTTTTTCAGTTGCAGTTATAGTTTGGGGATGGATTCTCTTTATTTAATGGCTACTACTTATTGCTGTTTTCATTGTTTATGTCTATAAGGAATCCATTTGTTATCAGAGGTGATGATTCGACCCGGGAATGGTTCAGTAATATGTGTATTCTTCAATAACGGGCAAAGGGCAATTCTTTGATAAACTTCAGTTGGGACAATTTGATGGTTTTTGTTACATAGGGTGTCCGTTAACGATAAAGTATAACTCAAGATTTCAGTGTTAAGATAAAACAATATTTAATTACAAACGCAAATAAATACTTAACAAGAAGAAAGAAGTAAAAATCAACCAAAAACAATTAACCATTTCTGTGAATATCTAAATCAAAAGCCAAATCATCGACGCACAGTAATTCACAATAATTCGACTGGATCGTTCCACTTAATGGTCACTCAGTAATCAATCAATAATCACCCTAGTCAGTAGGCTGATGCCACTATTTACACACATGGCAGAAAAAATATATTTATAAGTCCAGAGTGTCACGCTCGAACCTCGGCGTCGATAGTTACTCATTTTCTTCCAACATGACAACTAGGATACTGAGAATAGCACAAAAGGGACATGTGAGAAATAACATATTTTAAAGAAAATGGAAATAAAAGGAACACGCTTGCCTTGAAATTTCGGAACACATAATAATGAAAGAGAATTTGACACTCCCAGATGATATTGAAGGCAAGAATGCTGAGGCTAACAGCGAGTAAATTACCTGATAAGCTTGTATCAATGGATGACTAGAGAAGGGCTGGAAGTGAGAGTAAGGAGAAAAAAACATTTAGATCTAAAAGGTTAGGGTTTTCATACTATTTTTCATCTAATTCAAGGCCCAAGAGCAACTCAAAGTAGATGGTTTCTGAATGAGGTTATTTTAAGGACGTAAAAGAAGAAATTAAGAAGTGCATTTTATGAGGATATGTAGGATAGATAACGGTTGACACTTGACTTTAATAGGTTAAGATTGTAGTCATAGGTGAAGCATTTTTTCGGAAGTTTGTTTCCAAAAAAAAGACTTATTGAATAGAGCTTCCACCTTACCAACGGAATACGAAGGGAATGGCGAAGAGAAACTGTTTATAAAATAAATACCCAAACACAAGTTACTAATCGGTTTGTCAACTCTAACCGGTTCAGTAAACCCAGGAGGAGGGGTAGACTCTCAAACCTGACTAGAAAGAAAGAAATAGAAAAGATAAAAGTAGGATAACGAGAAAAACGGTTAGAAACTACAAAAATACGATTAAATACGAAGATATTATAAGTCTGCCTGTTGTAAATGTTTAATAGAAGCATTTTCGATATTTTCCAAGGTCTTTTTCAAAATCGTTAGTGTCATTTTTTTTTATTCTAGCATACATTCAATGTAAAACTCAACAGCTACTCAAGGTAAAGAGTTAAAATAGTAATGCTTAAGGAGCTGTTTATGATATGACGTGAAGAGATTAATATAGTATTCAGGGAAGTATCATCACGGGAGTCACTTCTACAAAAGCTCGGATCTTGGGGAAACTGAGTGGAACTTTCTTGTTAGCACTGAAACACAGATTCGACACCATGAAAATAGCATGACCTGTCCAAACTATAAAGGTATGAACTGGTGGAACTAAAGAAAGTTCATTTGAACATTGGGAACTATCCCTAGACTTAGCTACAGGCTTGCAACGTTGCCTTGGCTGGAAATAGGTTGCAAACTGGAAAATAGATCTTCCCTACGAGTGTTAACTTGAACATATTTGCAACATTTTTCTTCGGTGAGTTTTCCATATGACTTCGGACTTCACTAATTTTGTATTTAACATTGTAAGTCTGACGATAGTATAAATTATGCATTGAAATATGCACGTTATTATTTAGTTTTAATTTGATTATTTATAATAATCTAATTATTATTTTGCCATCGGCTATTTATTTATCTATTTATTTATTGTCAACGCCGTTTGATGGAAGAAATGTCTTCTGAGCATCATTAACCTCGTGATGAGGAAGGCTTTATAATCTGCCTCTTGTAAAGATCTACAGATAGTGCTTCAATATTTCCCAAAGCTATTTACTAATCATCATTGCTACTTTTCTTATTATAAAATTCACACAATACTAGACTCGAGAGCCTCTCAAGGTAGATTCTTATGGTTGAAATAGAAATGATAAATTAGATGTGGGTTATGAGATTATGAGGAGAGAACACGATTGACCATTGAGTTGTAGAGTTTAAGATTATGGCGTTCAGATATGTAGCTACAAATTGTCTCTTCTTTGGAATAAGTTCTCTAAGAGAAAATTTCTTCTTGCCGAAAATATTGTTGATTCGACTCCATGGAAGCGGCACGAGGTGCCCTAGTCGTAAATGTCTAAATTGGTGGATTTAAAGAGTTTATATGAACATTTGCTGCTATAGATATATAAGTAAATATTTTGGTGAAGTGAGGAAACTTTTTTGTAAAAGTCCTGTCTGAAGATTAGACCAACCATTCGCCCTTGCATGGAATATTGCTGCCATATGTGGTCTGGAGCACCTTTTAATTGTCTCAAGGTCCTTGATAAAATCCAAAGACGGATATGCAATGTAATTGGCCCTGATCTGCCTCCCTCTGTCTTTTTTACAAATTCGTTCACGCTAGCTACTCCGATGAGCTGCTTTCGCTGGTTCCCAGACTTCATGAATTTAAGCGCTCAACTAGGCTGGCATCTCGCTCTCACCATTTCGCTGTCGAAACTGCTAAATGTAACCCTCTCTTCTACTCTAATTGTTTCATGCCTCGCACTTCTCGCCTGTGGTACTTCCCCCCCATTTCTTCTTTTCCTGATAGTATAATCTCCAACTATTCAAATGTAACGTCAATCGACGTCTCCAGATGTCCTGATCTATCCCCTAACCGTCTCTAGATGCCCTGATCTATCCCCTAACCGTCTCCTTTCCTCTATCACTCCTCTTTGTTATCGCTCCAACTCTGTAACCCCTTGTGTGCTACTTGCTTCCCGCCTTGCTTGGGGTTGAATGCTTTAAAAAAAGAAGACGTTTTGCATAATAACATCTTTTTAAAATTTGTGACTAACTTCACTAGAAGCTTTCGAATCAAAATATTGTTGATGCCATTCTTATAAAAATCGCTTTCCTCATTTCAAAAATTTCAAATCATGCATAAATGGCGTACGTCACCTTATAGACTTTTAAAATCACATTGGCAAAATAAAATACTTGACGAGGAATTAAGCGACAGTACGACACAAATATCTATTTGAACTGATAGGAAAAAATCCGATCTATTGGGGAAGGTTGATAGAATAATCCAGAACTTAAACTGGGATCAACCCGCCTGCCTGCGTACGGATAGAATGTGAATTGGGTAAGTAGACAAAAGTAGAAACCTGTATGAGAAAAGGATGCGTCTTTTCACAGGATGTATTCATTCGGTAGAGCGAGGTTTATCCTAAGGGAACTGGAGATCCTGCCGAGATTTAGTATCGGTTGTTGCAATCTTAATCTTAATAAGTTACGTGTGGAATTCAGAGATAAGGTAATAAAGGAAAGCGAGAAGACTAATCATCAATTGTAATGACAGAATGTAAGGGAGCCATCAAGAGAAAAGCCTGGGACACGTAATGAGAATTGAATATGTCAAAATCAAACAAATACAAAAGTTTAAATATCTAGGAAGTGTTTTGGCTGAGGATGGAAAATATGACAGCGACATCTGAAGAGCAAAAGATTACGTTAAAAAGATAACTTAAAAAACTCAAGAAATTACTCTATATACTCAAATATAGTGAGAGCTTTTACGATCAGCTTTTTACGCAAATAATACACATGTAATATTTTATAAGATATTAAAATCATGTGTTTTCCACCAGTTATATTATACACAGTTAATCCTTTCTGGAGAGGTTAAAATTCATGCATTTTCACTGGCGATAACCTACCAGGTATGTCTATAAGGTCCTGGTGCCTTTAACAAAAAGGTTATCATTGGAAAGGCAATACCTTTGCAAGGTAAATACTTGCAACATGAAGATAAAGGCAAATGTGAGAGAGGAAAAATCTATCAATTCTTCATTTATATAAGGTATTTATTGATTTTAAGTGGATGAGGTTTTGGTCTTCATCTGGTGACAAAAGGGAAAGAACTTAGGCTAAACGAACTATTATGAACGAAAACAAAAAAGACGGAATCTAAATATTTGGAGCAGACATTTTACAATAAATTCTTGTTTTTGGCGGAGTGGAGGGTAGCTTTGTACAAAAAAGAATGAAGACCATTTATTTGCTATAAAATACGTCCAGGATGTTGCCCAGTACTGTAATATTGGACTACGACATGGCTACTAACATTGCATTATAAACGAGCTGTATGAAAAAAATCAAGTTTTATATGAAAAATTCAAGAATCGCACTATACATGAAGTAGACTTATACAAGAGTATATATAGTGTTAAATAGGATAATTTCTTTAGGAATAAAGAATAGAGTGTAGAACTGATATGCAATATGAATCATAGTATATAGCAGTGAATGCTAGACAATTTCATTACAGATGAAAATAAGATTGGAGGCAATAGAATATAGTTCCACAGAAAGATGCTAATAGTGCAATGGAGGTAGCGCGTAAGCGACAATAAAGTAAAATGGAAACAAAATGCACGTTTATATTTTGAATCAGAAAAGGATATCTGGAATTTTCGCAAAACGTAATGAGAGCTTAGTGAATTCGATACTCACAGGACATATCGAAGGCAAAAGGCATAGGGGGGGGGAAGTGAGTCACGTACCTAAGAAGCTTGGATGTCTGAAAAGGGGTGGAAGAGAGGGTAAATAGAGAAACATTAGTAAGAACAACAAAGAAAAGGAAGCTATGGAGAGCTAGTTCGGAACCGACACGGAACATAAAACAAGAGGATTTGACGTATTTGGTATTCTGTTTGCAGCTAATTATCAATTTTATACAAATCTGCTAAAGAATAACTATGAAAGTGGAAGACAGTGGCCGACACACAAACAAATCAAACTGTATTGCATTAATTCGCTCGTCGAACGATATTTCTGTCTAAAAGAAATTACCTTTAGCCGCGCATTCTACTCAAACCCGACAGCTCCCAAACAAAGAAATCAATAAAGGTAGTAGGTGGCACCCTTTAACTTAATTGTGTATCGATTTTTAATCGATTTTCTTTTTAATTGTTCATCAGTTTCTCCGTGATATCAGTGATTTAACATAGTTTTCCCTCGTGGGGAAAATACGCAGAACCAGCTCGGCAAATTTTAATTATTGAATAAATTTACCTTTCATGCAAAGCAAGCTTTTCTGCTATTAAGCTACTAAATATTCTCATGGTTATTAAAACATGTCAAATTATCAAATAGGGCATCAGTCATAATAATGTCGATGTTTTTTTTGTTTTGTTAATTTTTACGAAGGAACGGAATACTCTAGAACAGTTTTTCACAAACTGTCGTGTTGGATATAAAGATAAACTACATCTGTGTCCTGGGTAAGACGATAAACTACATCCGGTAGCAAGGCATCTGATCAGGAGATTTTGAGGAGCGTGGAACCACCTCTTAATTGCTGGAGTTTCTGGGTCCACCCTGACCTGGTGTGGTAGCACCTGTTAGGGTCCCAGCTATAGGTCAATAGTTAACCCCCAAGCTGAGGTCAATAAACTATGAAAGTGTAAAAATAGATTTCATATACAAGTTAACCCCCAAGATGAGGTCAATAAACTTTGAAAGTGTAAAAATAGGTTTCATATATAAGTTTGTTTAATAATGCCCTGGGGTCGGATTACAATGGATATTTTCACGCTATGATAAACAATTTGCATTTCAATAGATATTACCATGTTATGACGCACTATTTTGATCACAATAGATGTTTTCACGATATGACCGACAATTTTGATTAGAATGAATATTGTCATGTTATGACACCACTTTGGTCACAATAGATGTTCCACGATATGATCACCAATTTTGATTACAATGAATATTGTCATGTTTGGCTCACCATTTTGATCAAAATAGATGTTTTACGATATGACTGACAATTTTCATTGCAATGGATATTTTCACGCCTTGACACACAATTTTGATTTCATTGGATTTACATATTTATAATCAAAAATAATATCGATAAAATTAAAAAAAAGAAAACAAAAAGAAACGATGGAAAAATAATGAGTGTTACGTTAAACCTCGAGATAATCCGGACCCCAAATTTGAAATTTAATGCTGAACATTTCTATATATCTAACGTTCTCATGGCAAGTTAAAACCGTCGAGTATAAAATTCTACCTGTCAAGAAAACCATTATCAGTCTGAAAAAGTTCATCGGGTTATCGAGTTTTTCCATTTTCTCATTCGATCACTCACAAACACGCACACACAATATAATTGTGAATACATTTTGTCTACATACATACATATATATCTGTAAGTGTGCAAATACGTTTTTGTATATGTGTAACAAACATCTTCACTTATCCAATACCAGAAGTCAAAAGGGAACAGTATTTCTCTTCTTTTTTTTTCTTTTTAACACACTGAATTGAAATTGCATATTCCAGAAGGTAATAAAACGTGACAGGAAAACGTCAATAATTTCCGTCCAATCAAAACACTACCGGGGACGTTTTATTGAAACACTGTCCGGATTCTCTTTAAGCTTCTTTTCGCTTATAAATTCGAATTCACATCAGTGGGTCAGCATTAGTTACAGAGCTTCGTTGTGACATCTCCCTTAAAGCTAACAGATCTCTGGAAAGTATGAGTTTCTTATTCCATCCACGAAAGACCCAACCGGAGCAAGAAATGCATGCCATGAATAAAAGCTAACTCGATTGAGACCCGTTCCATTCAATTAGGATCTCATTATTTTTACATATTCTCTTTAATTTCCGCACGATGCAATATTGTTTTCTTTTTTTCTTTACATCTACTATACGTTGGAGGGGTTACGGTGGAGTAATGGATAGCGGGTTGTAGAATCAGAGAGCCCAGTTCGAATTCCAGTCGAATCCATTACATTCACGTACGTGCTAATATTCTTGGGAAAGGTATGAATCCTCTTCTTCTTCCCGGAACAGAATGGGTTCTATAAACTTGCATGGCGACTGCTCTACCTCAGAAAGAAATGACAACCTACTGCTGGAAAAAATCTGACTCATCAATCATGTATCTTTCGATACATGTTCGCCTAAGTGTATATCACGAATGGCACAAAACAGGCTAATATCTTGGTTTCTACATATATTCATTTCTTTATTTAACCGCTACAGCAACCGACTTCAGCAACATAGCCTCGTTTCAGAAGCAACACAACAGTTGGTCAAAGTTTATTCGTTCAACGAACATATTCTAAAGTGCTATGAGAGATTATCTTCCTCCTTAGCCTGACCCAAAGATAATCCGAACGTGAACGAAATGCATTGGACAAATAAGTACCTAACATTTAAATGCTGAATTTAAGCGAAAAAAAGCTATTTACTTTTATTCTGTCAAATCAGCATTAAACATGGCGATGGATAAATAGTAAAACTACTACTTATTCTTCTCCTCTGTTCCGTATATTTTCAAGACGTGGGTAATCATGGCTCTCCAAATTTATACTTTGTAGCCTCGTGTAAGCGTTTACACACCCAGAGTTAAAAACAGTCAATTTTGCCCGTATCCTACCCGCCTCGTCTGATTATCTGGATACGTATATCAGTGTATAATAGAAAAAACTAGATTTATTATAGACTTTCTTTTAATTTAAGCATATCACCCCAATGAAGTCGAGAGCGCCACTAGCATGCAAGGGTTTACAGAGAGTGAGAGCAAGAATAAAGAGGAGTGTTCGAGGAAAGGATAAAAACAAGGACTTGGATAACGGTCAAAGCATCAGAAGATGTCGATTAACATTACATTTGAATATTTTGAAGATTATAGCTATCAGAGAGGCAAGTAGAAGGGTGGGAGTTCGATTGGCGGATAGTGCGAGATAAGAAGCTGCTGGAGTAGAAGCGGTTACATTTGACCGTTTCGGCAGTGAAAGAGTGGAACATAGATGCCAACTTTGTATCACGCTTAAAATCATGCAATTTGGGAACCAATGAAAGTACCTCGTCGGAGCAGCTGTCATGAAAATACATCTAGAAAAGTTAGAGGGAAGCCACAACACATTTGACTGTAGACGAGATGCCAGATCAGGACATATCACATTATATATATATATCTCCGGATTTTGTGGAGGACCTCTAGATGAACAGCGGGGGCACCAGACCATATATTCCAGCAGTATTCAATGCAATGACAAATAGTTGATTTGTAGGTTTGAGGGATGGACTCAGGCGAAAAAAACCTGGTGCGACACAGAGAAGCAACTTTCCTTGAAGTAGATGAAGCCATTGAATCTATAGCTTCATTTACCGCAAGGAAAGTTGCTTCTCTGTCGCGCCCATCCTTCAAATCTACAAATCAATCTTACAAACATGATGCAATATTTACGGTTTTTCAGTTTGGCTTAGAAGTTTTTTTATTATTTCTTGTAACTTCGAATGGACACGCCGTCTTACATTGATTTCGAAACGACACAAATTATACTAACTTTTGTTTAACAAGTCGAATGTATGCGAAACCTGATTAACCAAAGAAAATGAAAGAAAACGAAAACAAAAATACTAGAATATCATTTTTTCTCCATAATTTATTCACTGATGAAGCTTTAATAAAAGTGAAAAATGTCATATATATATATATATATATATATATATATATATATATATATAGATAGATAGATAGATAGATAGATAGATAGATAGATAGATATACAACATAATTACCAACAATAAACACATGCCTAAAACATTGCATTACGTCACCATTCTTCTTTGAATATATTCTTAAAGAATCTAATATGAAATACACTTATATAACAACAGCGGCAGATTTTAGTTGATTGATAACCTTTGTAACGAGAATTCGGAATCTTTACGGCTTAAAAGATTAACGAGGATTCAGTAACACACACGAGTTGTAAGTGAGGTGACAAGGATTTCCGAAATTCATACTGGGTTAACATGTACGGGAAAATATACTTGTTGCTTCGGGAACTAGTATATCGTTGACGAAAAGAATTTTAACCACGTTGGTTAAAAAAAACTTCTTGTTGTTTAGAAGGAAACAACAATTTTCTCTTGGGTGTAGTAAAAAAAACATACTCTTGCGAATATAAGTCAAATTTTGGCTTCGATAGTTGAAATTCAACAACAACAACAACAGAAACAGCAACAACAACATAATCAACAGTTTCTAGAACTACAAAAACAGCAATATGAATTGTTGGATATAATTCTGATGAAAAAAAAAACTTCAACGTCTCTTACACCAGACGCTGTCCAAAATATTGTGTCAAAATTTGTATGCAATCCTGATGACGGACTGACTTTTTTTCTGTATATTTTCGTAGATATAAACAAATATTCAGATAGGAATGCAGCGGCTGGGAAGATGAGAGAAAAACGAGATTGTTGTTGAAGAAAATAGCTCCGATAGAGTATGAACAATACTGCACGTACATATTACGGAAAAGAAACAGCAGGTGAAATCTGTTTCGAAGACATGGTACACGTTCTGGGGAAAATCTTTAGTGGCAAGAGTTCTTTGTTTAATGCTCGTTGGAGTTGCATAAATCTAACCAAAAAAGAGGACGAAGATTTTGTCACGTATGCTGGTATCGTTAGAAAAGAACGTGAAATGTTTAGAATAATAGAAATTATTCCATATGTTTTAAAAAGGTTAATTTTCGCTCATGGTTTAACATCAAAAGAATATGCTGAAATATGAGCGAACAATTTAACGAAAATTGAACAAAGCAGTAATTTTTACCCTGCAAGAAACAGTGAATGATTGCCAGACAATTCTAAGTCTGAAAAAAGCAATGTTGAAGAAATTCAGAAAAAAGAATCGGCATAAGTACAAGGAAGGAAAATGTAAAAAAAAAATGAGAATAAATACTTGATTCACATGTGGTAAATCACATCTTGGAAAAGACTGTCTATTTAAAAATGCAGAATGTTACAAGTGTGGTAAAAGAAGACACACTAAAGTAACACTGCAAAACTAAAACCAAAAAAAAGTTCTTACGGGAAGAAATTTGTACACAGCATTGCGACAGAAAAATGGTCACAGAAAATAGAAGGAAATTTGTGAATATGAAAATAAAAAATGTGGGTGTGAAAATGCTACTGGTCACTAATATGATTTTTCAATAATCAGTAAAACTATGTGGAAGGAAACTGGAAAGCCTTTATTAAAAATGACTTGCAAAGTCGTGATTTCAGTTTCTAGTTAGAAATTTTTTTTTCAAGAAATGTCTTGTAATGTCTCAATGCATAATACGCATGGAAAAACTAAAGCTTATGCATCAAAAGATGCTATGAATTTATACGGTATTGACAGGATGGAATTATTTGAACTTTGGGATTTGCCGATAAACGTTTATTGTAAAAACGAAAGTGGACAAGCGAACAATTTGAAATCCCAGAGCGAAAATCTTAAGGAATAATTTAAAAAAATGTTTTCCAGATGTTCTGTCAGATGAACTGATTTAGTGTTTGAAATTCAAGGCAGATTTTCAAGTATTTAAACCGGAACCTAGCGTCCCATTCGCAGAATTGTAACAATCAACAAAGATTTGGACAGACTCGAAAGAAATGGTGTAATGGAAAAAATGAAATATTCAAAATGGGCTGCACCAGCGGTGTATGTAGAGAAAAAAAAAACTTATTTGCCCAGATTTCTCGATAGTTAAACAGTTGTTTAGAAAACACATAAGTACCCATTACTAAGTCCAGAGTAATGTTTTTCGAAGTTAAACGTCGGAAGTATATTTTCAAAGATGAATCTCTCTCTGAAGAGTATTTTTAAATTCAGATTGAAAATGAATGTTCAGAATTAATGAACATAAACACGCACAGAGGATTATATAAGTTTAACCGGCATCTTTTGATATAAAGATGGCAGCAGTTATTTTTTCGACCAGCTATGGATACCATGATTCGGCATTGTGACTTCGCATTGGCGTATCTGGACGACATTTTAATTAAAATTGTATCTACAGAACAACATGTTGGGCATGTGAAAACAGTTTTGGAAAAGCTAAGAGAGTAAAGATCAAGTTCAGTGAAGAAAAATGCGAATTGTTCTCCTCGATATTTAAATACCTTGGTCAAATTATTGATAAAAATGGTCGTCGACCAGATCAGTAATGGCGAGATGCAATTAAAATATGCCTCCACCAACAAACGTGACGACATTACAAGTTTTTGTAGGACTGGTTAATTACTTCAAATATATATACATAATAGGCATAATTTGAGAGCTTCACTTAACCATCTACTTACAAGTTTTGAATCATCAGCACGAGAACCTGAAGTATTTAACGATCAGAATATTTCCAAAACCGCATTAAACTACGAGTCGTGCTATCGACGTTAAGTATTATGTATATTCACTAATATACAATGCTGTTCGATAAAAGTGACTCACCTGATTTTTTTACTTAAAAACTTTTTCGCCTATTGTTTTTTGTGATCAAACTAATTTTTAATCTTACTAATAATAAAAACCCCTTCCTGACCATCTAGTAAAAAGTTTACTCACCCTAAGGTATTTTATTGAAAATTATAATTTTGGATATAAATGAGATTTAGGGAAAAAACTCTGTGCCAAAAAGAATGACTCACGTATTTCCTGCAACTAGTAATCAATAGAAACATAACCGAACAGCTTTAAATAAAGAATAATAGAGGTATAATTTATTTATAATAGGTAATATAGTCCGAAATATTTAATAATCTATGGGTCCTCCTTTATTTTGAATAACCTTTTCAACCCTTTTTGGCATTGACTTGATTAGGTTCTGGAAAATATCATCTCCAAGCATTGAATTCCATTCGGATATGAAATTCACAATCAAATCCTTTTTGTTGCTCAACTGCTTTCTCGAGAGCCTGTACTTTATAATGCTCCATAAGTTTTCTATGGAGTTGAGGTCAGGATATTGGGGCGGCCATGTCATAACACTCACCTGCTTCTCATCAACGTATTCCTTCATCAATTTTGATTTGTGACAGGGAGCATTATCCTGCATAAAAATGAGCTTGGTGGGGTCGATTTGCACCCTTTCAGCACAAGGGAGCAGGCAAGACTCTAAAAATTCTCTTGTACTGCTCGCTCCTGAGGGTGTTTTCAGTAGGTTTTAAAAAACCAGTTCCCTGAAAAGAAAAGCATCCCCAGAACATTATAGTGAACGGATGCTTGACAGTACTTACTGCTAAATTCAAAGATCTTTCAAAGCTTCTTCTTCGGATTTTAGATTGCTTATCCTTTGAATTTAGCTCAACTTTCGTTTCATTGGAAAAGAGAACATTTAGTAAAAATATCAGGTGAGTCACTTTTATCGAACACCACTGTATCTTAACATTGTGCACTGTATTTATAACACCTGAGTAAAAAATATATATATATATCAATTGAGCAAAATCCAGAAATTCCGGAGTTGTTTTTTTGAACCTACCTATCAAGAGGTAAGTGACTCCATTAAGCAAATTTCATCCGGAAAATCACCTACTCCTAAGGATCCTATTCCACCCGAAGTGTATAAGCATGGTGGCGAAAAGTTGGTAGAAAAGTTGCATGGCCTTTTCGTGGAGATATGGAAGGCAGGCTGTGTCCCACAGGATTATAAAGAAGCCTCTATCAAACACCTCTACAAAAACAAGGGTTCCAGGTGTGTCTGTGATAATCATACTTTCAATTGCAGGCAAAATCCTAGGTAGACTGATTCTAAACAGAATCATTATACACATTGTTGATGACATCTATCCTGAATATATATATATATATATATATATATATATATATATATATATATATATATATATATATTGTCATCCACAGACAGACTGTTTCGCTGTATCACAGCACATCAGTGTGGCTAGACGTCCGGTTGCCTCTAGCTAGGATCAAAACTCCCTTGAATTGGCGCACGGCAGGGATGAAGGTGAATTTAAGCGTATTTATTTTTAGATAAACACACAGTGAGTGAGTAAACTGGGTTCATTTTACCGAAGAGTCTTGCATTATTAGCAGTAATAGTTACTGTTTACAAACTTGCACATCCTCTCCCGAGAGCTCAACCAAAATAAATGTTTCAGGAGCATATATATGAAATAGGTAAAATGAAAATAATAATTGAAGACACGGTACACATTCCAATATATATATATATATATATATATATATATATATATATATATATAAAATGACACCTGATCAGTATGTATATACTCTGCTATAATTTCAATCGATATGATTAATGTAGATATGTTAGATTCTCTACATTATGTTGAATAATAAATGTTTATTGTATAATCGTTTTGTTTTTCATAATTACGCTAGTCTTTTTATGTATCTCTATGTATCTAGCTTATATATTATTGTTTTAATTTTATACTAAAGATATTTTTTTTTATTTTTCTGTGCAGCTGTACAGGTTATAGGCTTTGAGTGGGGATTACTTTACTGTTTTTCTAGCGTTGTTATTAAAAATACCCGCTTTTCAGAAGCAACACAACAGTTGATCAAAGTTTATTCTTTCAACGACCATATTCTAAAGTGCCATGAGAGATTATCTTCTTCCTTAGTCTGACCCATAGATAATCCGAACGTGAAACGAAATGCATTGGACTAATAAGTACCTAATGTTAAAATGCTGAATTTAAGCGAAAAAAGCTATTTACTTTTATTCTGTCAAATCAGAATTAAACATGGCGATGGCTAAATAGTAAAACTACTACTTATTCTTCTCTGTTCCGTATTCTTTCAAGACGTGGGTTATCATGGCTCTCCACATTTACATATACATTGTAGCTGTTCATAAGGTTTGTCCTCTTACTATCCCTGCTACTTCCGGTTCTACCATATATTTGCATTGACATAAGTTTGTTACGTAGATTTCTTAGTTTCCTTCTGTTCCTGTTGTCTTAACATGTCTTTATTGTGTCAAATTTTCCAAGCCATCATTCTTCACTATTTTCCCAGATATTTTAACTTTCTTTTCTGATTCTGAGTATAAGCGCTCTTTTTGTTTCCATTTTCCTTAAGACTTCTTCATGGTTTACGGCGCTTCGTATTCTTTGGAATCACATTTCTGTTGATTCCAGTCTTCTATTCATCTTGGACGAAGTTGTCCAGCATTAATCGCTAAATAGATGGACTGGCATTACATAGCAACGTAGCACTCGATTCTTCTGTTTCTAATGATTTGTTTTGTTTCTTAATAATTTTTGTTTGGAAGGTATTTTTTACCATCCCAATGTGCTTTCGGATTTTGGTCACCCCATATTTTTCGCTTTGTGTTAAAAAAACTATTACTACTATTGCTACTACTGCTGCTGCTACTGCTACTATTACCCAGTTCAAGTGTATGTGTAAAAATATTTTTAGTATTTCTTACTATATCGGAATCTGGTGGACACACCCCTAACAAATTTAATTCTTTAAGGTACAATAAATTATAATTACTAACACTTGAACAAGTTAGCATTTTATTGTCATGAACGCTTTGTTTTCATTATCCACACTCACTCAACCATGACACTCCCAATTTTTGACAACACAAATTTATGGCTGAAGATGGCCGGAGCGTACAACGGCCGAAACGTTGTAATAAATATAGCGACAAAGATGGGAACAATAGTCCGAATAATGTAAATAGTGTACATAATACCTCATCTCAAAAGGATAGACAGATATAAATATATGGTTATCAATTTTAGGCACAAAAATTACTATATGTGATTTGTTTTTTTTTCCGTATGAGTACGAATCTACTGGCCAAATTTGTTATGGAGCGTGAATTTTTTTTTCTCTCCTCTGTATGAATCCGAAAACCTCGTCGCCAAGTGTGTTATGGAGGGGTTTCACAATGGATGCTTGTATTTGTACTAAGTCGATCCTAAAATAGGTTCGACGTACAAAACGTTAGGAACTTAATATAATAGGTAATGACGCAGAGAAATCTAGTTGTGGTCGCTGATACTTTAGTATCCGACTAACGGTCGTCCGGTATCGACTGACTGACCGAACCACTAAGCGACTGACTCGTTACTCTACTTACCCTACTTATTATAGGTGGGAGAGTCTATTAACTATAGAATAGGCGTGTTCCACTATAACACCTTTTTTATTGTCGAGCCTTTTTGGCCTTTCTTTTGACGATGATTCAGAACTACCAGTTCAGGTCTACAAAACCGAAGAGTTAATAGGATATCTGTTACGTGTGATGTGAGCGTAAAAATTCCCAGCCATCTAATGCATATGTATAAAAACGTTTCTTTGTACTGAAATCAAAATAAGTTAAAAATTATGTCATAAAAGTCAATTATTTTGTATACACTACATAAGCATTGATTCAAATTCAGTTTAATATATTCTTTGTGGCATAATACATTTTAATTACAATCGAATTTTGATCCCCCTAAGGTTAAGAGATGGACAGACATCTTATTTTAACAGATATATTTACCAAAGCTACACAGAAATATTTATTATTCAATAAAATCGCCATTGGCTTCAATCATGGCTTCCACACGACTTTGGAATCTCCTGCATCTCTTCTGGACAGCCTCCTTGTTTATGTTGCTGAATGCTGCCATAATTCTTGCCCTCAGTTTAACTTTGATGTTACAAGGAGTTTTGTTGGTCTCTCAACAGCACCCAACACATAATAATCAAGGGGGTTGCAGTCTGGAGAGTTAGGTGGCCAGATATAAGGGGTGATGTAGTCGCAGAAAATTGCCTGAGATCCATGACTGGGATCTCCTGCTTGTGTAGCATGGTGCAGAGACCTGTTGCCAGACAAAGGGCCTTCCAACAGCCACATTCTTAACCCGGGGCATCTGTATCCCCTTGATGTAGGCCCCCGTGTTGAGTATGAGGCCCTTATCAACAAATTCTGGAGCTCCTTTCTGATCAGAACGATCTGCTGTCCCTTCGTGATCACCATCAGACTCATCCAACTCTTTCCGAATCCTTCACACTCTCCTCAGATCGACACCCAAGCAATTTGAAATGTTCGTATTGGAGCTTCTGGTGCGAATGCCAAGTAGTATATCATGCCGTTTAAAATTTTCTGGCGGAGTAAATTGCGTCATGGTAGTATTTTTTTCTCACTGACGGTGCCCAACTGACCCTACTATTCTGGGCAATCGACAAAATCAAGAACAAATAACGCGCATGCGCGAAATTAAAAATATGAAAGGGCACCAATTACCCATCGCCCCCTGTAGATAGCCAATCTAAAGTTTGACTGGTAAGACTTTAGATTATTACGAATACGTCTGTGAATGTTTTTTTAAAAGAGGCGGCATTATCAGAAATTATAAATTCTACAATGGGCTTGTGAAAATTCTATCGTTCAGAATTAGAAATTGATTGAAATGCACGTTGCGCAACATCAAAAGAAAAGCCAACAGACAAATCATTTACTGTATTTGATTTTTCTGTTATTGATAAATATGTGTAATCTCAAATAAAGGTTATATTCTTAGAACGATTTGCTAATTAGACATCTAATTGGATTGAATAATAACGTAATATCTTACGTACGGTTTTATTGAATAAAATACCAATAACAATCTCACTTGTAATGCCGTTGCCAAACATTTTAAATTTGTTAATTCAGTGAGCTTTATGTTCATTTGAATAACATTTGCGACGAGTATTTCTATTGGCTGAAAAATGGAAACATAAAAATTCACATTTTCACAGCCTGTAATCAACGTTTGGAATTTTTTTTATCATACTGTAGTAAGTGATATCAAGGCTGCAATGAAATTATTTGGACCTGAAGTAAATTTTCATAGCCAGATAATTAAAAAAAAAATATTGAACGCTTATTTTCAAAGTAGACATGCCTTCACTGTTAGGTAGGTGCAAAACTTTTCCGATTTATTAAAATTTCTTATTTGACATATGACATTATTTGTGTACAGTGGCACATGCTTCATTCATGTCAGATGGTCCGAATCGAATTTAATATCCAAGAGGTAAGTTTGTTGTAGATGTTGACATGCGATGATCTCAGTATTTAATGGGCTCATCTCAGATGAGGCCAGAATAGACAACGCATTCAATGTGACACCCGAGCGTTAAAAATAACAAAGAAGAAAAGGGTCGTACCAGCGGGTTGACCTGGATGAGACCTCATGACTCGAGGGCGCTTTCGACATGTTTTCAGATGGAATATGCAAGAGTAGAAAAACACCGTATGGCATGTGAATATATAAATAACAAGCGGCCCCAGAGACAGGAGCAGATAAAAGAGATTTCGGTAAAGTCTCCAAAGACTCCGGAGAGCGTATCTTGCGCGACAGCTCGCATGCACACACACACACACACACACACACGCGCGCAATCTCTACTTTCTCGCACACACACAATCTCCTCTCTCTCACACACACAAACGCAATCTCTTTCTCTCTCTCTCTCACACACAATCTCTCTCTCTCTCTGTCTTACACACACACCTACACACACACACATTCATTTTGTGATGCTAACATGAAGTCAAGAGTTGAATAAAAAATTATCTCTATCTATAAAAGGAAGGATGTGTGTGTTTGTGTGTGTGTGTGTGTAACGAATGCACGGCCGCAATTTTCGACGAATCTGCACCAAAATTTACATGCACATGCTCCAAGTTAGCGTTAAGGCCAAGATCGACTTTGCATTTCCCAACTCCCATCGATAGTGGAGATAATCGATTTTTTTCATGCTACTACGGCCGTTTTCATATAGTTTGCAGCCATTTTCTACTGGCCAGAGTGAGAGCCTATAGCTGGCTGCCACGAATAGGCAGGAAGATTCTATTGGCCAGCGTGAGAGCCAAGAGCTGACTGAAACGAACGTTAACTAGCATGCAAAAAAATCGATAGCTGCATTCGTCACAAGTGGGAAAAATTTAAATCTGCATGGCACTTTACTCCAATTGGCTCATTCGCTTGCTTAAACTCAACGTTGATTCAGATTTCGCAGAACTGGGTTGGGCGTGAAAAAGTATTTGTTGTTAACATTTATTTTTTCATTCGGTTTTTCCAGTTACGAGTCCTTTTTTAAAGCTGATCGTTTTGTGTTCATTTTGTTTAGTTCTTTTTTCGTAACAGATTTAATGTTTAGTATAGAGCCTTGAAAAATTCGCAGTGTGAGATAGGCAAGAAGTAAGGCATGTAGCAACATCAGCACGGCAAAGGGCACTCCTTTAAAGGCAAGGAAGGGCAAAAATATTTTAAGTCAAGTGATAGCGATTGCTGTATGAGTCGTACGATTTTTGAATCAAGCACGAGCAACGCCGGGCCATGCTGCAAGTATAAGACTTTCGATCTGATGTTGTATATCTAAATGCAGCATGGGTCTTTGTCATACCGATTCGTTAACTGCCCAAACTAGAGTAGAAAGATTTACCAAAGATACACTTAGATAAAGAATAATTTTCAAAGATCGATTGATTGACTCGAAACGATAAAACCGAATAGTCTACTCCAAATAATTACGGCATAATGTTAAGAAAACATCTTAGAATGTTATACATTACTAAAATGCCCGGAGAAATCATCAAACAAAATATAATAATCAAACAGCGAGACAATGGTTCACGACCAAAAAATGCATATATTTTAAAATTTCCGTAAAAGATTGAAAGCTGAGAACACAGATCAGCTAAAATGCAATGACAATGGCTACAAAAAAGATAATCTTCCGAGAAATTCATGAGGTGTTGGTAATATTCTTCTACATCTATGTTTCTTCAGGATGTAAACGTTAATAGCTCTCCACAATTTCCTGTCTTTCATCGCTCTTAATAAATTTTATCTTTTTATTATTTATCCTAAAACTTTTTCCACCATCGATTTCCTCATGCTCTATAAGTAAAATGTGCGTTGTTTTCTTCGGCCCCTCTTGCCTTCAGGCTGTCCTGTGAGTATCAGATTTTCCAAGTCTTCTTTCCTCATGATGTACCCTAGAAATTTCAACTGTCGCTTCCTGATTAAGTCCCTTTTTGTTTCCATTTTCTCTAAGACATCGCCGTTGTCTTTGGTATTGTTGTGGTATCCTCCCTCTGATGAGTCTATTCTTCCACTTACTATAAAATTAGTAGGAAAGTAAGCCTCGGGGGAACAGTCGCATAGATTGTTCAACTGTCGAACTCTCTGTCTCGAGCAGAGAGGAGCCCGGACGAGGCTTTGCCGAAGAGCAGATTTTCGTCCGGGGAGGTAGACAGGCCCTGAACCTATTTATGCGGGTACTAAGGGAATAGTTTTGGCCAAGTCTATGAGCTCGGAAAATTTACGGTAAACTCGGCCTTGTACCACACGCATTCCTCTTGAAGGGGGGGGCTGTTAAATATTAACAGTCGAATAGATTGTTCATCCGTCGAACTCTCTGCCTCTGGCAGAGTGTATATCGGACGAGGTTTTGCCGAAGGGCAAAGTTTCGTCAGGGGAGGTAGACAGTCCCTGAACCCGTTTATGCAGGTTTTAAGGGAATATTTTTGGCCGAGCCTATGGCCTCGGTAACCCACGGCAAATTTGCTCTTGTGTCACATATATCCCTCGTGGGGAGGCTGTTAAATGTTAACAGTCGAATAGATTGAGGAAGATTGAGAGCGAGAATAGTGCTCTCTCCTGTTCTTCACCGTCGAACAGAGAGGAACCTGGACGATTGTAAACAGACCCTAGACCCGCTTATGCGGGTTCTACGGGAAAATCTTTGGCCGAGCCTATGGGCTCGGAGAATCCACGGTAAACTCGGCATTGTGCCACATATATATCTCGTGGCTTTGCTGTTAAATATTAACAGTCTAATAGATTGAATGCTGGTTAACGGATACCCACTCACAAGTCGTGTAATACTCTTGATATTCGTAATAGTAATATTCGTTTGTCATGAGGTTGGATGAAGAATGTAGAGTTTTAAATAGATTATAATTGGTCAGTTGTTCATCACTTGGATGTTCTGAAGTGTTGTCCAGAATGTAATGTCTTTCGTTTGGATAAAAGATATTCAGTTTAATGGAAATTATGCTATACATATGTTTTTCTTTCATGACAGTACAGGCCACGGAAGGGGCTGAACATAAATAGAAAAATATTTACAGTTTTCCAATCGTCCTGGAATGTGTACTTCCTTCGTGATTTTGCCGGGATTTTTAAAAAGAAGATGTCATATGTGAAAAACTGACTGAGTAATTATGCGATTCATATAATAAAATAGATTCTGCTAACGAAATGACCATAATTTTTTGCCGCTGTTTAATATTTCATTTCAACACTTTTTTTTGTGCAAAGAGCCTTGTAATGGATTATGAATCTATTTAAATCATTTTTTTTATGAAAAGAAATTTATTTGCTGAAAAAAAGGTTGAACAAAGTAACTATAAACAATTTTTTTCTATCCTCTGCCAGCCGCAATGATTGAGAAAGCATTACCTCGATCCATCGCCAGTGAGACACGCTGCAAGAGCCACTCCGTTTCACGAGGCTCGTCCCTTAATCGAGACGCAATCGCGCCGATCGTCCGAAGGAACGCCATCGAACGAGGGCCAATAACCCCTGAAGTCTCTACTGCCACAGGATTAAAAAAAATAATCTATCAGCAAGAGAAGAATATTTAACTATTTTTTTTTTATCTCTGCGTCCCGGGCGGCGGATCCTGGCTCAACCGCGGACCTGATCAAATTACCGGCCGAAAATGTATCCGCACAGGTCGCATCCCAAATCAACGACTTACCCATTTTAAAATAGAAAATGATAATGCTATCCGGCCTCTTTCCATCACCACGGTCGAGGCCTACGGCTTCGATTTGGGAAGGGAACCCAGCTTCATCCAAACCACTTCTTTAGGAAAAAATTAGAAAGGCGGAAAAGACACCGTCAGAATTGTTGTCATCTTAATGAACAAGAAAATGTTCCTAAATTAAATTATAGAATGAATCTGAGAAAAAAAAATGCAGTCAAATCAGGATGCGGAAAATATTCTATTTCAATTTTTTAATCGAAAATAAAATGAATGTATAAACAAATATACTTATATAAATAAAATAAAATTTTAATAAGATAAAATTAACTTCTTTAATCAGATATAATGTCATGAACAGCAAACAGTTTTAATGATGTGATTTCGATATCTACAAGCTGAGATTTTTATATAAAAAATCCTGACGAACAATAATAGTGCACATTAGAGCGATACATTCTTGCTTCGGTGTAATAAGGCACACATATTGAATTAGTTAATATTTAATTAAACCGGTAGAATTTAAATAGAGATTACCTAAATGAAGCTAAGAAAAATTTGATTATCACCACGGAATTTAACAGCAGAAATCAGTTTTGAATTATCTTGATGATAATGACTTGTGCTAATTCGGCAAGTTTGGAACTGACAGTAGCGAAGTTCAAAACTTAACAGGCTGTTTTTCAGATTCAAACGGAATATAAAATACAGACATGTCCTCATTTTGGTCTAAAAACAATTAGCTTTTCAGACCATTCTCATGTTTGTTTTTGTTTTAAAATATTTTCGAAACTTTAGTGTTTGTGTGTATGTATGTGTGTGTGTATGTGTACATATGTGAAAACTAATTCCTTATAAGACAGGACATATATATATATATATATATATATATATATATATATATATGGAGAGAGAATATACCTATGCGTACGCATGCTGACAGAACCCCCCTCCCCCCAAAAATGGAAATAGATCTTAGAACACACAGGGGTCATTAAAAGATAAGAATATAGATATCTTGCTCACGCTTTCTCGGACCAGTCTTAATTGTTTTATTGCCCTTCACGCAGAATTCTTTCACTGCCAGTACAAGAAAGACATTTGGATCACACTTGTGTCATATATATCCCTCTTGGGGGGAGTCTTAAATATTAACGGTGATATAGACTGTTCTACCGTGGCTGTTTGAAGCCCCTGTCGAACTCTCTGCTTTTGGCATAGTGGAACCCGGACGAGACTGTGATGAGAGGCAGAGTTTGATCCGGGGAGGTAGACAGAGCAAATCCCGTTTATGCGAGTTCTACGGGTATTTTGGGGTCGAGCCTACGGGCTCGGATGACCCACGTTAAACTCGGCCTTGTGACTCATGTGCTTTCGTTTGGGGGGGTCACTGAATATTACGGTGATATAGACTGAACGTTGGTCAACCGATACACATTCCCACATCATGTAACACACTTCTGTTGTATTTACTGTTCAATACACTATTTATCAGCAACCTCTATTTTGTTATTTCTTAACCACATACATGGTCACAAACGCACACACATAAACGCACACATACACGCACACACACACAGACACACACACACACACATATATATATATATATATATATATGTATATATATATATATTATAAATCAATTGGTTCAAAATGTTTTTTTCGCTACACAGTTCTAACCATGTTTCAAAAATGGAAGTTAATATCTTGTTCTTTTCTTTATTTATATATATATATATATATATATATATATATATATATATATATATATATATATATGTGTGTGTGTGTGTGTGTTTTCGCTGAATATGATAGGCGAATTTTTTTTATTTAGTTTTTACAACATTCTTATATTTTTTTTCCTTTTGGTGATAATATTGGGAGTGCAAAAATTGGTCGAAGTGCTTTCCGACCACTTCTTTAGCCATTTTAAAGGTGGGATTGTTTTAGGAGTTAATTTATTTACATGTTTGTTTAAGATATAGTTTTGAATGGTAGCGTCTATTCTGAATTTCCCGAGTTGAGCGTGGCTAGAATTCGATTTGGCGTATTTCGACATTTGAAAAAAACTTTCATCTCACTGATTCCGCTGCTGAATGAGATGAGATTGATGCAAAATGTAAAAATCCTTTCTCGCAATGGTAACTGATTCTATATAGAATGCTAGTGTTATCGAACAGAATCTTCCTTAGGGGTTTTGTAAATTCTGAGTGGCTGATTATCTTTTTATGCCAAAAATAATATAATGCCGTAAAAACTAAATAAAAAATCATCAAATGTTCCTTATCTGTCATATACAATGAAACATGTTTAAATGAAAAGCTTCGTTTACTTTATTAAACATTATCAATAATGATTTTGTTTCAATATATACATTTTCTAGCATAAGGAATATTTACATTCCCGAACTCAGTCAGAAATATTTATAGAAAAGACAGAGGAATATATATTACTGCGGTGAGGAAAGTGACTGAAGCCGAGATACCAGGTCAATGCCGATAACATTACAGATTATTCTTTGATTATTCTCATTATTGTTGTTTGTGAATTATTATTATTATTATTATTATTATTATTATTTTCCTTGATTTCTTGTGTGTACACATTTCTTTCCGGGTACCGCCCAGAGACCTAAGGTCAGAAATGGCATCATGACATTTTCCACTGATGATTTAAAATAAAGAACAACAACACTCATATTTTACATAGATAAAGCCTTTCGTAATGTGTGGTCTGTACTCGTGAGAAAAACCATTTTGTATTTCTTTAAGGCAGGAGCTACCAGGAATCCTTTCAATGAGTCTACTGTAATCTTTTCCAACTAATCCGAGGGCTCCAACTACAACAGAGATCGTTGATGTTCCAATGTGCCACATTTTTGAGATTTCGATTTCAAGGTTCTTGTATTTTGATTGCTTTTTGAAGATTTTCAATGATACATTGCAGTCTGCCGTGACTGCCATATCAATAAGGAGGCAATTCTTTGTTTGCGGTCTCTAATAACAATATCTGGGCGGTTGGCTTTCATTGTTCTGTCAGTGTGTATTGTGTAGTCCCATGAAATTGTTACTAGTCCTATCTCCGTAACCGGGTCTGGGTGGTGTTGTTGATGGTGGTAGTTTTTCTTCTTTTGTTGTTGTTGTTGTTGCTGTTGTTATTATTATTATTATTATTATTATTGTTGTTATTATTATTATTATTATTATTATTATCATCTTATCAACATCTTTCGTTTTTTACTCTTTTCGATTTTTATAACTATTTTATTTTATCGACTTTATTTTTATCATGTCTCTCCATCATGCTTCATAATATTTTCATCCACCTCTGGTATTGTTAAAATTTATTTTAATAAGTATCATTGGTTCTTTTCGCTATGTTTGCCATTCACTTCCCTGTCAAATTGTTAGCGTTCCGATTGAAGTGATGTCATGTGAATGAGGATTTTTGTTGTAATTTTTTTTTTTAAATACATCTGTTTGGTAATATATTTTTCACTTATGCTATCACGTCCAAATTCAATCAGACTTTTGCTTTGTTGAAAAACAAGAAGAAAAAAATAAAATGACTTAAATTTATGACTAAACTAACAATTGAATGACTCTCTGAATTTATATATTTTTTTATCTTACTATAAAATTTATCAGGTTGTATGCTTCTAACAATTATGGCCGTTTTTTTCTGCTTGCTTCGATTTGAAAAAAGAGTCTGAAATGCAAAAAAAAATTAACAATATTTTTATTATTTTTCTCCCAGATAATGTTATTTCACTCGAATTTTCTCCTATCAATGTTATATTTCAGCCGAATTAATATTGAGTTTTTCTTATCGTAAAAAGAAAACGGACCTAAAACAAACAATTTTTAAAATATCAACCTGAATAAAACGACACTGTTAATGGCTGATTAGAACTGGATCGAAGAAACTAAATAGTCTTGGTTTGAATGAAAAGAACTCAGTTATACAGAGTTCATTTTTTAAAAAACTGTAGCTGTAGACGAAGAGAAAATAAAAAGGTAATTCTCGCTTTAAATGAAAGGAAATAAAATATAGCTCTCTAATCCCTGCTGCAGACGCCTGCTTAGGATAATTGGTGTCTTTTCAACTGTGCTAACCAGTAGTTTATACTGTAACTATGCAGAGCTGGCCATAGTTTCTGGAAAAGAGCAAATAATTATGGTGTGAGTAGCAGTTAAACAAGGCCAATCTCCACGAATCTTCGATCACAATTGATGTGATTTCGTGACGGCGTAAGCATCATCAAGTTCTTTGGATTTTTCACGATGTTCGCTTTTAAAATACTTCTGTTTACTTACACTTCTCAATCGTTTGTAAAAAAACTAATAATAATTAACTAATAAATATTAACATCAACAAGATATTTTCGGACATTGATAATGGAATATTAGTATTCTACTCTAAATATTGAATAAAGTGTTCGGTTTAAATTATCCAGATGTTTATTAGTTACAACAGAGGGACTAAAAGTCACGGATGATACTATGACAAAAAGGTGTCTCTATAAAATACAAGATGAATATATTAGTTCGAGTATCTCAGTTTATATTAACATAAATTGGACATTAAATATTTAGCAAGTAAGATTTCTTAAGAGGATGCTATATGTATTTCATTATTTTCCTGGCTGCATTGCGTTCTTTTTAACTCATAGATGGGCGTTAAAAAAACAGTCATGGCCAAGCTAAACAAGCGCATCTGGAACAACAACCAGGTGACGCAGAACACCAAACTGCAGGTCTACCGGGCATGCGCTCTTAGCACCCCACTGTATGGCAGCGAGTCCTGGACAACTTACGCCAGTCAGGAGAAGAGGTTAAACACCTTCCACGTCCGCTGCCTCAGACGTCTCCTGCACATTAAGTGGCAAGACAGGGTCACTAACACAGAGGTTCTCCAACGTGCCGGGATCCCCAGCCTGATCTCACTGCTCGGACAAAGACGTCTCAGGTGGCTGGGGCACGTACGCCGCATGGGTGCCGACCGCATCCCAAGAGTCATCCTGTACGGAAAGCTGGGGGCGAGGGCGCCCAACTGGAAGACCTCAGCTCCGCTTCAAGGATGTCTGCAAACGAGACATGAAGCTGGCCGACATCGACCCCAACACCTGGGAAGCCGCGGCTGACAATCGTCATCTTTGGAGAGCCACAGTTAAAGACGGCGTCACGATTGCAGAAGCCGCGAGGGAAGATCAGCAGGCAGCAAAGAGAGCCAGGAGAAAAGCAAGGACAGCCTCCGTCTCCGTATCATTCAGTTTCATCTTCGCCAAGTGCCTGAGAGTGGGATTACACAGTCACCAGAGACGAGGTAATTCCATCACCTAGCACCTAAAACCCTACTTCATCGTCTCCTGAGACAGACGGATGCCGATGACGCGTTCTTTCATTATTTCATATGCTAATCGCCATAATTTTGAGAAAGTGTTCTTATTCTGATGACTATACAAACGGTTGGTCTCGCTTTTGAGTTGACAATAAAATTAAAACAATAACTTCAATCGTACGAAAAAAAACCTGGGAATGATAATTGTTATATTTGTTGTGGTAAACCCTCCTACAGTAGAATGAACTCTTCCTCCTCGTATAAATACAAACTGCGAGAGTCGGATAGAGTGGAGTGGAGTAGTAGACACAGTGCTAATCTACTTATTACTAACACTATTGTTTTGTAGATATCTTCAATATACTTTTTAAACCTACCTTCGTCTTCCGTGTCTTTCTTTATGGCCTCTAAAAAAGCCACAACAATATTATAGATGTTTCATTTATTAAGATTATTGGAACATTTTCGAAGAGCCAGAATTTTTTTAAAAATTAATAATACTTGACTGCTGCTTTCTGAGTCTGCAAGTACACTATAGTGACTATCTAATCCTTGTTACAGACACCTGCTTGGGGCACCTCGGCGTGGTGTACTAGTTAGAAAGCTTATCTTGCAAGATCAGTTACTACTGAAAAGTGAGTTCAATCCTCGTTGGATGCCCCATACTTTCGGCCTTGTGCCACATCTAAGCTAAGCTTGGAAAATCTCTACAGACACCTGCTTAGGATAAGTGATGTTTCTTTAACTGTGATGAGCAGTAGTTTATACCGCAACTATGCAGAGCTTATTATATTTTGTTTCTGGAAAAGAGTAAATAATATGGTTTAAGCAGTAATTGTACAAGGCACGTCTATACGAATCTTCGGTCACAATGACTTGTGATTTCGTGACGACACTAACATCAGATTGTGATATCGATGATACTCTTTAAAAGCTGTCGTTATTCGCGCATGAAATACAAAAAGAATGCGCAACAGACAGGAAAGTAATAAAAGCCCTCTACCAATCTCTTCAGAAAAAAAATGCTTCCTGTTTGCTTTTGCCAGGAGAAAAACAAATACTTGTACTTATTACGACATTCACCTGGGATCGGTTGAGCCGGCTGCGTCAAACGAATTTGCTGCATCCCGAACGAAAGCTGACCAGAGTTCGTATTCATTTGAATGTGCACATTTATAGTCGGGGTCTGAGCGGACATTCAAATTCATAAGATTTGTTTAGAGAGCCGAAACATTCACTTTTCACACGCAACCTAATTCGGTGGTGCCAGGGTTGTGACGAGGATGTATGGGAACATGCTGATCGGCAAAGGTAAGACACAGGGTCATTAGGTGATCATGTCATCACGTTGCACAGACTATTTTGAGATACTTTGCAGACCAGCAAAGAGGTTGTCTCGGTTGTCCTGCTCAGCATACTAACCATTCGGCCTCCAGCCTATATCACTGACAAGACTTCGATCAACCTGTGGTCTGGTTTCTAAGCACTTCTCAGCGCTGTCGCACGCTATTTGTAAATGTAGGTAAGAGACAAGTTACATACGATGAGAATATTTTTCTGGATTTCCCGATTTTTTTAACAAGGTACATACAGAATACTGTAGGCTTTTGTAGTTACCTTTACTGTTGGTTATGATCTTAATAAGGTAAAATAAACATTTCCTACATGAACAGGTTTTTATTTCATTTTTATACTAAAGCTAATATTAGTCGTTTCTTTATAAGGATACATTCAGCATTTATTCATCGAACAACCAATTTTACCATCGGTTGAAATTTATAACCATAAAAGATTTTTTAGGAAAATAGTTTACTTAAGTCCAGTATTGGGGTTTCCTTCCTAATGTTTTTTTTAAAGTGTCTAGACCGTCAACATCTTGATTATGTCATTACTTTCTCTTTGAGTTACATGTACTAGACATTTTCATTGTTGCTGTTGTTTTCAAGTGATGCGGGTTTAGTAATTTCTTTGTGATTCTGTAGCGTCAGTCCTTTAGGTTCCAAGAAGTATGGTCCTCACTATCACCTACAGGCTTCATTCACTTGGAAAGATTGCAAACGAGTATTAGATATTTCTGAACAAATTTAGTGCCATGCATATCTTTTCCGAGCTCTCCAGAGAGTGCTTTCAGAAAGTGATTAGGCTGAATTGCATATCAAGTGTAATTCAATACATATTTTTCTAGTTTTCTTGGTACTCAAGAAAACCAGGTTGAAACAAATGAAATATCTATTTTTAACTTTAAAACGTAAGCTTTTGGCTAACATAGGCACCATCAGAATCTGCATAATGTTAGATAAATGATAACAGACCAAGAAGTGAGCTCATAACAACAATTTGGGCTGAGAAAATTAAACGTCGCGGTATTATTTTCATATCGTACATTGTTAAGATTATAATAACGGTAAAACAGATATCAACCGTTTCTCTATAAGGAAAAAATCGGGATTCATTGATCAAGCCTCTGATGCCACAGTCGACTGAAATTTATAAAATCTTTCTCTTAAAAACCTTTTCCAGGAAAATAAGTTTTTAAAGTCCAGTAGTTCTTATCACTCTTTCCAGTATTTCCTTCCTAAACTTTTGTTTGAAGTAGTGTGGAATATCAACATCTTGATTATATCATTAATTACTCTTCGAATTACATGAACTATTTATTTTAGTTACTGTTCTGTTTAATTTTCTGCGGCTTCTGTTATTTGATACAATTCTTTATGGTTTTTAGCTCCAATCCATGAGGTACAAAGTTTTATTTAACAGTGTAGAAAAACAAATTAAGGGGAAGAAAACCCTGTTATATCCAAGTGCTCATGGCTTGACTTTCTTGAGAATCAGCATTCAAAATCCTAGATTTTAATCGTATCTGAACAGGTAACCTCTGGCACCGTTTGGAAATACGCAAGCTCGTCACCTTAGTCAAGTAGTTGTTCTCGCTGTTACTAGAATTGAGTAACGTGGAACGCAAAAGCTTTCATTATGTCATTATTTCCTCTTCGTGTTGCATGTGCTATACATTTTAGCTGTTGCAGCTGTTGAAATTCCTCATGTTTTATGGTTTCTGTTATTAGGCAAATGTCTTTATGTATCAGTAGTGCCAGCCGAGGTGGTTCGAAAAGTTAACCAAATACAAAGCTTGAAAGGTACCTCAAGGTAGAAGGACATGAAGAGTATGCGGTTAAGAAAGATTGATGGCGACTGACACTTGACTTACTGAAGCTCGAATGTAGTCTTCAAGGAAGCATTTTAATGGGAGTTTGTTCCAGAAAGTAACAGTTCTTGGGAAAAAGTTGTCCAAGCGAAAACTTTTACTTGCATTTGGAACACAGAGGAAATGCAGATGATTCGACTTTTTGGAAGTAGCATAACGTATGCTAGCAGTAAAGGTCTGAAATTGTGGAATTAAACAAGTAAGAAGATATTGTCCCCAGAAAGATATTTCCATCTGAACCAACTAATAATATTTTATTCTCATTTGCTTCCCCGACCAAAATTATCCTTCCTTTTCCGCCATCTTTCTTCTGTCTACTTCGTTTAAAACATGATGTTCACTGTTTTTTATTCCATGGTTTTATTCTTTTTCAAATCGTATTTTCTTTTCCTTGCGATTTCCGACACATATCATTTACAGCTTTTCTCTCACACTTAATGACTTCTCTGCATTTTGAACAGACTCCTAGATAATTCACAATGCTTCCAGACTATTTTAGACATGAATTAACTCAGGAAATAAACATGAAATGACCTTATGCCGGTTTGATAGCCTTGTTAACGGAAATATCACCTTGTTGTAACTTCAGTGTGACAGGCCCTTCGGAAATACTAGTGCCACCGGATAGGTACTTCCTTCCTTTTGTATTTCTTTTCTTGGTATTGAACATTACGAAGAGAATCAATCGATTTCATTCCTGCGGCCTCTTATCTTTTTTTCTGACAATAAATGTTCATTTGCTGTCCATCATTTTGACGTAGAACTTACTTTTAAAAATAAAATAATTCATTTTACGCCTTTATATTTGACCTAAAAATACTGGCTCATCGACTGTACTGACACAAACAATATATATGGGTAAGATTTATTTGCTAAATTAAGCCTCCCTAGAACATGCACACACATACATTATGTATTTACATATATAATAAGTAATTCAACGAGTCAAGAAGAAACCTCAACC
>CAHIKZ030000204.1:960000-962500 GCA_903632075.3 Acanthosepion pharaonis | reverse complement strand
CCCGCCGTGCCATGTGACCAATATTCGAGATTTTTGCATTTTCCACTTGACCTCCTGAGTCATGTTATATCTTGTTATTTATATTTTTATATTGGTTTATTGAGTTGTAATTTGAGAGGATTTGGGGAAATCGTAAAATCTTTGTTTACTCCTGTAACCTTTATCAATCCTTGACAAGTAATCGTGTTTCCTGATCTGGGCTAAATTTCACATTCAGCAGCATGAGGTCATTCAGGTTAGATGGATTTTATATTTATCCTAATTAAGAAAACACTACGTATATGGATGGCGTAGTGTATAGCAACTTAGAATGAGAAACCAGGAGAGCCCTGTTCAAATTCCGGTCGAATTCGTTACAATCACTTACGCGCAAATGTCACCCAGCTATGGGATAATTAGTAGGACAGCCTGAGCGTTTTAACCTAAGGAAACCCTGAATTTAGCGCTGTTTTGGAAGCTTTATTTCTATGTCCCGTGTCCTTTCAAGACGTAGACAATCATGGCTCTTGACCTCCCTCTATCTCTTGCAGGTCTCAAAAAGTTCCTTCCCTCTGCCACCTCCCCCAGACCACGTTCTGTCATTCACTTGCTTAAGGCCGCCAGGTATGTCATGCGTTGCTTTCCCTTTATTCGACTCGTGAGTATCAGATTCTCCATGCCCTCCTTCCTCATTATGTGTCCTAGGAACTTAATCTGTCTCTTCCCGGTGTTAAGTATAAGCCTCCTCCTTGTTTGCATCCTCTCTAAGACCTCATCGTTGCTCACACACTCGGTCCATGATACCCTAAGCATCCTTCTGTAAAACCACATCTCCGCCGAATCGAGTCTCTTCTTCATCTTTGAGAAAATCATCCAACATTCGCTGTCATAAAGAAGGACAGATATGATGTAACAAATCAGTATTCTTTTCTTCGTTAGCAAAGAAATCTTCCTATCTCGCAATACTCTGCCCAGCTTTTGGAATTCGTCCTTGGCCATCCCAATACGTCTACGGATCTCAATGTCGCATTTACCATCCTCTGTCAAAACGCTTCCCAGATATTTAAACTTCCGAGTCTGCTTGATTCTAGTGTTCCAACTTGTAAATCGTATTTCGGGCTCATCCTTTTTGTGATGACCATGCATTCTGTTTTCTTGTGGTTAATGTTTAGTCTCTTCTTCACACTCTCCGTCGCTACCTTCTGCAAGAGATTTTGTAAGTTCTTTTTACAGGTCTGCTATCAGTACTGTGTCATCTACGTATCTTATTTTCTTAAGATTGTGTCCGCTCGTGCTAAATCCCGGTAGGGTTTAAAATTCTATCAGAATTGCCTCGCTGTATAGTCTGAACAGTTCGGGTGAGAAGACGCATCCTTGCCTTACACCCCTTTCTATTTTTGTATATTCGCTGAACTCGTTTTCTGTATACGGATGATGAGTTTTGTCACGTGGTTCATTAGGTATATTGTTCGGTGGAGTTGGCATTCGTTTGCACCTGAAGATAGATCTGCTGAGGTCTTCCGGTATACCACCGCTGTTGTCGATTTCATTTGTTATTTCAGTGATCTTGTCTATGCCAAATCATTTCCGTTACAATTACGTCTGGCCCTGCTGCCTTGTTTCTGTTCAGTTTGTTCGCTTTTCAGAATTCCAGGTCCGTCGATAGTTCTGTGTATTGCTGGTTGTTCTCTTTCATCGTGGAAGAGTTCTCCAATTTACTCGCTCCAGCAAAGAAGATTTTTTTCCTTCTCTAATATGAGTGTTCCATCCTTTGATTTCAAACAGTCTATTGACGAGCATGTCTTCTGTTAGGTTCTGCTTTATTTTTTTGTGCATATCTCTTTTGTTGGTAATGCTCAGTATTTCTATATCTGCACATTTTTGTAATTATCTGTACTCCGTTTCGAATCTTGGCCGAGTTTTCTGTCTTCTTTCCATCAGGTCGAGAATCGCATCTGTCATCCATTCGTTTTTTCTTCTTCGTCTTGTCTCTTTTGGGATGATATTGTTTGCTGATGTCACTAAAGTGTCTCTTAGTGCGTCCCATTTCGATTTTCCATTGTGTCCCCCCGGCTCTTCTTTTGACATTGTCCATATATTTTTTCTTTTAGGGTAGGGTTGCTGAGGAGTTTGTTGCATTGCAGTTTGGGTACTGCGTTAGGCTTTTTCGATTTCCGCAGATTCACTCTTAGTTTACATGTAAGAGGACGATGATCGTTTCCGCAGTCGGCACTTGGGTAGGTCTTGGATTGAATCATTGCGTTTCTGAATCTTTTGATGGTGGTTATATAATCAATTTAGTTTTTAGTTTCTCCTCCTGGGCTCTTCCATGTCCATAGTCGCCTCGAATGTTCTTGGACTCATGTGTTGGCTATTACCTGGCCATTGGCTCTGCCTTATTGGATCCATTTTCCTCCGCGTTCATTGCGGGTTCCTAGTCTGAATCTTCCTGCTATATCCCCTGCCCTTTCCCTATCTACTTTACCGTTTAGGTCTCCCATGATAATGGTGACTAATTGTG
>CAHIKZ030000204.1:770000-955000 GCA_903632075.3 Acanthosepion pharaonis | reverse complement strand
GAAAAAATAGAAATCGATTATATCCTGTTAATCCAGTCGGTCCGACCATAATGTGAAAGAAAGGAAATTAAAACAGTTGTTTCGATTAATTTACACAAGTGTGTCTATTGTTATTTCAATGCCTTCTTCCAATGCATTCATGGTGTTGATACTTCGACTTCAAAGTAGTAACTAAGGATTTTGCAAGTAGACGAATGCTATTGGGATTTTCTAAGCCTAGCTTAGATGACACACAAGTCTGAAAGCATTGGGCTGCCTGTGATTTCGAACTCCCTATTTCGTTGCAGTTGATCGAGCGAGAGAAGCTTGTTTAATCATTACGGCACGTCGAAGTACTCAGATGATTTTCGTAGCGTAGTTTAGATGTGGCACAAGTCCGAAAGTATGCGTCAGCAAGTGAGGATCGAACTCACTAACTGATCTAGCGAGACAAGCTTGTTAAACATTACACCGGACGAATGTATTGACTGAAGTGAAGACAAAAAGATAAAGGAAAAAGCATAGAAAACTGAAGAATTATGTGAAGTTATTAAGAAAAAAATGCTCTTGGCAGTGCAGTGACACACACACACACACACACACACACACACACACACACACACACACACACACACACATACACACATACACACACATACACACATACACACATACATATATATATATATATATATATATATATATATATATATATATATATATATATATATATATTTGTGTGAATTGATGTGAGTTTGTGACCCTGACGATTGCAGAAGCATGAAACCCAGAGTTACAAACTCACATCAGTACAACCAAATATATAATAATAATAATAATATATTACATATAATATTTATATACACACACTTCTCACACACACACACACACACACACACACACACACACACACACATATATATATATATATATATATATATATATATATATATATATATATATATATATATATATTTCGTTCGATTGATGTGTTAGCTCTATCTCTGGTATTGAGCGCTTTTTAATAAGTACCGCGCATATAATATATACATAACAATATATATAATATATTGCACATATATATTTATATTTATATACACACACTTTTCACACACAGCGCTTTTACCCAGTGATGTTCTCTGTCTATTATTTCGGAGATTTCCACATATTATTAAAAATAATTAATTTTTTCCTTATGTTTTTCAATGTTACATATTCTCGATATGAGACATTCTCTTTTTTTGTGTTAGTAATGCGAATGTCTCTCTTGAAATGGCAGTGAAGTGTTCTGCGCGAAGGGTCATAAAACAATCAAGGTTGGTCCAAGTGAAATGATGAATTACTTATCGGTATTTTATCTTTTAATATATATATATATATATATATATATATATATATATATATGTATGTATATATAGAGAAAGTACATATATATATATATATATATATATATATATATATATATATATATGTATATATAGTTAGAAAGAGAGAATAAGAAAGAAAGGGGAGGGACTTATACATGATGGTAAAGAATATATTTTAAAATAAATTGACACATTCTAAGTTTAAATAAGAATTTAAACATCCTCAACGAACACAGTTTCCACCCAAAGCCTTGTACAAACCCTCTCTAACTCTAATACTAGCAAACAACTAACCCAAAACTCAGTACCATAACACATGCGGGAAATAAATCCCGTCCCACTCTTAAAAGTCCAACTTCATTTTTTATTTCACGTTGAGAAAGGACACATGCCTGTCAGAAAATCAGTTCGTGAAAGTTATGTGTCGGGATTGGTTAAGGCATTAGTACATCCAAAAAGACCAGTTGACTAACTTTCTTTTTGTTTATTGCGAACACTATGGGTGGTCTTATTGAGTTGACAATTGTCAGTTGTGCTTTCTCATCTTCTTGGAGGTGACCACACTAGGAAGATGTCAATGTGTATTATATCCTGTGCCAGATGACCCGTTTTTGTAGTGTGGTTCTTATAGCAGTTTATTCCAAACATTAGACGTATGTATTTGCTATTACTTGAAATAATACTGATCCTATAATTATTTTAGTTTGTATAGAGATGACAACATAGTTATCAGTTTATCTATTGGGACATTCATACGAGCTCCTAAAGAGAGATTCGATTATATTTCATCTCGAACGACTAACAGAAGCTCATTTGTGGGAACAAGTGTTTGTAAAGTTCAAGATGACTATCTGTTTTGCAAATATAGGAGTAATTCTGATGATTCCAGGAAGGTGAGCAGAGTTCTTGAAAGAGGGCGAAAACCTTTCTGTACATGGGTAAGAAAAACCTGCTCAGCGATCGAGAGGCCGAGCTTCAAATATTTGGAAAGTCCACGCGTATATGACAGGTTTCTGTAACCTAGTTTAGCTTTTTAAGTTCATTTACTGTGACGTAATCTTTGTATTTTTTTACTGAAACTGAAAGAAAAACACCTATTATGAAAATTTTCCATGTCAAATATTCCAGGCTAAATTTTGCGTTCCTCATTTAAAAGGTCTTAAATCGGTTTTGTGAAGCACTGTCAAATTCTCGGACTGACATTTTCCGTTGACATGAAATGGAAATATTATATTGAATCAATTGCTAGGTCTGCTGCTAAGAATTTTAGTCAACTGCTTCTTTCTGGCAATCTTTCTCTCCAGAATCTTACATGTTTATAATTCTATCATTCGTTTTTGCACTAACTGTTGCTACTACATCTGGTCTGGTGCACCTGCTATATATTTAGAGATGCTTGATAAAATCCCCCAAAGAATCTGAACATTTATTGGTCCTGACCTGGCATCTCGGCTTCTGCAACTTTCTCCCAGTCGTATATTTTCCCTTTGCCATTTTTATAAATGCTTTCATGGCAATTGCCCTGATTAACCTTCCTTGGTATTACCTAGACTTTACGAATTTAAGCGGTGTAATAGGAAGGTTTCATCATTTTGCAGTTGAAATGGCTAGCTGTAACCGTAAGTTCTATACTGACTGTTACCGTCCAGGTCCTTGTACCACGGTGATGGTCCAAGGTAGAACCAATAAAGAAGAACTCGAACACGGATATGGAATAACACAGATATATTACAAACAGGAATATATACAGAGAAGTAGAAAGTGTTAGTACGAACAATCAGGTTTAGTAGGGAGAACAATGTAGTCTCGACCAGTATCACTATTCCAATGTCTTGTAGTAATTGTCTGAACGCGACTCTGTTTTGGACTGCCTATGACTCGACTGACTGACTCGCTCGCTCTGAGTGACGGACCTCACTCCAGACTTCAGACTGAACAGTATTTAGTCACCCTCCACGAGGGCATCATGTGGCACAAGGCCGGTTTAACGTGGGATCTCCAAGCCCGTGGGATCTCCGAGCCCGTGGGATCTCCGAGCCCGTGGGCTCGGCCAAAAATATGCCCTTTGAACCCGTATAAACCGGTTCAGGGTCGGTTTACCTCCCCGAAAGAGACTCCGCCCTTCGGCGTAGCCTCGTGCGGGTTCCTCTCCGCCCAAAGGCAGAGAGTTCAACCGATCAGCCGGCCGCCCGAATTCGGACTGAACGGTATTTAGTCACCCCCACCACAAGGCCGGTTTAACATGGGATCTCCGAGCCCGTGGGCTCGGCCAAAAATATGCCCTTTGAACCCGTATTAACTGGTTCAAGGTCGGTTTACCTCCCCGAAAGAGACTCCGCCCTTCGGCGTAGCCTCGTTCGGGTTCCTCCCCGCCCGAAGGCAGAGAGTTCAACTGATCAGTCGATCAACCGGTCACCCGACTTCGGATTGAACTCCCTGCTTCCTCTTGAGGCGCAGTATTTATTACGTATGGAATAGTCCATTTTGTTATTATGGGTAAGGTCCCGTAACACTTACAGATTCTTCTATCGCATTTCCCGCCTGTGAAACTCAGCTTCTTGCTTCCCTGTGCAAGTTGATCTTCAAAAATTTAAATGCAATATCAATCGAAATCTTCAATCTTCTTCATTCTTGTTCTTTTATTGTTTTCTCTTCTTAATAGTAATTTTTCCGATATTCTATAACATTCAGTAACTCCCTTGCATCCTAGTGGCTTTATTTCCTTACTTGGAGGGAAATGATTAAAAAAAGATATTTCCAAACCCTTTTGCATGTTCACTGAGCAGTTTATCTTGTTTTTGTTGTAACTTTAAATACGTACTGTAGACAAACTCTCACAATCAATTCTTGCTTAATACGTTAAATGACAGCCTTACAACTATACTACCCCCGAAATTGATCTGGTAGTAAATGATGTAGCTGAAAAATCGTTAAATGATATAAATTTGAAAGTATGTGCCTGTCCACGCACAATTCCGGAAATTATTTAAATATATATAATTCAATGTATGCAAGTCGTATATCTGTTAGTATGCGTATTATATCCTTACTTGTTCTGGCTTAATGGACGTAACTAATTTACAGATTCCGCTTCAAAAATACAATTTAGAAAAAATATATTCATTCCGGATTTGGTCTTACGTGATATTTAAAAATAAGCGATAATTTTTTAGATGTTTTTTTTTAAATTAAATGACTTGGTTATTCAAAAAAAGAAAAAAAAAGAAACTTTCTGTAATGAAATTGGTAACGGTATCAGTATTTAGATCACGGCTTAGGGAAGTAAACATAATTAATTTTAAGCTTCATTTTCATATTTGTGTACAAATACAATAAAGGATACACAGGTTAAACATCGTTCTATGTTTTACCAGTCAATAAAGTGTAAATTAATGACCAATCATCTATCAATTATCTTTACACGAGTAAATGAGATGTTTTAATTGATAGGATCACAATTTTCTTTTTATATTGCTTACCGTTATGGAGAACTTAAAAGTAAATCGGCCATCTTAGATTTATCGAACTAGCACAAATAAGAAACAATACCCTGCCAAAGTACTGAACATAACACGGAGATTAAATTTACATCCGCCATATTTTTTTCTGAATTGAGGAAAGTAGTATTCAATTTCGACTTAATTCTTTCATTAATCAAGCTCTTTTGTCAGCTCCTTCGGAATTTATTATTATTATTATTATTATTATTATTATTATTTCAATTGAAATAGTTTTAATCATCTTTTCTGTTCCGAGGGAAGACAATCCTAAAATCGCTACTTTAACAAATTTATCAATTTCGTAATGTATATATTTCCATTTTTAAATTCTTTTTTTTTTATTTCATTTTCTCTAAAGAAATCTATAAAGTCAGTTAATCATTTCAAATTATATCCATCGCCATTAGGAGGCGGACCATCGAAAGATTTCTTTTAAATTCAACTACATTTATTTATGATTACATCAAATTCATACTGTGAAGTGTTCAGCGAATCGACAGCTGTAATAAAATGGCGCTTTCTTTACACTGATAATCAAAAGGTTAGGAATGTTTTAAATTGTTACGTATGATAAACTTAACGAATTCAAGCGATCCTATGCTGAAACTAATTCTGCTTTCGCTTTATTATACATGACATGAACTACTTAGAGAATAATTGGCTCTTCCCGAAATTAAATCTGACATACTCTATCAATATGTATCTGGCTTGGGTCTTTGAGGAAATAATCGTTCAGTTCTCTATGAAGGCAATTATATGCGGCCTACGTCGGGGTCTGTAGTCTCGTGAGATTGGAAGCGTTGCTAAATTTTCAATTCGGAGGATTGGGATATTGGAATAATGCATTTAAAATCTAAGCAAAGTAATAAGAAACATGAAAATTTCGTTAAAAAATAGGGCAGAATATTATATAATATCTATTACTCTCATATGTCATAGACTGCTGGACAACCTCCTTGCAGATATTGATAAGATTTGAAACAACAGAAATGGCGTTCTACAGAAGAATGATGAGAATATGGTGGACGGAGCACGTATGCATTGAGGAAATCAGAATGAAAATGGAAACAAAAGGGGCATTTATAATCAGATACAGAAAGAGTCAGCTGAAATCTTCTGGTCACATAATGAGGACAGAACGTTTGGAAAATTTGACACTGACAGGGCATACGATGGCAAAAGGTAAAGTAGCAGGCAGCATGCCCTCTAGCTGACGAACTTGTGTAAATGGATGCTGGGAAGGGTTGCGGGAATGATGGTAAAATAGACAAACGTTGCTAAGAGCTGCACAAATGATAGGAAGTTGAGAGGCAACATCTCTTACGACCTAAACTCACACGGCATATATAATGAAGATTTTTGATGATTATGACTTTTTTTTAAAGCAAATCAACCCAAGCAAGGCGAGAGTGTCACTAGCAGGCAAAGGGTTACAGAGAGTCAGAATAAGAGTGAAGAGAAGTGTTTGAGAAAAGGATAAAGAGAAAGACAGGGATCAAGGTCAAGGCATCAGATGTCCATTAACATTACATTTGAATATTTGAAGATTATAGCTATCAGGGAAGAAAGTAAGAGGAAGGGAGTTCCACTGACGTGAGGTGCGAGATAAGATTCTGTTGGAGTACATTTAGCCGTTTCGTCAGTGAAAGTGTGGGATCGAGATGCCAACCTAATAGCAAGCTTAAATTCATGCAGTTTTGGAACCAGTGAAGGTAGTTCGTCAGAACAGTTACCATGAAAACAATTGTAGAAAGGCCACCTCACGTCTGTGAGAAAGTGGCTGTAGACGAGATGCCAGATCAGGATCAATCACTTTGCATATCCGTCTCTGGATTGTGTCGAGGACCTCGAAATGAACAGCGGGAGCACCAGACCATATATGGCAGCATTTTCCGTGCAAGGACAAATGATTCATTTGTAGATTTGAAGGATGGACTCAGGCGAGATAAACTTTTTGGCACGACACAGAGAACCAACTTTCCTTGCGGTAGATGAAACTAAAACTTCAATGTTGTTGTCCGACTTCAGGTCAGTGGACACCGTGAGACCAAGCAGGCGCCTACTTTAAAAAATATGCCGTACTAACTTGGTCTACAGATGAGAAGAATGCCAATTCAAAATTTGATAAAGCTCAATTTTGCAACCCTGTTAATCGCGTTAGAGAACCTTTTCTGCCTGCCATCAGCATGGTTAATGCTAACCATCAGGAGAGTAATTCATTGTGTCTTCTGGGATAATGTTATACCGTGATATGAAGTGGAAAGTTTATATTGAATCATTTTCTCGGCCACATGCTAGTAAAATTCGTTCACTGTTTCGTGCTAGACAATTTTTCTCTTGAAAATTCTAAAGAAGAATCTGCAATGTTGTCTGTTCTAACATGGCATCTCGGTCAACTTCCTACAGCCATAACGTAGCTTTCTTGTGCCTTCTCTGTAAATATTTTCAAGGTAATGGTTACGATGTATAATTAAGTAACTCAGTAACTCAGCTTGCATCTCTGTCTTTGGACAAAGCGCACTCAGAGGTGACTCCGTCAGAGGACAGGATCGCAGTTAAGAAAAATTATATTGAGAGGTGTCCAGTCCTGGGGAACAGCTTCCCGAGGCCGGGACTTCTCATTGAACCAGAGAGAGGGATTGGTGCTCACGCCGAAGCCAGCGCAACCGACGGTTGAGGGGGCTGCGGGCAATTTCTGTTCCTTAGCCCGGGTGTACGCGCTCGGGTCCCCACCTAAAGAATTAACCTTGTGTCACAACTCGTCTTAGTGGAGAGAGAGAGAGAGTAAATACCTTGTAACTCAGCTTTACGGATTTAAGCGCAGTCGTGATTGTCAGCTAGGTAGCATCATTTTACAGTGGAAATGGCTTGATGGAATGGTAAGTCCTATGCTAATAGTTTCTTCTTCAAAGATTTAAATGCAATGATAATCGTTATCTCTTTTTTAATTCATAATTATTTTTTTTTATTGTTCTCTCTCTTTATTTTTTTTTTTTTCTCGATATTTTTTAACAATGAATTTTCATTTCTATCTTTGTGGCTTTATTGTCTTACTTGGGATGAAATAATGATTTTAAAAAATCAAGAACAAATATGAATTAATCTTCTATCTTTGACTGTGTTCTCTCTCTGTCTTTTGAAGACAGCATTTTATGAGATTCATCGTGATTTATTCTTTTCAACTTTAAAGGCAATATTTTTCCTCTTATTCAGAAATCACTAGTTTAATATTCTGTAATTGAGGGAGGAATTGATAAATAAAACAATAAACAAACAATAAAAGGAGAAAAAAAAATCTCGAATTTGTTTCGACCTTTAAAAAAGATGAACTCAGAGATGGGACGCTAGCGAACGTCTACTTATATATATATATATGGGATAACGATATATAAATTTTATATTAATTTCAATATATCAAGAACTGTTTGAAAGTAAAGATGTATGACGAAATGGAAAAAGTTTTGGGTTTACACGAACGAGAGACGCTGAGAATTTTTTTTTTTTTTTTTTTGCAATCTACCTAAATTCTTCTAGATTCTTTTTCGTTTTGTCTGCATCATCTTGGTTATTAAATATTCCACAATGCGATGACAAAAAATCTGGCTAGAATTCCCTAAGGCGAAAAAAAGAAATTGCTTTAATCGCTAGTTCGTCTACAGTAAATTTACGTCCAGGTTCTTACAACATTTCCCCATTTTGTGAAGATTCTGTGTTTTAACAATGTAGGATATTTAATAATAAAGATGGTGGAAACAAAAACAAAAAAAGAATCTAGATGAATTTGTCTAAATTGTAAAAAAATTCTAAATTTTGAAACTACCAGCGCCTCCCGTTCATGCGCTTGTATAGTCACAACAACGTAAATAAATTTAATCACATGAATCCTAATATATATATATATATATATATATATATATAATTCTGAAATTTTATTTACTATTAATTTGGTTTTTTCTCCCCTTTCCGGCCTTGAACAGGAGTAGAGGTTAATTCCTTGTTTCCTTTTAAAGTCTATTCAACTCTATACATTTAAACTCTGAAATTGTATTTACTATTTTCCTTTTTGCTCCTCACTAAAATCATCTCGTCCTCTTCCACTCGCTGTATCCTCTTGCGTCTTAGTGACATTATCACCTTGCTTGTGGTGAACTGATTTAAATTATATAGATTGAAGACACAGGCGATCATGGCTCTCAACATATTATTTTCCTTTATCTCTAAATTATCATGACCTCTTCTACTCCAATAGCTTCATGTCTCGCACCTCTCGCCTGTGGAACTCCCTCCCCTCTTCTTGTTTCCCTGATAGCTATAATCTCCTACTATTTAAATGTAATGTCAATCGACGTCTCCAGATGCCTTGATCTATCCCCTATCCTTCTCTTCACCCTTACCTCTATCACACATATTTGCTCTCGCTCCAACTCTCTGTAACCCCTTGAATGCTAGTGGCTTCCCGCCTTGCTTGTGGCGAAACGCTTAAAAAAAAGTTTTGTAATATTTGTTTACCTAAATGGCATTGTACACTGGAATATCTTCTTCGAGATGAAGAAGATACCGCAAAAAGAGATGCAGTTCTACAGAAGGATACTGAGAATACCATGGATTGAACACGTGAGTAACAGGGAATTGTTAATAATAATTGTTGTGGAGTGATTTTCACAGTGGAGGCTTGTATTTGTAATAAGTCGGTCCTAAAATAGGTTCGACGTACAAAACGTTTGTAACTTGATAGAGTAATCTAATTGTGGTCGCTGATACTTTAGTATTCGACTAACTGTCGTCCGACATCGACTGACTCACCGACTGACGATATTCAGTCACTCCCCCCACCCACGAGGGCGTCATGTGGCACAAGGCCTTTTTAACGTGGGATCTCCGAGCCCGTGGGATCTCCGAGCCCGTGGGCTCGGCCAAAAATATGCCCATTGAACCCGTATAAACGGGTTCAGGGTCGGTTTACCTCCCCAAAAGAGAATCCGCCCTTCGGCGTAGGCAGAGAGTTCAACCGATCAGCCAGTCGACTGACTCACCGACTGACTGACTCGTTACTCTTACTACTCCTACTTATTATAGGTGGGAGAGTCTATTAACTATAGAATAGGTGTGTTCCCACATAACAATAATGGAAATAAAAATTGGTTCTTATGCTGAGAATCAGAAAATGAGAGTTGATATTTCTAAGACAAACAAAAACGAAAAGAGAGCCTAGAAATTTTTACATAAATAAAGAGGAAGAGTGGGAAAGGCATGTACCCTACCTAACCTGCTTGTGTAAATAAAAAGGGAGTGGAAGGGATAGTGAAAAACAAATCTTACTCAGCGCTATAATGTGTGAGAAGTTGAGGAGAGCCACAAATGCCTATATCCTGAAGGATTTGTCACATAGAAGATTTTTCCTATGTAGTTTGATCCGATTTCAATGAACCTGATCCTTGTTTTTTAAAAAAATATTTCGTTTTAGAGAAATTAAGCAAGTACATTTCGTTAAAGTTTCCATTTCCATTGTATGTTTTATTTAATTCCTTTCTTTGGTCTCGTCATACATAACGTTTTAACAAACCCCAAAATTCGACATGAAAAGTCTATTCACAGTTTACTACATAACCTTCCTTCATGTCACACGCCCATTGTCTATGAACCGATTTAATAAACTTGTGGATAGATTAAAAGAATTCTTGCAAGGTTGCTACCTGAATTCTTTGCTACAGGCTAACCAGTATTGCAATTCCTAATTATGTAATTTTTGCTATGTTTGAAAAGTGTATTCACTCGTATTTCTTTAACAATCGTTTCTTTCGTAAAGAAATATTTCTATTGTCTCATTTAAAATTGTCGCGATTGTCCTAAAATTGCATCATGCCTCATTTAAGATCAATAATACGTTTATCGATCACGTTACCGAACATTGAATTTAAAATGGTAAATCTAAAGACCTCATTTCTGTTAACGTTAATATTAAGACTCTGTGTTTCATTGAAGTGTTTCCTTCTCATTATTATTTCACTAATTTCTCTTTAACGAATATTTGTATAACTTTCTTTACATACTTTTTCATATCAATAACTCAATACACCTTTATGCAAATTAATTGAAACAAAACGAATAATTCCGTTATTTACTTTTGTTGGTAATTCTGCAAAGAAACATGACAAACTGCAAATGTTAGTACTTCGTATGTCCAGTCCACGATAGCGTTCTTTGCGGACTGACCACAGAGTCTCGATTTGATTTAAATCAGTACAGTTTCCGTGGCTGTCGATAGTACATTAATTTACTCACTGATAGAGCTTGCCAGTGTTACAATTTTCGTACGCCTCCTTGGAGTAATGCCCATCGCAGACAATGGCTATAGGACAACTAATCGACAGTCGAGACAGCAGTGTCTGGGCGTGAGGAAAATCTGATGCAATCATGGATGACCCAATATTTTTCAAGGCTAAACAAATTTCATCATACACCTCGAAAATAGATTCACATTTCTGCACAGAACTGCAAGTGACTTAATCTAAGGAAAAATCGAAATCGATTACATCCTGTCACTCCAGTGGATCTGACCGTATGAAAAATGATTCAGTGCGCATGTTAGTACTTCGCATGCCCGAAGTCGATTCTGGCAGGGTTACAAAAGATTATCGGTTGGATTTACCTCAAAAGAAGTTCCGGGCCAGTCTATAGTAATTTTATTTGCTCAACGGTAAGGCTTGCCAGTATAATTGCGTAGCGTTACAATTTTCGTACGTTTCCTTAGAGTAACATCGATCGCAGACAATGTCTGTAGGACAACTAATCGACAATCGAGACAGTAGTGTGTGGACGTGATGAAAATCTGATGCCATCACGGATGATGCAATATTTTTCAAGGCCAAAAAAATTTCATCATACACCCCTAAAACATTCATATTATTGCACACCACTGCAAATGATTAATCTGAGGTAAAAATAGAAATCGTTTACACACTGTCACTCCAGGAGGTCTAAAACTGACCGTATGGTGAAAGAAAGGAAACTAAAGCTGTTGTTTCAATTAATTTGCACAAAGGTCTATATACACCTAATGAAACGCTTTAGCAAACATATAAAAGTTAAAACCCTACAATCTTATACTAAAAGCAGTTTTGGGATCAATATCTTGTAAAATGGTGGATACTGCGAAACGATTTCGCCAATGATTCCGTGATTATTTTGCATAAAAGATTTCATCCGAGTCATGTATTCGAACGCCGGCAATCCGTTTTTGGGGATACGCTCAGAATAATGCTCAGAAAACATTATTTCGGGAAGTCGTTAGAATAATCCGGAAAATTTACTGTGTACCAATCGCCTGGAGTACAGATAGAAAATGAACCGAGCAAGTGGACAATAGTAGAAAGGGCGTAAGACAAATGTACACCTTCTCGCCGGATTTATTCAACATATTCAATGAGGAAATTCGAAGAGAAATACAAGTCCTACCGGGATTTATTATTGACGGACACAATACTGAAAGCAGCAGAGGCAGAGGGAAACATCGAGTAATCTACGTAACGAATTTGTATAAATGGTTGTCGGAACGGGGATTGTGAGAGTTAGTAAAGGGACAATCAGTACTTGGTACTGTAAATGACAGGAAGTTGTGAAGTGCTTTGATAATTCACGTCCTGAAAGCATACGACACAAAAAGAAGACAGATTCTCCGCCACAAAGACATATTTTCTGTTGTCTTTGGTGTGCTAAATTGAACATTCTGAGATTAGCTGTAAAATTTCTCCCCTCTACTCTATATATGAGCGTGAGGAACCTAACTACGATACCCCATGACTATTGCCCCTTCCCAGCTAAGAGAGAACGCTATTTTAATATTCTAGATACTTTATATTTTGTTATCGGGTGATAATGCCGTTGTGGCGACGTTACAGTAACATTGCAATCAACTATTTTTGCAGACCCGAAACTGACCACTCATTGTTACAATGTTCCAGCAACATTACGAAATGCAATAACAGAAAAATTCTTCAATGGTCAAATAATATCAGAATAGTTTTCTTCTCTTAACAATCTATGTAGAAGGTATATTTTTTTAATTTTAAAGATATGTAGAAAGTATAATATAGAATGAATAATATATAAAAGGTATAATATTATTATATTAATATATTCTATTATAAATTATATATACAGGACGCCCCACAAAAACCATGAAATTTGGTATTATTTATTTAACGGTTGGAATTTTTGTTGCAGATATATAAAATAAAAGCAAAGGATAGAAATTTAGTAAAACAGAACTAAAACATAAATTCTAGATGTGGTGATGTGATGTTCAAACTGAAAAAAAGTTTATTTTTTAGATATTTTTTTCATCAAATAGTAAATCTAATATATCCAGTGTTTTGTGGGGCACCTTGTATTATGACACCGGTCGACATTTTTTTCGAGCCACATGCTGTTAGGCGGTGGGCACATGTTTCTATATATATATATATTTTATAATCATCAAGATTATAATCATGGTGATTATAGTGATGAACAGGGAGAGAGGTTTCAGCAGGATATCAAGGTAGCAGAAGAAAGAAACAAATGCATATGGGATGTTAACATGATGGTTGATTTCTGCTGGAGCATCAAAAGTGATCAGCCTTTTCAAAAGCACCGTAGAGTTTCCAAAAAGATTTTATTTTGGACAAAAATGAATATATTCTTCATTCGTTTATATCATCTTTTTCTGTTTTGATTCAAAAATTGATGCCACATGTTTGCCTTAATCTAATTTTGTGTGAGATTGTTCTCAAAAGTTTTCTCGGGGCTGAAAATGCATTCTTTAAGTAATTGGGAACCTTTTTTCTTTTATGATATGTTATTCTAACCTACAAACGATTAAAGTTGGTTCTACTTGACCCAGGCATATCACTGTTAAATGAGTATTTTGGCCTCTGCTAAGAAAAATAGAAATTATCTGTATTGAGAAGACGTGAGGTGATGGGAAAATGGACTTGATTTTCAGATTCTGCATGAAAAACATTGCACATTGCTCAACCAACAACATATAGGTCGAAAAAATGTCGACCATATATATATATATATATATATATATATATATATATATATATATATATATATATATATATATATATATATATATATATATATATATATATATATATATATATATATATATATATATATATATATATATATATATTCAATATTATATATAGGAATTACAATATAGAAGGCATATTTTTTATAATATAGAAAGTATAATTTGTATTTCTTTCCATCGAAAATCACTAATTTAGATGATAAATGCACATCAATAATGAATTTATTATCTATATTCTGTTAATAAAACGTTTGAGGGCATCACATTTGTAACGTTGTTGGAAGTCTATAAAAAGTGTTTTTGCAATATTTAAGTAACGTTGCAGAAACATTATCACGATCACGACTCCCCTAACTCATTAGGATCGTATAATTACTATTTGTACTGCAGCCTTAGCAGCAGTGGTGTGTCTTGGGCAAGATAACTGACGAAGCCTAGATCTCTTCAGGATGGTTTTAATTCAAACTTTTTCTTAGGCTTTATGTCAACCAAGGCTATAGAGCCCACCCTGCCTTGCTATTTACCTATAGCTGGGGATTGGGGATACGAATTTATACATATCTCAATGGTATTTGTGTGTGAGTGAATCTGACAAATTCGACTGAAATTCGAACACGGTCCTACAGTCCCTCATGCCGAGCCTTTATTCCTCACACTGCCGCACACCCGGATAGAAACGTTATTTTCTTCAGCCACCCTCCTACTACCTTGCTATCATGTAAGCGATCTGGGATTGCAAAGGGAATATTTGTCACAGATTACTTCCACAACGCAGAGAATAAATCACGACACGAACATCGGGGGCAGAAAGAAATGCCGAAAACTCGATTCGCAGGTACTATCTCACAAATCCCAATGCACGTAACCAGTAAGGGAAATAACTCACTCTTCAACAAACGCGCCAAAATACCAGAACTTATTTTCCCCCGATTCGAGAACACCAACTGCTTGTATCGGCCGAGCATTTTTTCCATTCGTCGACAACTGGGAGAGAACGCCCAATTTTTGCATATCAAAATACTTTTATAGCGAATCCGGCGACGGACATGTCTTCTTTTTTTTTTTAATTTAAATATTCCGTCTTCAGCATGCCATGCGGAATACGTACCCTTTTTTCTTTCTTTTTTGTCACATTTTCCTTTGTAGGATACACACGACGTGCTGTCGCTTGGTTTGACGAGGTAAGTCGCTGTTTTCTTCGCTTAATATCACTAAGTCATATATATTTTGAAACTATTCTGTGGGAGATTACTTCGGATATTTGCTAATGAAATTTTGATAAATATCATATTTTGTATCAGCACAAAGACAGCTGGACGAATTGCATAATTACAAAGTATATTAGTTCGGTCGATCACAAAAAACTTAATATCAAACAGACACAGTTTTTTTTTCTGAAAATTGCGTACACAATTTATTTACAAAATAATTAACTCAAACCGCCTAAAGGCATAACAATTATCGTCAAAAGTAGGTATAAAAATCTGCCGCCTAAAAGTTAAAACGCTCTCCGACTGCAACATATTGCCCATCACACAGCTCTTAAGAATGTTAGTCATTTTTTTTCCTACCAGTCTGCTGGATAGCGATATTATCGAGTCACTACTTTCAGAGTCCAGCATTCAATACCAATCTCATCACAGATGGAAAGAGACATGAGGCAAGAGAAATGTGGTTCTACAGAAGGATGCTGAGAATACAATGTACTGAACATATGAGCAATCACAAAATTTTAGAGAAAATGAAAACAAAAAGAACAATTATACTTAGAATCAGAAAGAAAAAGTTCAAATTTCACATAATGAGGAAGGAGGGCTAAGAAAATTTGACACTCATGGGGCATATTGAAGAGACAAAAGAAAGTGGCACATAATCTACCTAACGAGCTTGGGTAAATGTTTGGCAGAACATGATTTAAAACTTGCTAAGAGTTACAAAGGGTAGGAAATTGTGGAGAGCCATAATCGCCCACGACCTGAAGGGAGATGCCACATAGAAAAAGAAAAACGTTAGAGTAGTTTCGAATCAAGGTTAGAATTCCTATTCTATTTAACCGGGAGAGAAGAGATGGATTCATACTTTTCTAAAGGATATTTGTGTAAAAGTCAATGTAACGAACTCGATCGGAATTCGAACTCGCCTTTTTCTCTTTCTCAGCCACTGGTTGTTATATCACCTGCACATACTCTTGCTATTTATATATTAACCGCATAGAATTCGCACCGACTGAATCATAGGTAACTGAGATACAATAATATACCAACAACAGGAAAGAAACTCTAGTATGAAGACTTGGCGTCATTTCTACTTTTCGAAATCTCAGGCAATTAAAAAATTTAATCGACGAGTTCAGGCTACAATGCAAATCTGCATTTAGAATTTTTTTTTAAATCGATTATAAGATGCCAACTGGTCTCCCGAATGACTGTTCAATGAATTTGGGCTATTATTTCCAGTAATTCGTTACTCCAAAGTTCAGCGAAGGAAAGAAACCAGACAGCGATCAAAGTTTAATAAGATTCACACAACTGTTTATGAAATGGTATTTTTCTCTCTCGATGAAGTATCAATACGAGTCGATATGTTTAAAAACAAAACGGTACAGAATAAAAGCTAATTATAAATTCTATAGGAAAATACAATGTGGTCTGAAAGTCTTGTCACCGCCTACGAAAAAGTAATGACAACAAGAATACTTGCAACCTCTGCCAACAGGAAAAATTAACATTTATGACATTTCCGGATTCAAAGAACCTTTTGAACCAGAAATCCGAAATCTTAAGTCTTTGCTTACATGTTAAAAAATTCCCTTAAAGCACATATGAGGCTGCATAAAAAAAAGTACATTTCATTAACCCCACACCGATACATTCTTCTTCTTCTTCTTCTTCTTCTTCTTCTTCTTCTTCTAAACCTAACGTTGTGCCTTTGCTCATTTATATTTGAAAATGCTAATATGGCGTCCATTAGTTTTTGTTTTAAATAAAGCGTTAAGAGATCATTTGATAAAATTAGCCTGAGGGCTAGCGTAAGGTTGAAACCAAGGTAGCGAATTCCACAGACCTCCTGATTTTTAAAGTATATATATATATATATATATATATATATATATATCCAAGTATAGGATTGGTGTATACGGAATAAATTCCAATAACCAAAAAATACTATTCTTAAAAGAGTGCTCAATACAGAGTAGGGCAAATATAATTATTTATTCGAAAAATGTAACATAAATATGTTATAAAATCACTACAACATAGTAGTGATTTTATAACTTATTTATGTTATAATTTTCGAATAAATTATTATATATATATATATATATATATATATATATATGTATATGTAATTATTTATATATATATGTGTGTGTGTATGTGTGTGCGTGCGTGTGTGTGTGACATATTCAGTGAAACCCAAGGTCACAAACTAATATCGATACAACTGAATATTTTAGCTCTATCACAGATATGGTACACTTTCCAATAAGTATTTTGTAGTGACTTCTTGGGTGATCGTAACACAGATGCCCCCCCCTCTGCACACGTGTCCCTTTGTGTTGAGGGTCGACCTGTTCTCGGTTTGTCTTTAATTGATCCTGTGAGAAACAGTCTATGCTTCCATCACAGTATCGTCCTTTTCGGCGGAGCTGGTTTGCCAAACCTTGCAGTGAAGTCACATGGCTCATCATCCATGCAGCACTTGGAGGCAGCCTCTTTTTCAAACTGTAGGAGCTCGTGGCAACCATATAAAATAGAAAATTATATTATGTAGGAGTGACGAGACTTTCGGACCATCCTGTACAACACACATTTTACTGGGCAAAGCTACTCTTTCTCGTTGACTTGGGAGTCCACATGTCTACATTTGAAACAAGTATCATTTACTTGTATCTACATTTGAAACAAGTATCATTTACTTGTTACTGTATCAGTAGAGAAATGAACTAGACTAAGGAAAATAATTTAATTTAATTTAATTAGGATTTTATAGGAACCAGTTTGTTGCTGCTGAAACTAAATATTGATTGTTGCTAATACAACAATAAAAAAGAAAGTAATCCATCGTTGATACAATCTGTTATATAGGATTGAATTCTGAAGAAGTGAAAGCAGAGGTGACGCGAAGCACAATAGTCGGTGTTTATGTATTTATCAGTCAAACGGAAGTCACTTTAGTCCAATCCTGCATTAGGCTTCTCTGTAGGATACTATATGCAAAGCCAATTATGATTTGCACTGAGACACATAAACGCTGAAATTGTTAGGAAATCGTGTAGAACTGTGATTACCCAAGTCCAGAATTCACAGACTGGTCGCCAGGCAAGACGAGATAACCCAGTCTAATTTTATATTTAACCCATAAAGAGGAAAGCAGGTATTTCTGCCTTTTTCAACGGTATGAGTGCAAACGAGGACGCATAAGACAAGACGGAAATTTGAACTCGGATCGCCAAATTACTCGAAAAGAACTCGAGCGTTATCCGCACATCCATGTATATTTGTAGAACTGCTCACTGCCACTACTGCTATTTCTTCGATGATGTTAATATCTGATATTTACAATATCACTTTAGGTCAAAATAGGATATATTATCATAAAGTTCCAAGGACTGAAATCTAAAAAAAAGAAAAGAAGACTTACTAACCTTCTAAGCCAAATATCACATTTTTCTACTGCTTAACAGATTTAACATATCAACTAAAGATAACAAAAATCATAGTCCATTTTTGACGGCTAAAATATGTTTTCTGATCGATGTTATATAAAAATATTTTCCAGACAAACATCACTCCTTTTCACCTTTCATTCAAATTCCACATATTGGCATTCCTCATCAAAATGTAGATTAGAGGTGGGAGTCTGCGAAGCTTAGAAAATTATTACCAACTGCATATTCCAAACTCGTGTAAATTTACCAAAACTATACTTAATAATTGCTACCAATTATGTTTGCACCAGGCGCATGCTCTAGAGAAGGTTTTTTTTTTCTTTCAGTATATTACAATGGTTTCTGTTCAAATTGGGTATCCCATCCTGGTGTCCTTGTAACAGACAAATATACATGTCAATAGAGATGGCGTATCCGGAAAAACGGGATCGAGGTGCTTTGTTTGAATATCATTTCAATCTCTTTATACAAATGTTTTTATATATCAGGTACCATTGTAAACTAATACTACCTGTTCTGTTACCATCTAAGCCAATACCACCTGAGTCATGGTCAGGTCATCAGTGTCTAAACTGATACATCACCTGATTTTTTTCTGATCTGGAGATTAGCTGGACACAAAGTACGTTTGAAAATATTCAGGCGGATCTACTTTCAAAATCAATGGCCATCGATTACGCATATATAGTTGCTGGGTAAAGGACTTGCTAGACGAAGTCAGTGGCTAGGGCGGAGTCTCCCCCACACCCGATTGAATCAATATTCATGTTTCCGTGACCAATGCAAGGTTTAATTCGGAGGATTCCGTTAAGGTTTTGACCTGAAGACGGTTGGGTTCTGTGAAGTAATCTTGCCCAATACACGCCACCCAGGGATAAATACCTCTCCGATATGTAGAGGAAACTGTCCTGCTCTTCAGCTGAGCTACAACCCTAGGACCGTAGGGTTAGGGTTAGGGTCTTAGGTAACTACCCCATAATTACAAGTCCAATCAATGAAAACCAGGTACAGATATTTAATAAACTTATCTTAGTTTAGCACGACATCAAGTTTAGGAGACTTTGCAACAATTGACTGTACGTGTATCCATAAATAAATTTGTAAAATTTATATCTGTAAAATAGAAATGCTTATAGGTTATCTATATTGAGCAAGCGAAATTAAGAAAACACTGCGTTTTATTAAACATAATTACATACTGATTCGCTATGACTACAGTCCTCAGCTTTGTATCCAGTGAATAAAGGCGTTGGCTGGATCCAGTGACTAGACCCGAATTGTGAGTTCAATACAAGGCCACTTAATGGTGAAAGAAACTTGGAGAGTTGAGAGAAATATCTGACATCCGGAAGAGGCATGGCACGTGGAACTAGAACATTCTACGTCGATGGACGAAATAAAGGGTTCGGTTCGAAATTCCAATTACTTGAAGAAGGCCGTAGTGTAAAACGGCCGAAACGTTGTGAATATGGCAATGAAGATGAGGACAACAGTCCGAATAATATAAATAATGTAAGTAATATACGGATGTAGATTGAATAAAGTGTTCGGTTCGACATTTTTCTTCGATTACTATCTACTTCAGGATCCTGTGAAATGTTCAGGGGTACGACAGCTGAAACATCTTGACGTAATAAGAACACTATTCTGTGTAAATCTGTCTCTTATAGTAAGGAACTCCTTTTCAATACATACTGTATTCAAAGTTATTCTTCTTTTGGGCAAATAAGGGATAGTGATCTATCTTAGTGGGTGTAGAAATATTATGAGAAAAATGAACACTTCGCTATTGTATGGTAAGCCTATACCAAACAAAAGCACAAAGTTTTCATATTTCAAATCGTTTGCCTCAAACGCGAGACGAATTTCTTTCATTAACCACGTCCAACAGCAAATAATGAAATGCATGAAAAGTATCTGTCAAAATACATATTAGTCACCTGGGATATTCAATTTTTCAACGTTTTATTTCTGTATTTAATCACTTCATATTACCAAATAGGAAATACTATCTTTGATCACGATATCCATAACCCATCCTAACTAGTTCAGTAGTATCTGCTCTGGTTAGGCAAGCATCGACTTCTAGATAGAAAATGACGTTCTAGTTTTGTCTTCATATGGCTACCTGACAAATTTCAAGAAACGATGTTTTCAAAAATATTTTCTGAAGTGTTTTCATCAGTTAGTTTAGTATTTTAAAATGTTCAAAAAATGTCCTCTTTCTTATCTGTTTCGATTTTGCTAATAACCCATAAATTCCGTCAAGTAAATGTCTGTTCTTTTTCTGACATTTCACATTGTAACGTCATATTTTTCTGTTGCATTTCAACCAAGGTTCTCAGTATGGCACCGTCTGTTCATAAAAAATTAAAATCAGCGTTCGAAAGACAATTTCAATAGGAATTTTCCATTGTCAATAAATTTCCTCAAGAAAATTCCTTACAAAATTTCCCATAAAATTTAATTTACTGGGGCAAGCATAAGTGTAAACATTTTGATATGATTTTATTAGTTGAATAAATCATTTGATGAATAGTTTTATTCTTTCGAAGATTTATTCGATTTGACATACGTGGGGAACTACTGAGAACCCATGACGATAAAACTAAAATATGAATCAACGATAAAACACTCTGCTGGATAAATATATATGTTTAATTAAGACTAATATTGTCTGGTGTAAGGACACAAGTGTGAAGCCTTCAAGAAGTTTCTAACACACTACAGTCTATTATTGATCTTCTAGACAATTTCGCGTTGTTCCTTAGCAAGAAATTCTACGTAATGAAAAATGTATGTGTGTAAACGTTTAGCGTAGTCAGACGCAAAAACACAATTATGGAGAATACAATTAGAGAACGTAATAGATATTAATAATACATTTTAAATGCCTTTCTACAGTAATGGGGAATATATGTAATGTGTAAATATTAAGCATTAACAATTTCGTAATTAAGCTCTGTTTTTTAATGACAAATAGATTATTATGCATGAGTCTAGTCTCTTTATTGGTTATCACATTGCTTGCAATTACCTCCGTTTATCTTTAAAAGTAAATATTTGTTTCTTTGACAAGATTCATGAAATATTGATCGCATACCCTGAAAGATTTTGCCGGTTTCTTTCGCCTCAATGTCACCTAACTTTCTTCCTAAATACAATTTGAATATTAATTACGGCCACGAAATATCGAACATAAAAAATGGATGGCTTTATGCGTTAGTTATATCTAAACGACAAAAGTATTACAAATTTTCATAGTAATAGATATTTTTAAATCTAATAAATGTCTGGAATTGCTGATAAAAATTGATTCGTGATTCGTTTTGTACGGTTTATCAACACATTGCAGGTTATTTAAAGCCAGTTTTTATTGTAAGAATGTAGAGGATATAATAATGGTTTAGCGATACAAGTTTTACTAATTAACCCGTAACAGGTGGAAAAGAAGTTGAGTCATACCTTTCTCAAGGGTATTTGCGCGTAGGTGACTATAACGAACACGACAGGAATTAGAACTCGGTTCTCCGATTAACAATACCAAGCCATTATCCATTACATCAACCGCGCATCTAAACTTACATCAACTAGTATTTCCAAACGATACCCCATCTAAGTATTGACCAGAATCGGTTCTACTTAACTTGGGTGATTGTACGAGAATCGCTGTTTATGTGTTGTGGTTGCAAGCCTCAGTGCTGAGAATAAGCAAACATTAATTTTCGTATTTTTTTGTTAGATATCAAATGAAACCAAGAAAACATTAGAAGTGTTTTTTTTTTTTTTACTCTGGATTGGAAATGACATTTTTTTCTTTCTTTAAGCAATTCTCACACTTTCAGCTTACCCATGACTCGCGAATTAATTTCATTCTGGCAACAAGGTCTCTGATAGGGAGACTGGAGATATCCAGGAGCGGTGAATCACCTCTTAATTTCTGTTGTTCGAAGGTCCACCCTGATCTCGTGTGGTAACACTTGTTAGCACTAATGGCAAATAGGGAATCCACCCAAACAAAAATCAAAACACTTGGAAATAAAGTACATTCTATAGCAAAAATACCAGCAATCTATTTTCATAAAAAAATCAACAACAATATTTGTAGTGAAAATACCAGCAATACAATAAAAATGACCAATACCTTTTTATACCTTACATTGTCAAAAAAATGTAAAAAGAAGCAATTTTTAATGATTAATCTCATTTCTTTTAAAGAGAAACACATTTTCAGGTCTCGTTTGATTTTCAAATATTATTTTGTTAACAAAATGCAGTCATGTAATTAAAATTCAATCATTCTGTTGAATTTATTACAAAGTTTGAATTTTCATATTTGGATTTCGGCACTAAATAACCCATAGACTTTGATGTCCTTTAAACAAAATCAACCAAACCAAATCAATCAAAATATTTACATTTCGGTATTAAATAAGCCAGACAGATTGATATACCGCTAAACAAAATCAAACAAACCGAAGAAAAAACAAAACCACAGCCAACAGAACTGAAAAGTAACACATGTTTACTGACCTCTAAGAGTTCTCACCCGTCAGTACTTTTCTAGAAGTTCTGATATGGTCATCTCTTCCATGGTTTTAAATTTTTCGGCAAATGATATTTCCTCCAGCGCTCAGGCATTCGGCTGTCATCTCGGGCGAGCTAGTTTTCTTCAAACGATGTTTTTCAGTCAAGTTTTCTATGGTTTTATCCCCGGTGGTCAAGTTCGATTCTTATGGTTCTTTGCAAATTGTTCTCCATTAGTGGTCAACTTTCTCTTTTAAGCTTTTTTTTCAGTTGTGGTCAAGGTCTATACTGAGTTTTCTTCCAAGATATATGTTTTCTGCTTTGAGTTTTCTATTGATGGCCAATGTATTTTCTAGGGCTTTTCGTTAGGTGGTAAAATTTACTATTTAGTTTTTCATGCTGTCAGCTATAAATTCAATCAACGGTTCGTTAATCTTGTATATTCGAAGCCGTTCATATAACTATGAAGCATAATATGTTTACATATATGTAGGTTATCTTTCTTTTTTATCTTCTTTTAGAATCATCTAATAAACTGAGAGATCTTTTGTTTCTTTTTCCGCATCATTTCTGATTTTAAAGTAAAATGTCGCTGTTTTGCGCCACTGGAAATAATTTTAACTATTTGTCCTTTTAAAGTATTCCACATCAATGGTATGCGTTTTATCGGTTTATAGTTTTTACTTTTGCCATCTAATCCAGACGTTCGACTATCTTTAAACGGTTTTCGTGCTGCCAGTCTAAGGTACTGTTTCGCATGACTAAACTCTCCATCTTTGGATCCCATCGTGTTGCACTGTTTTGCATTTGGATATTTGTCAGTGTGTTTTTAGTATGCACATATTTCAATAACTGTATTTCTCTTCTATTTCTCGTAACTGCTATGCTTCTAGATCCATTCACATGAATTACAGAGTAATACTATCTGTTATGGTCCGGTTCCTTGTACCACGGTGATAGTCCAAGGTAGAACCAATAAAGAAGAACACGAACACAGATATGGAATAACACAGATATATTACAAACAGGAATATATACAGAGAAGTAGAAGTGTTAGTATGAACAATCAGGTTTAGTAGAGAGAACAATGTAATCTCGACCAGTATCACTATTCCAATGTCTTGTAGTAATTGTCTGAACGCGACTCTGTTTCAGACTGCCTCTGACTCGACTCTTGACTCGACTTGAACTACTGACTCTACTTGAATTACTGACTGACTCGAACCACCGACTAACTCCTTGCCTATTCCTGAGGCGCAGTATTTATTAAGTATGGAATAGTCCATTATTATTATTATGGGTAAGATCCCATAACACTATCTTGGCTCCTAGGTCTCATCGATTTACTCTCAGAATAGCTACATCCAGCCGCTTCTATTCTAATAGTCTTTTTCTTGCACTTCTCACCTGTGGAACTCCCTTCCGATCTCAGCTTCCCTGCCCTCTACATACTCTACATGTCCTATCATTTTGAACCCTGTTCTTTTATTATATTTCTCCAAGCCTTCTCATTCTCTTCCACTCCCAGTGAACCCACTTGCGTCGTAGTGGCATTATCGCCTTGCTTAACGTGTTTTTTTTTTAAATATTCGTTATGCATTCTGATGCTCTTCTATGTTTTTTCTTGGCATATCTTTTCCGTCAGAGCAGTTGCCATGAAAATACTTACAGAAAAGACATAGTGTCTGTGAGATAGTGACTGCAGGCGAGATGCTAGATTAAGACCTATCACATTGCATATCCGTCTCTGGATTTTGCCGGGGACCTCTAGATGAACAGCGGGGGCACCAGACCATATATGGCAGCAGTAATTAATGCCAGGATGTTTTCATTGTTTTATTTGTATTGGAAATTCCTTTGCTAGAGACTTTTTTGGTTTTGTTTCTTTAGCCAGAGCTTTTCACATATTTCTTCGAACGCAGCGATCATTGCTTTTTCATCTATAGTCGATGTTCTTGTGTTATATTCAACTTCGTTTTCCGTTAATGCTAGGTGTGACTTTTAGTAATACTGCGTCTCATTTAGAATCCTAACGTTTTCTTCTTGTTTAGCATGTCTTTTATTCCTGCTCATCACATTTTTTCCTTCTGTGTCCTGAAAATTCCAATCATCATTATTGTACCAACATATATCTTTAGTTATAAGAGGCTGTCATATAAGAGGCTGTCATATTAGATTGACGAGTTTAGCCGCAATTCTTCCATTTTTTTCACCCTGTATTTCTTCTTTTATTCCATCCATAAAGATAAAGATACTAAAAAATACGATACTAAATTTTTCATACATGAAATAGTTGTTTATTTATTTCTAGGCTCCGTCAAATTAAGTTTAACCGAATCGAGGGCATGTCGCTTGTTTTTTTTTTTTTTTTTTTTGTTTTGTTTTGTTTTCTTTCATCGATCTTCCTGTCAAGGTGTGATGGATTCTGCTACTCTCCACGCAAATTGGGTATTTATACAACTTCCTGTTAACCGGTTGTCTTGTGTGAGTGTATATCTTAAGATCAACTAGGCTGACTCCCTTGCTTATATTGGTGTACTCACTGACAGCCTTTGAGGCCCGATTCTGTACTTTGTGACTGTGAGACTACATTCTATGTTTAACCTTCTGAGTCATCTGGCTCTTTTGAGATTCTGATGTCACGCCAAGTAAAATAAAACAGTTTGTTATCTCTTAGAATGGACCCAGTATATATTAGGGTCCTCATATGTCATCCCGTATTAGACCATGTTTCCTGGTGAATATTATAAAAGATCTTCTCGTCTCGGCGTGAATTTGTTTAATATTTTTAAATTGCCTTTTTTCATGTCGGTGAGGAAAGCTTTCATATTTCTAGTCTTTGTCATTTTTGTTTTCCTACGTTTTTATTTAGGGTGTTGTTATATTCCTCAATATATAGGCTCCTTTTTCTGGTAGATTTTTCTGCACCAATTTTAACCCTTCCGCCTTAGCTCCGGAGTAAAAATTCTCAAATTATGGTAGATATAAAAAAAATAGTCCCTGATTGCCTCTCTACGGTCCAGGTTGTGACTCTGCACGCTTCATGGTAAAAACGATTTTTAAAAATCTAAAACATGAACAAAATACAATGAAAAGGCGCGGACATTGTAGCTAATAACGTTCGATGACATCAGAATATTACGGCTTTTCTGATTGGCTCATCAAAATAAAACAACCAATAGCAAAACATGACGTAAGTGGCTGATCATTAAGTCTTTTTTTCTTTACCATTGTTTCACCGGTGGCTGGGGATTACGTCATTTTTCTCCACTACCGCTCAAAGCGTTTATCATTTGCATATTGTGAATGCAATCGTACATACGTTCAATCATTGGTGTCTCTGTACCGATTAAATATGAACACAAACGAGTGTTTGTCAAGGCATGCGCAGTAAGGCACCGTCTGATTGGTGGCCATGCAAGTTTCTTGAAATATTCTCAATGCTCTCTGTGTTTCTGGCAGACCTCGCATGTTTATTCCTGTTTTCGATATTTCGATTCTTTTTCCTGTTGTTTCTTTGTAACAGAGTATTCTATATGACATACGTCGATAAATGTGAATAAATATTGGTGAGAATATGATAAATAGAATTGTTTGCATTATCTTTTCGCCATTGAATAGTTTCTAGGGGAGAGCACGTTTTCACCTCTCTGTTTTTCTTCCTTTTCGCTTCAACAGACGCCCTCAGGGGTGACACCGTCAGATCATTTGAAAAACGACAAAACAAAACAAAGGAGACAGAAGACCCATCAGTAAGATGCACTACCAACAAATGGCTAAAATAGGTTTTTCAAAACACGAACAACACTGAAAAATTATCAAGGAAACAGCTCGGAACAAGCAAATAACAGAAAAAATAGTACGCAAATATTAAGAAAAGTAAACTATTTTAAAAAAAAGGCCGAAAATATTGTAGAGAATCAGTTTAGGACATGGTTACGTAGATTAAAAAAAACGAAAATTCTTTTCTTTAAAATCCGGAAGAAAAGTGTTTAGGAATATGACAAAATCCCAACTTGCTACTTCTCTTATAATCATCTGGCAGTAGTCATGGATTGAAAAGTACAGAATGCAATATTAAAAACGATTAATAAATGCTTGTAATTTACCCGGGCTTCGCTGATAAAAATAATAATAATAATAATAATAATAATGGGCCAATATCTACACTGGAAAATCTGCAACTTCTACGGGAAGAAAACTGAAAGAAACTGGTATGAACACCACCCAGACCCGGTTACGGAGATAGGACCTGTTACAATTCTATGGGATTACACAATACACACTGACAGAACAATCAAGGCCAACCGGCCAGATATTGTTATTAAAGACCACAAACAAAAACGGTGCCTCCTTATTGATATGGCAGTCCCTGCTGACTGCAATGTATCTTTGAAGATATTCAAAAAGTTGTCAAAATACAAGGACCTTGAAATAGAAATCTCGAAAATGTGGCATATGGGAACATCAACAATCCCTGTTGTTGTTGGAGCCCTAGGACTGGTTGGAAAAGATTGCAGTAGACTAATTGAAGGGATTCATGGAAGTCCATGCCTCAAGGAGATACAAAAAATTGTTCTGACAAGTACAGCCCACACTTTACGAAGGGCTTTATCTATGTAATTTAAATTTTTTTTTTTTTTTTTGTCAATGGAAATTGTCATGACGCCATTTCTAACCTTAGGCCCCTGGGCGGGACCCGGAAAGAAATGTGTAAACGCCAGAAATCAAAGAAAATGATAATAATAATAATAATAATAATAATAATAGGAACTATCAAAAAATGAATATACCCAAACATAAAAAGGTAGCGACATATGTGCACTGGAAGATATGCAAGAAATAGAAAAACCAAAGCAGTGTAAGATGGTATGAATACCAACCAGACACAGTTACCCGAAATAACGATGTAATGGGACATACCAATTCCAACTGACAGAGAAATAAAAGCTAACAGACCTGATATTACCATAAAAACTAGAAATTCAGGAAGTGTATGCTTATTGACATAGCAATGCCATCTGAAAGAAACACATACATGAAAATTATAGAGAAATTGTCCAAATACAAGGACTTGGAAATCGAGATTAACAGGATGTGGGGAATGAAGGCTGAGACTTTACCAATGGTAATCGGAGCACTGGGCCTCTTGAGAAAAGAAATGGACAATTTTACTAACAATGTCCCAGGTAGCATCAATATAAAAATTGCCCAGAAAACCACTCTACTAAGGAACATCCCATATACTAAGAAAATTGCTATCAATTAAATGACATTTCTCTGCTAGGGCTTAAATGCCATAGTTTGGACCCAACTGCACAAGAAACAAAGCAGGAGACATAACATGCACAAATAATAATAATAATAATAATAATAATAATAATACAGAACAATCAAAGCTAATCGCCCTGACATTCTAATTAGCGAACGCAAAGACAAAATTTACCTCCTTATTGACATGGCAGTCCCTGCAGACTGCAATGTATCTTTTGAAATTTAAAAAAAATAACAAAATACAATGACCTTGAAACCGGAATCTCAAAAATTGGCACATGTGGACATTAACAATACCTGCTGTACTTGGAGCCCTCGAATTTATTCGAAAAGATTCCAGTAGACGCATTGAAGAAATCCATGGTAGCCAATGCTTCAAAGAAATACGAAAAATTATTCCCACAAGTACAGCACACACCTTAAAAAGGGCTTCATCTATGTAAAATGTGTACGATTTTTTTTTCAAATCTACTCAGTGGAAAATGTTATGATGTCATTTCTAATCTTAGGTCTCTGGTCGGGACTCGGAAAGAAATGATTATACAAGGAAATAAAACAACAACAACAACAACAACAATAATAATAATAATAATAATAATAGGTATAAGCTGTACCCAAACAATGATAATAATTCATGATATCGTAGCTGGTGTCCTTGCTCACTAGAAATAATTAGTAATATTTTGTATCCCTGAAATAACTTTGATGAGACAGATACGGAGTAGTAACCGTTTCACTGCAGAAGAATTGGATGACAACAATGAAGAGTTGACAGAAGGAATCGAGGAAATTCCGGATGAGTTTCTTGAAACCGAATATTTTGCAGCTACAAAAGCTTGATTTGTATTCATGACGACGGAAGAGATTGCCGGAACTAGTATGGCGAGAAATATTACGGTAGATGCTGTACTTACGCCTGTACTTAAAAAATGGCAATAATTTGAGTGAAGCAGCAATAGAATTTGTAAGTATGGGTGACGGTGTCTATATTTCTTTGACTATTCTCGCAGATAACATTATGTATGATGTAACTAATGCCATTCTGACAAGGATACGCGAGTTTTGTAATGATGGTAACTTCTGGTGTCTTTCAATATTCGAACGTTTATAAGTTGAATGGAGAGACAGCAAAAGTAAAAGTCGCAATGAAACATAGGAAAACGGATAAAGTATAAATGACCTCATGATGCTTCATTGCACTGATGTGTATTTGGTAGGAGAAAGATTTGCAGTTAAGCGACGTGCAAAAGTTGAGAAGAGAATCAAGCTGGACAAAGGAGTCTGACATGCGATATACGGAAAGTAAGGCAAGATTTGAGTAAAATATATGCCTGGCACAATGACAAGAAGGGAAAATGATAAGCAGAATGAAAAAGTCAGAATTCTAAGCACATATAAGTTCATGGCCAAAGACTTCAGAACAACTATGAAAAAAATAAAGCAAACGATAATAGAAAAATAAAATCTTATCAAGCGATACACGAACAGTAAAAATAGTTTGAACAAAATAGAATTTCTACTACGTCTAGTTGTTTCAAACACTCATCAGAGGCGACAGTTACACTTGCTCACCAAATCCGAAAGATGTTATAAAACACTGGTCAGCGCTCTGAGCAGATCCAATTACTCCCAATAGTACAGCGACTTGTATAACAGATGCTTAGACTCATCTATACCAAGTACCGCAAAATGATATCAATATCACGACGAAGAATGTTGAAGATCGTATATGGATTATGCTATTCAGTAATTTAAGTTCAAGCTGTTTCGCAACCTGCATGATGGAATTGTACAAGCGATAAATATGTTACAAATGTTTATATGCCTGAATAGAGAGAGAAGAAAAACATTCATGAATGATAAGACCAAAACCTCTCCATTATATGCTTGAATCTCCGACGGAAGCTATTAAATGACATGATCTCAGAAAAGACACAGGAACATCTTTTGAGAAACAGCTAATTAGGAATCTATCAAAAAAGGAGCCGAAGAAAATCTATTTGTAATAATAAACAAATTACGATTGGTACAAAACTGTAAACGACGGTAAAACAACATGAGATTGATTTTAATAAGTCTTATCGTATGGTTCCCTGTTCTTGGGTACCAAAGAACATACAAATATTTGATGTAGCCCAAAATGTCATTAGCCTCATGTAAACCAATTTGTCTCCCTGCAAGACTAAATTCTATGCAAGTGTTGAATGCTAGTTTTGCCCGGAAGAATGTCACACAACAAGTGGATTCAGACAATTAATGCTGTTTGGCATGGATTGGAAAAATACCACCGACATCATTAGCGCTTGTTTAATGCTCACGAATATCAGTGCCGCCAGAATAAAGTGTTCCTCTTTTATACCCTGGGGCCGAAGAATACCATTGCGGCCAGGATAAAGTGGTCACACTTTTATGCATTGGGGACTAAAAATACAAGTACGGCCACGAGAAAGTGGATTCCCTTTATACACTGGGGCCTAAGAATACCTGTGCGGCCAGGATAAAGTGGTCCAACTTTTATACATTGGCGACTAAGAATACCAGTACAGCCAGGATAAAATGGTCCACCGTTATAGACTGGGTCCTAAGAAAACCTGTGCGATCAGGATAAAGTGATCCCCCTTTATATACTGGGGCCTAAGTATACCAGTCTGGCCAGGATAAAGTCGTCCCTCTTTTATACATTGGGGCCTAAGAATATTAGTACGGCCAGGATAAAATGGTCACCTTTTACACTTTGGAGCCTTAAGAATACTAGTACAACCAGGATAAATTGGTCACACTTTATACCCTGGGGCCTTAGAATAACAGTACGGCCAGGATAAAGTCATCCGCCTTTTATAAATTGCGGCCTAAGAATACCAGTTCGGCCAGGAAAAATTTGTACCCATTTTAAATATTGGGGCCTAAGAATACCAGTGCGACCATGATGAAGTGGTCCACTTTTACACTTTGGAGCCTAAGAGTACCAGTGCGACTATGATGAAGTGGTCCACTTTTACACTTTGGAGCCTAAGAGTACCAGTGCGACTATGATGAAGTGGTCTTCTTTTATACATTGCCACTTATGTAGGAAGTATGAACATGAAGTTGAACAAATATGGTAACACTACAAATCAAAATTGATCAAAAACCAAGTGAAGGTTCTTTTGGAATTTTAACATCCAAACTGACTTCATCCTTGAAACCACCAAACTAGATATCACCGTCACTGAAAGAAATGTCTCCACGTCGGTGTTACTGTCGGTGTTTACCAGAGTAGCAAAGTCCAACTAATTGAAAAACTCTAGAATTTGACTTTCTTCCAGATTCATTGAATGTTTCTTACGGCTTATCAAGCTTTTGCAGGTTATTTAAAAACAGAAAATATTTTTGGGTTGTAAAAGATTTTAGATATAATAATCCTTTACTGATACAAGCCGTACTAATTAACCCTTAGTGGGGGGAAGAAGAGGTGAATTCATACCTTTCCCTAGGGTCTTTGCGAGTAAGAATATAACGAACGCATCTGGAATTGGATATCGGCTCTCCAAATTCCAATTCCAGGACGACCCGCACATCCAAGATTACACCATCTTCTATTCCGAAATGGTCACCCATCTAGAGGCAGACCATATCCAGCGTTGTTTAACTCCGTTGATCGCACGAGAATCAGCATTTCAATCTGATGTGTCCATAAGCCAGATTGAAGTTTCCAGAATGTGAGACGTTCAGGCCACTATTATCCATGTTATCACCTGATCCTAAGTGTTTAGACTGCTAAATCTAAAGACATACAGTAAGAAAATCGGAATACAGCGGAGTTTCCAATCGCTTCAGATGTCTCTCTTGCATGGCTCTGCGAAAGGGGCAATCTGTTTGAAGTCATAAGACTTAATGGATAGCACACATAATAGAAGATCTCTCGAAAACAAAAACCCACGAGAGAAAACAAAAGAGAAAACAACAATAATAATATAATAGAAGTGTTGATTCTCTATCCATCACATATTCTCTGTGTTTCCAAAGATGTGTGTTGAGTGTAAATGTCTTATATATGATTGGGTCATTTAATGAACACATTTGAGCACACGCACACATCCATTTTCACACAATTTAACTAAGTTTAAAATAAGACGTTGAAATAATATATTCCCTTCACAAACACTCTGGATAATGCTTACTTAGGTTGAACCATAAAGCCATAGATGGGAAGACAACAAATTTATTTGTTTTTAAATCATATGAAATTAGATATCTGAAATCTTATTGAAGATTTTATAATTAAATTAATGAATTAAATTGAAAAATATACTAGGTCTATCCCTGACACAAAGTATGCATACAGACCGCAAATGTGTGGTGATTTTCTAAGCGCGGTTTAGATGTGGCAAAAGGGCGAAAGTATGGGGTACCCAGTGAAGATCGAACTCACTACTCAGTCGTGAATTGATTTAGCAAGACACGCTTACTAAGCATGTCGAGGCGCACTGAATGCATATTCATATACACACATAATTTGGATATAATTGAAATTGTTATCTGTATCGTGAGAGCTAATATTTCTTACTGTCTGGCCATAAGCTGAATTGTGTGGATCTAGGTAAATTGCTCGACAGTAAATTGCTCGAAATCAATTTCTCGAACTATCAATTGCTCGAAAGGCAGATTGCTCGAAGTAATTTCCACGTAAACTGCGCCGTCTCGTGACACGTCAACGGAATTGGATATAAAAGCAGCCACAAAACTCAACTTTAGCAGTCAATCTTCTAGGATTATCTCTCTTGGCTTCGCTCAACACACGGTGGCAAGGCTAATCTCTGTACGTGTGGTTCTCCCTTTCTTCCCATAGCAACCATATCTATTGTCATTAGACATGTCTTAAAGTATTCCCTTAATTGTTAATACTCATCACTGGATTGTCTATTGTTGGTATTGAATTAACCTACAATACTACTGACTATTTTCCTGATTTTTTTTCTATTTCAGTAATTAATAAATAAAGTTGTATTATTTTATCTAATAGTAAATATTATTAGGTTGGTGCAAAAATAATGATGTAATAATGTCGTTTTTTTGACGTTAAAAATACGTCAAAAACGACATTATTACATCATTATTTTTGCACCAACCTAATAGAAACAATGTAGTTTTATTTTTTTAACCACAGGTTTCGAGCAATCTGCCTTTCAAACAATTGATAGTTCGATAAATTATTTTTCGGGCAATAGATTTCGAGCAATTTACCGGATACCGAATTGTGTGGCCCATTGAAGTCCTTTATATGATTTTTCACCGTATTTCAACTGCATGTTTTAAGTAGACAAACAATTTATATTTGAAAATTGATCAACCTGCCGACAGTGTTGCGATGATACAAATATTAAAACATGTGGCACATGAGGATATCAATAATTCCAGTTGTATCTAGAGCTCGAACATACAGTGTATCACAAAAGTGAGTACACCCCTCACATTTCTTCAAATATATAAGTATAACTCTTCATGGGACAGCACTGAAAAAAATACCTTTTGACACAATGAAAAGTAGTCTGTCTGCAGCATATATAACAGAGTTAATTTCTTTTTCCCTCAAAATAACTCAAAATATAGCCATTAAAAGCTAAATCCCTGGCAACAAAAGTGAGTACACCCCTAAGAAACTACACCCCTAAAAAGTGAGTACAACCCTAAGAAACTACATCCCTAAATGTCTAAATTGCGTACAGCTTTTCATTTTCCCTCGAAAATGTCATGTGACCCATTAGTGTAACTACGCCCATGTGTTCATGGGGAGCAGGTGTATTCAAATTTGTAGAGCAGCTCTAACACTCTCTCTTACCGGTCACTGAAAGTTCCAACATGGCACCACATGGCAAAGAACTCTATGGGGATCTTAAAAAACGTATTGTTGCACTACATAAAGATGGCCAAGGCTACAAGAAGATTGCCAACACCCTGAAACTGAGCTTCAGCACAGTGGCTAAGATCATCCAGCATTTTAAAAGAGCAGGGTCCACTCAGAACAGGCCTCGGGTAGGTCGTTCAAAGAATCTGAGCGCACGTGCTGAGCGTCACATCCATATGTTTTCTTTGAAAGATCGGCGTAGGAGTGCTGTTAGCATTGCTGAGGAGATTAAAGAGATTGGGATTCAGCCTGTTAATGTTCAGATCATACGCCGCACACTACATCAAATTGGTGTGCATGGCTGTCACCCCAGGAGGAAGCCTCTTCTGAAGGCAATACACAAGAAAGCCCGCAAACAGTTTGCTGAAGACATGTCAACAAAGCCCTGGATTACTGGAATTACCATGTCCTATGGTCTGATGAGACGAAATTTAATTTGTTTGGTTCTGATGGCCTTAAGCATGTGTAGCGGCGACCAGGTGAGGAGTACAAAGATAAGTGTGTCATGCCTACAGTCAAGCATGGTGGTGGGAATGTCATGGTCTGGGGCTGCATTAGTGCTGCAGGTATTGGAGAGTTACATTTCCTTGAGGGAAACATAAACTCCAACATGTACTGTGAAATACTGCAGCAGAGCATGATCCCCTCCTTCCAGAAACTGGGTCGCAGAGCAGTGTTCCAGCATGACAATGACCCTAAACACACATCCAAGACAACCACTGCTTTACTGAAGAGGCTGAGGGTAAAGGTGATGGACTGGCCAAGCATGTCTCCAGACTTGAACCCAATAAAACATCTTTGGGCCATCCTCAAGCAGAAAGTGGAGGTGCGCAGAGTCTCAAATATCCGCCAGCTCCGCGACGTCGTCATTGAGGAGTGGAAGAGCATCCCAGTGACTACCTGTGAAGCTCTGGTAAACTCCATGCCCATGAGAGTAAAGGCAGTTTTGGATAATGATGGTGGCCACACAAAATATTGACAGTTGACATGTTGTATGTTAATATTGACAACTTTTCCTAAGGGGTGTACTCACTTTTGTTGCCAGGGATTTAGCTTTCAATGGCTATATTTTGAGTTATTTTGAGGGAAAAAGAAATTAACTCTGTTATATATGCTGCAGACAGGCTACTTTTCATTGTGTCAAAGTGTCATTTTGTCAGTGTTGTCCCATGAAGAGATATACTTAAATATTTGAAGAAATGTGAGGGGTGTACTCACTTTTGTGATACACTGTAGAGTGGAAAAAGGTTCCGATAGACTAACTGAAGAGATTCCTTGTAGCCGATGCCTCAAAGAAATACAAATCAATTGTAGTCACAAGTAGAACTCAAACATTTTTTGTTTTACAAAAATGATCAGTGGAAAATATCATGAAGCCATTTCTGACCTTAGGTCTCTGGTTGTGAGCCGGAAGGAAATGTGCATACAACAGGAATCAACGTAATAATAATAATAATAATAATAATAACAATAATAATAATAATAATAAGAAGAAGAAGAAGAAGAAGAAGAAGAAGAAGAAGAAGAAGAAGAAAAATACTATATTTTTTGCTGAAAAAATTCAGCAAAATTATTTGACGAAATTTCTTAAATATAAGATTCTGGTAATTATTTACATTCTTCGGCATTGTCCACATCGTTTTTGCCATATTCCCGACGTTTCTTCCGTTGTATGCTCCGGCCTTCTTCACTTGACTGGAATTTCGAACTGAAGCCTTTATTCAATCCACCGGGATAGATTGTTCTAGGTTCACGTGCCATACATCTTCTGGATGTCTCAGTTATTTTCCTTTAACTCAACTCTCCAGTAGACAGGAATTGAACTCACACTTCTTTGGGTCAAGTCACTGGATCCAACCAACGTTTTTATCCGCTGGGCCATGTGTCCTTGAGGACATCAGTGTATGAATTTTTGGAACTTATAAACTTAATGTCTCAGTGACCATATTTCAAGAAAAAATATGGTGAACAAAAACTTGGGGATTTGAGTTAAAGGGAGATAACAGAGACATCAAGAAGAGACATGGCACGTGGAACTTGGACAATCTACCCAGTTGAACAAAATAAAGTTGGAAATTCTAATAATCTGAATAAGGCTGGAGCGTAAAACGGTCGAAACGTCGTGCATATATAAAAAAGGTGAGGACAACAGTCCGAGGAATGTAAATAATGTGAATAATTATAATACCTCATTTCAGGAATATATATAGATATTGAAGTCTCTGGTAATGTAAAATTTAGACTCAATCATTATTACAATTGCTATAGAGGCACCGGGAACAGTTAAGAATAATTCTACTGAAAATATTAAGAAAATTCCAGGAAATCCAACTTCATTTGAAATATGAATCATTGGGTTAATGGTTATTACTCAAATACATCAGAAAATTCTTTCAAGAATTTCCGGGGAGAAATTTTAGGAATCAGAAGTAAAGACAGGTAAACCAATGTTTCAAAAAGCCAAACAAAACTAAGGAATAAACACAAGAATAGTTTATGTCTAATTAAAAGCTCACACCTGAAGCTGGAGAGGTTGATCACTCGTCTGTTGTTAGGAAATCCGGATTCAGTCTATGAAGAACAGGATATTTTCAAACACTTCGATGAAGTTCACATGCTTTTTTTTATCTCGTCTGAATGCGTAGCAATGCCTTTATGGGTTTTGCGTTTATTCACAAACAAAAATGCCTGTTTGTATTTTATTTTTTCGATAACGAAATCGATTAACACTTTGTAATTTTCAAATCAAAATCTAGGAGCATCATTTAATGCCGCGATAATTATGAAGATCAGTAGACAACGTTTGCACGCTTGTATCACCGATTAAGCGATGCAACGATAAACGCGGCTTAGATGAGAAAATTCCTAGGTCTTTTTTTTAAATGCTTTTGTAAAGGCTTTAATGATTAACGAATGAATCAACACTCGCAATTTCCGAATGGAGCTTAACGCCTGCATACTTACCAGAAGGTACCTCCACTTTTTCGCTGAAAAAACTGCAAACTTAAAAGGCCCCAAAATTAATAAAAACAAATGTTTATTTTATTATTAAGAAGAAAAACCAAAATATTTTTATTTTATTAAAGTTTTTAACCCTTTCAAGCACGTTCGAAATTTTGGTTAAAAGTCTTTTTTACGTCATCGGTCGACGTAATATTTACGAATTGTGTTTTGGCGCCTTATTTTCAGGGGAAAAACATTGATTTGAAAATTCTTGCAAAAATCAAGTAATCGTCGGATTTTAATAAAAATTTCAGGATTTATTCACAAATGAATGCAATTATTTTTGAGATTTTTTTTAGAAAATATTGTTGAATTTATTTTTGTTTTACATATGTTACTTATTTAATTTCATGAAATATCGAGAAATTAAATTTACCCTAGAAAAAAATTTCATTAGTTAAAAGCAGGACTCCTTGGAAAATGTAAATCTTCATTTTTATCAAACTATTTCTCATTTCTCGAAAATTCTCCCCGAGTCGTAGAATAAAAAATGCAATAAAACTATGACATTATTTAATTAGAAAAGCTTTTAATTGTTTTATTTATAAGATATATTAAGGAAAAATTGTCTTAAGAAAAAAAAATTCGATGAATAATGATTTTTTTACGAGAACTGTTCTCATTTCTTAAAAATTTTAATTATAATAATTTATAATATATAAATCGTTTAAAATTCTGTATTACCTTTCTTAGGTTAGGTGATATTGTTATTAAGTGAAAATTATATTTACGTATCAAAAATTGAAAAATTTAATATAAGTTATTTTGCATCAAGATTTTTAAAATATTTTTTTTAATTTTTTATCTATATAAAATATTACGCAACGTGCACCTTTTTGAAAGTATGATTGACCATACACGACATTATCTGAAAATAATAGCGATGACTATAGTATATAGTCAACATTCCTAAAATTAGATTACGGAGAATATCTTCCAACATTTTTGATATTATTGAGTATTTAAAAAATTTATAAAAAAAAGGAACTCACCAGTCATTTTCTTAAATTATGTTTTAACGGATAAAGTCATCGTAGAACAAGAGTTCTTGTTATGGGGTCTACGTGTGATAAGCGCATAATCACCGCTAATATTTGTTTCAAAAATCTTTTTCAGTTATTTGAAATAAATAATACCTTTAATCAGATTAATTATACGTTAAAATAGCTAATATTCATAAAATGAATTCTCAGAAAAGTATATTTTATTTTTGGAAGATGTTTACAAATGTGATAGATTGTGTCAAAAATGGCTGATTTTAGTGACTTTTCTGAAAGCGACCAAAAAGTTGAGATTGCAATCAAGATAATTCATATTTGAAATATGCCAGAATATTTTGTTTACAGGAAATAGTAAATTTAATCATTTAGCTTTCAATAAAAACTAAAAGGAAAGCTTCAAGAATGCTTTTTCATTTAAAAAAAAATCATTTTAAAACTTAGGTATCAGAACTTTAATAGAGGTATCTACTTATGAGATTTTGAAGATAAAAAATTGTGAACTTAATGAGAAATGTTAACGTAGAAAATATTCTTTATGTGCCGTGTATTGCACGTAGGCGATCATGACTCTCCACAACTTCTTGTCCCTCGTAGATCTTAATAAAATTTGTCTTTCTCTTATTTCTCGTAAGCCCCAGCCCCGTTCCGCCATCCACTTACTGAAACTCACCAAGTACATTATGCGTTGTTTCCCTCTGTCCGTCTTGCCCTTCATCTGTCCAGTGAGTAACAGATTTTCCAAGCCCTCCTTCCTCAAATGCCTGTTTTTGATAGTAAGTGTAATTTTCTTTTTTGTTTTCATTTTCTGCCAAACATCGTCGTTTCTCACATTTTCGGTCCATGGTATCCTCATCATCCTTTTACAGAAACACATTTCTGTTGCTCCAAGTGTCTTCTTAATCTCTGAGGAGATTGTCCAGCAGTCACCGCCATACAGGAGGACAGATATCACATAGCAGGTCAGAACTCCGTGTAAGACACCAGAAGTGTTGAAACAAAATGGCTATTTTTGTAGTGATTTTATGACATATTTATGTTATAATTTTCGAATAAATAATTATATTTGTTCTATTCTGTATTGAGCACTCTTTTAAGAATAGTATTTGTTGGCTATTGGAATTTATTCCTTATACACCAGTCCTATACTTGTATATATATATATATATATATATATATATATATATATATATATATATATATATATATATATATATATATATATTTGGTTGGATAGATGTGAGTTTGTGACCCTGGGTTTCACGCTTTAACGATCGTCAGACAAACTGTTTTAAAAAATTTGGGTTTATGTAGATTGCGTGTATTGGTGTTATTGTGGAAGTGGTGGGGAAATTTCGTCGTTTTGTCATTCATCGTACTAACGCAAACATCGATGTATGCAGACACATATACATACTTGGTCGTCCGTCAGGACTCATACATATATAAACATATGTGGGCAGTTTCGGCTATGACACATGTATGTATACGGGTGGTGTTATATCTATACATACGCATTTGTATGTTGAAATGTTGAAATTTAAACATTCGAAGTGTGGCGGAAATGTCATTACATAAACCCAAATTTTTTTAAACATTAATCAGTTTGTTTGACGATCGCTAAAGCGTGAAACCCGGGGTCACAAACTCACATCTATCCAACCAAATATGTTAGCTTTATCTCTGATATTGAGCGCTTTCTAATAAGTACCGCGCATATAATATATAAATAATTATACATACTTATATTTATTTATATTTATATACACTTTTCACATATATATATATATATATATATATATATATATATATATATATTTATATATATATGTATGTATGTATGTATATATATATATATATATGTGTGTGTGTATATATATATATATATATATATATATATATATCGTGCTGCGCAAAGTAAGTGAACCGCTAAGATAATATTAAAAATATTGTCACTGTTTTACAGATAATTAACAAATCATAATTAAACTATATGTTCATTAAGAAAAACCTGTATTACATGAATGACAACCATTTTCAATTTTTTATCAATAAAAATATCAATTAAAAATTAAGATATGTAAAAGAGAGTGAAACCTTACATTTAATATTTGGAGGTTAATCCTTTTCTATAAGTTTTGAACAGTTTCTGACAGAGGTGAGCATTCTTTTTGGGAAAAAACTCCTATATTTACTCGATATTACCCATGTTTCTTCCATGTACTGCCTTCTTTAATTTGCACCATAGATTTTCAATTGGATTTAGATCAAGACTTTGACTAGTCTCTGCCATGATTTGAAACTTCTTTTTCTCAAACCCGTTCTTTTAAGGACCTGTTTAATGTTTCAGATCATTGTCATGTTGAAAGATCCAGCCCTGACCTAAAACTAACTTTAAAACCGAGAACAAGACATTTTCCTTCAAAATTACTTGATGTACTGCATAGCCTATTGTGCAATATTTTGCCTGTTCAAGCACCCCCCAACTATCACCACACCAATTCATAATGCTGCCGCCATCATGTTTAACTGTTGACAGCAAATTCTTCTCTTCAAAAGTTGTACTAGGAACTCGCTAGATACACCATGTGCCATTCTGCTCGCAAAAAGACATCAAATCTTTTGTCAGAACGCTTCTAGATTATTAATATCAGCTTTTGGTATCTTTGAGCCGAGCTTGTGTCTTTCCCTTAGAAGAGGTTTTTTTTTTCTAGACATTCTGCAATGAAGTACAGGCATCTACCAAATTTCGTCGCATCGTAGACGTATCCACATTGATTCCGATATTGGCAAGCGAACCTTGGAATATCGGAGAGGTCACCACAGATGTCACCGCGGGATTTGTCTGGGCTTTCGAAAATAGATGTCTACTTTCTTTTGCAGTTATTTTTCTTCTTGATTGCGATGCCATCATACTAAAGGCCATTCATTTATAAATAATTTGTCTCACAGTGGATATGTGCACACCAAATAGTTTTTATAGCGTTCTGTTGCCTTCTTTATAATTAAAGGCTTCAAATAGGCGATGATTTAAAGCTTCAGGAGGTTGATATTGATATAAGCATATTTCTTTTGAAATTTGGTCTCTAGCCCTTTGCATACACCATAAGATATACTCGTTGACTACAGTATACACAGCTTAACAAAAAAAAAACAAAACAAAAAACCAAAAAAATCACATAACATTTTAATTTTCACACGGGCACAAAGAATTATTTGCGCTGGGAACCATATAAAACTAAAATTCAGAGTGGAAATATAAAAGTCCAATTACTTTAGTCTATCTTAATTTTGAATTAATATTTTTTATTCCAGTCTGAATTTTTAAAAGTGGTTGTAACGTGTTTAATACAGGTTTTTTTTTCTTAATGAATATATCGTTTAACGCTTGTTGATTATTTGGAAATAAGACATTTTTTAATATTATCATAATTTTTATTATCTAATTTTTGAACATCACTATATATATATTAAGTTTAACATGTAACTTAATACAAGACACGTGAGACATTCGAGGTAGAGTATTACATTTACAGTTCTTGAAAAGAAATTTGAATAAAACGTCCTTGACACTTTTAAGGGTTATTCGACTGCGTGGTAATGGCCTGGCGTATCCGAGATGTAAAAGCCTGAATTGATGGAACTAAAGAATACAGCTCATCTGAACATTTGCCATGGAAATAGAGGTTGGGTACCGACTGACTTGAAACGTTGTTTCTGTGAAAAAAAGACTGCAGTGTCGAGAAATACACTTCCTCTCACAAGATAGCGTCAACAATTTTGAACTCAGCCAAGATTGGAAAGTGGTGGTTAACAAGTTTCAGCCCAGATAGAGCAGCAATACTCTAAGTTTAACAGATCAGAAATTGTAATGTCGTAGCATCATAGAAGGAGTTAGATATTTCCGGAAACCATAGAATAAGCCTATCATTTGTACAGAAATGTGACAATTGATTGTATATAATAGTTCCACTTGACGTCTGGAGTTAACTTGGAGACCCTAAAGACTTTCAAAATATAGATAATCATTAAAAAGGAAATTATTCATCGTGTCTAAAAAGAAAGAAACTCAAGGTCTGCCAGGTGATGATGAAACGAACTGGGTACCAATTGGTATCGTTATACATTGGTTAGAAACCTAAAACAAACAACTTATCAATTTATGACCGGCTTCTTTCCAAGGCATTTTAGTTGTACTGCCTTTCACGTGAGATCGCTGGTTATATATGATGAGAAGAAAAAAAAACTTTATAATTATATTTTTTGAATCTTCGAGTACCTGGGAAAATTATCTATTCCCTGTATCGCTCTATCAAATACCTGACTCCTTCAGTTATCCTGTACCATTTCAAGAGCCAGATTCAGCTGAAAATGGAGCTGCTCACTCCTCACTTACTGTGTGGATAGAGTCAAAAAGCGTCTTCAGGTCTTTGTCGGTAACGAATTATTTTCTACCTTACGGGTCTTTCTCATAGTCGAGACGTCGCAAGCCTGTCGCTTCTATAACACTATTTCCATGGAAATACTACAGGCCTTAGTTCCACCAGCCATCACCTTCACGGCTCAAACTCGTAATACCACGCACATTGTAGTAAACCATCCTTATTCCCTTTGTATTCGTTTGGTGAGATGTAAATTCTACTTGAGCACATTCTTCCACCAAACCACTGCATTGTAGAACCGACACTCAAGAGGATGTTTCTCCGATCGCTACAATCTTAACCTGTTTAAGTCTAGTGTTAACTACTATCTTCCCCACCTATCTGCCTAAACCGTGCTTCTTACTCTATAAAACTCTACCTCGAGTGATTCTTGGGCCTTTTAAAGAGTAAAACAACCCGTTGAAAAAACATTTGCATGGCGGCATGAAATAAGTCGATACATTCATGATATTTTTAGTTGTTATTTGGTGTTTAGTTGTTAACGTTATCTTCCACGTATATCCGTATAAACTGTGGCTCTTACTCTGTAATCCTCTACCTCGAGTGGCACTCGGGTCTTGAACATAGTGAACATCCCTGTAAAAAGTCTCTCTAAATTCCCCAGCTTTGTATCTGAAAGGGAAGCAAAGTACTCAGGCCCGTCGTTAACTCCTGCTGCCCGAGTCTCTTCTGACTGACAGAACATCTGACACGCAATTTGCTGTCTTTATTCCCTTTTAATATTCGGTGAGGGAGATATGTTTATACTTAGAATTTTCCGTCAGGTGTTTTTGAGTGAACAACTTAGCTTCATAGTATTTACTTGATATCAATCCGGTTATTTCGACACTTACATACAACTGGATTTCAAGGCTCGCAATACAATTGTAAACTATTGTAAGGGCCACCAGTTCACTTCGAAATGATTTCCCACCCTACAACCCCTTTCCTACAGACGAAAAATCATAAGACACTCGTTGTTTTCCTGGAAAATGTTCTGACGAACTGCATTCCTTAGCTTTACCTCTGCAGATCTTTAGTGATAAAATCAGCCACATTATGTATACAGGGTTTTACAATCCCCATTCCTTCGTTTTCCATTCGTAAGGAAGAAGTTCTATCCTGACTGCTTCTACGTAACAGCCGCTGCTATGTGGAATCAACTCCGAAATAGATACTTCTCGAATCACGAGAAACTTAACCAGTAAAGGTCAACTTTTATCTATCATACATATTCTTATTATCTGTACATTTTACTTTCTCTTATATCCTTACAACATTCCCACTAAATAACCCTCTCCATTGATTGGCTCCTGGATATTCGATTAGGTACTGATTTAATAAAAAATACTTCTTACATCACCTTGACTCATAGATTCTTTTTCAATTGAGTCAGAGATTAAATTACACTTTTTGACTGAACACTTTTGCCTTATTTATTATTTGTTTGTGTTGAGATGCGTTGATATTTTATAGCTTTCCCTCCCATTCACACACAAAAAGATTGATCAGTGGTTTATAAATTTAAAACGCTTCGATAATCTTTACAATATTCCCCAGTTTAATAAAAAAAAACCTTATCTTTCCCAGACGTCACTGAATCTGTATATAGTTGTTTTATTTTAAAATAAATTTTCATATTTTTTTTTATTGATTATCAACGGCAACACAACCGACCCCATTTTCTTCGGCCAATTTTCGATCAATTTCTGCGCATGTGCAAGTGACCCCCTCTTGTCTGAAAATCGGTTAATTCTCTTTTGAATACAGTTTTTACGTTTTCTCGAAATGTAATAAAGTTTCAAATTTACGAGCATTCCACACAATAAAATGCAATATATGCAATTAATGTATATCGCAGTGTTAGAATATAGTATAATATTATGTTAGGTGTCAGATTAGAGTCTTAATCACATTACACATACACACACACACACACACACACACACACACACACACACACATATATATATATATATATATATATAATTATTACTTATAAGTATGTTATAAAATCACTACAAAAATAGCCATTTTGTTTCAACACACTTGGTGTCTTATCAAGTGATGATGTTGAAGATAAAATAAACCTATTTTATTATTTTATTATTTTTATTATTTTATCTTCAACATCATCACTTGATAAGACACCGAGTGTGTTGAAACAAAATGGCTATTTTTGTAGTGATTTTATAACATACGTATGTTATAATTTTTTATAAATAATAATTATATCTGCTCTACTTTGTATTGAGCACTCTTTTAAGAATAGTAATTGTTGGTTATTGGAATTCATTCCGTATATACCAATTATATACTTGTACATATATATATATATATATATATATATATATATATATATATATATATATATATATATATATATATATATATATATGTGTGTGTGTGTGTGTGTGTGTGCTCTTTTTTTAACCATTACACCCCAAGCAAGGTCGTAAAGCCACTAAGATGTAAGCGGTTAATGAGCGTGAAAGGAATTGTGAAAACCTTGTTGAGAACAAGTGTTAATAAACGAGCAAAAAAAAAAAAAACGAGAAAGTGGGGATTTTTTTTTTAAATCGTTGGAGCAAGAAGCCGAAAGAGAGTTCCACAAGCAAGAGGTGCGACAAAAGAAACTATTAGAATATCGAATGTGGTAACATGTAGCATTTTCAACTGTAAAATGATGATAACTGCCTATCTAGTACTCTGCTTAAGTTCGTAAAATGGTACCAAAAGGGAAAGATCATCCGAACAGTCCATTGGTGATTGGAGCTGAGATGCCAGGTCAGGACCGATAAGATTGCAGCATTATTTATTTTGATTTTTATCGCATGTGGTATCGTGGATTAATGATGATATATTATTCATCATTTTATTAATAAAATAATTAAATAATATTTGTGTTTTGAGATGTTTTATAGATTGTAATATTTTCAATGCAATTAACTGATATCGATTGGCTGAGTTCTATGAAAATTTGTGCAAGTTTCTCCAGTAGAAGTATAACTTCATAATTCTGAATGATGGCGTGATAATTCTTAAATAAAACATTTTATATCTTTATTCGACGATAGTCTCCGGGTACATCTTAGCTTGCCTCATGCGGCATACTTCAAAGGAAAAAAAGGTCGACATGAAAATACGAGCTACAAATATTGTTCTTAGCTAATTCTACTTGCACAAAATATAAACAGAAAAAAAAAACAAATCGACCGAATAAGTCCATAAGTCTTTAGATTGAAATATACAAAGTTAAATTTCAGTCGCCATATCGTAACGTTATTTAGATGTTCATAACTATATCATTTGTGTCCTGACATCTGGTAAACCAGTTCGAGCAGCATCTAATGGCAAGGTGGCATTTGAATGAAATAATAGAGGAAACACAACATGATATCATGAACAGGCGACAATTCTGGAAATCGTATGACCAACTAAGTACACTACCTCAAATGCTGATGCAGATTTCGCCATCAAGACATTTAATATCCAAAGATTTGGTAACAAATAAATGTGACAAATGTGAGCGTTCCAATTACTATGGTCGTATGATATACTGGGGACTGCCAACGATGGAAATCTACTTGCTACACGACGAAAAGGTAACGTCCAAATTACGGTGATCGTTAACCTTGGTGTGTGTGGGACATCTTTTTGCCGATTTTCTTCCTACCAGAGGAATACGAAGGGAATGTGGATGATTCGATGGCGTGGCCTAGTAAATGTAAATGTCTGAACTGACACAAGTTAGTGAATGTATCCCGCCTGAACATTTGCCATGAAAATAGTGATAGGCTAGCGATAAGCAAAGCGTGGAAAATAATTGATCATTCACAAGCCTGTGTAATCACCTTTGAACACTACCAAGGCTGAAAATATATTGAGAATAAGAATAAAATAAGCAGACTATTCAAATGATAGCATAAAATTGTGCATAAATTAAACTCTAAACACTCAGACAATCACTCCTAATATATTACTGTGGAGTTCTAATAAATTTCGGGAGGTATCTTAATTGTCAAAATTTTAATAACTTGTTTATTGGAAAGGCAATCTGACATGAAGGTAATGGCTAACTTAATTAAAGTAATATTAACATGATATCGTGAAGAGATGATAGTTCGGAAACTCGTATGACCAACTAAGTACACTACCTCAAATGCTGATGCAGATTTCTCCATCAAGGCATTTGCAATACTATAGTTTGGGGAACATAAACTAGTGCCAAATAAATGTGAGAGTTCTAATTACTGTAGAATTTTAAGATATCGGGGACCGCCAGCGATGGAAATCTACTTACTACACGACGAGAAGGTAACGTCCAAATTACGGTGATCGTTAACCTGTGTGTGGGACATCTTTCTGCCGGATTATGTGAATAATATATCTGTCTACGGCCGACATCAGGCACAGTTTTCACAGTGAAGGAAATGTTATACATGAACAATGTCAACTGGAAACTTGTTATTGGATGTTCCTCCATCAGGACTTCCCATATTGTGGGAGTGATGAAGATTATGGAGATCAGGAAGAAAGGTGATTTGAAAAGTTCAAGATTGAATTGTTCATAGAAGCGTCAATCCGTTCCACAAAGTCGCAGTTCTTGAGAAGAAATCTGAGTAAAACATCCTTGTTGTATGTAGCGTATTGACAGATTGAGGTTTATTCGACTTTGTCGTAATGGCATGGCCTATCCGAGGTGCAAAGACCTGTACTGGTGGAACTAAAGAATAGAGATTATCTGAATATTTGTCATGAAAATAGCTGTATGGTACAGACAGACTTGCAACTTTGCGTCTGTAAAAAAAGGTAGCAGAGTCGAGAATATATCTTTCTCCCACAAAATCTCGTAAACAATTCTGAACTTTACCAAAGTAGGAAAGGGGAGGTGAGTTGAAAAGACTTAGCCCAGGCATAGCAGAGATACACCAAAAACTGAGTTAATCAAAATATGTAAAGTTGTTGTATGCAGGTAGAGTTAGATACTTTTGACAGGAAGTGATATGAATTATGGGATTACTGAGTTCCGATAGCGAGTGATAGGCGGATGGGATATTTCATTTCTAAAATTGACTTGAACTTGACTAAAATTGACAGAAGTTATTGGTTGACTACCGACATTTAATGATCGTAGCCATAGGTGTTTGAGAAGAATTCTTTATAAGACAAGCAACAATGGATGAAATCACATCCGTATTCAATGCAGTTTTTGAATGAAAAATCAATTCATCGTACTTTTGTCCCAGGTGTTTCGAGTGATGGTAGGATTCTGATGTGGTAGAATACAGTTGTTTACCTGGTTGGTGGTAGTTGCATTAAGGTGTAGGGTGTTTTTACTTGGCATGCGTTGGGTGGGGTTATCATTGGTCAGTGACCACTACAGTACATTGCTTCTAGACCATTTCCACCTATTCACGGACGATATTTATCCCGAAGATGTGTTTTTTCAAGAAGGAAAATGCACAGAATTTGTCCGACGAGCATTTTGAAGGTTTTCAACGAATTGTGTGGCTATCTCTCTCACCCAATATGAATAAAAACAGGTATTTAGGAGACAAAAAGGTAAGATAGGATAGTAGAAAGAAGAACAGCCTTTTATTTGTCCCTTCAGATAATGCTTGCTTTTTAAATATTTTCACTTTGTGGGATAAATTGTGGCGAACCCCCTACGCACACACATAGACACACACACACACACATATATATATATTACTTCAAACCACATATAGTAGAAGGTGATATTTGAAATAGGCTCCCAATTTTACTGCAAAATGCGCGTTTAAATGCTTCTTAATTTAAAGATCTTTATTCACCACTTCTATGGCTTTCATGTGAATAACCTTGTCCTAAACTTTCCAGTCTTCTGTCTTACTTTCTTGAAGGCGTGCACGTTTCAATTCACAATACCACAGTAAGAGTATAGTGAATTTTCAACGTCCTTTCAGGGATTTGCCTGATACAAAATTCATTTGACGACACGAAGATCTATTTCCATGCAGGGAGGGTCATTTACGAACAATGAGTTGCATCTTATTCCCAGTGCAACTAAGAAAGCACATAACAAGTAGGTGCGTGATTGCGTGATACTGTAGGAGTGCGATGGTGTTAATATATAAGTTCAATTATGTAACAAGCCCTAACGGCAGCATATGGCCTCACTTAGCAGGCGTCAAGCCAAATACGCAATGCGGTGGTAGGTTTAATGTTCTATACCGACAGACATTCTACTCTAAATCGCCCATCCGAAATATTTCATACCCTCTTCAGCACAGCACGTGGATTTGCTTCATACAGCATCTAAGCTAGAGAAGAGGCGCCAATAGCACACGAACCCGTGGACGCACACAAGCAGCAAAAGATAGCATAGCTGCAGGTGGAGACGACATAGTTCTAGAGAACTGAAGAGATGGCTCTATTTTTGCCTGAGCTGTCAAGGTGAAGAATTCATATTCATCCTCGATGAGCTACGAATTAATTTTGATTTGGTTTTGTTTGGTTTCTTTTGTTGTAAGGGATATCAACCTCAATGGGTCATTTAATTCCGACAACATTTTTTTTCTGGTAATATTTTTCTTTTGTCAAAAATCTATTTCTGTTAATATCTCTTTCCTCAAAAATGTATAGCTGGTAATATTATTTTTTCCAAAAACGTATAGCTGGTAATATTTTTTTTTCTTCAAAAATGTATTTCTGGTAATAATTTTTTACAAAGTATTTCTGGTATTAAAACCTATTTTTATACTTTTATAATGCTTTTTACCTAAGTTTCGACGTTAACTAATTGCCCATAGCTGGGACCCTAACAGGTGCTACCACCCCGGATCGGGCTGCACCTGGGATCACTAGCAATTAAGAGGCTCCTGATCAGAGGCCTTGTTGTTGGACGTAGTTTATCGTCTTACCCTGAACGCGGATGTAGTTTATCGTCATACCCAGGACGGATTAATTTTGGTCCAGAAGAACTAAAACTGACGACAGCAACTCGCTCATTATAGTAGATTTAGTGGTTACCGGCGCCAGCGTGACAGTTGTCGCGGGGACTGGGTACTTTATTATTCCCATACCTGGGCACCACGCATTAAAAAATATCATGGCACTCTATGGAGGCGGCTAAACACCAACATGCTCTTGCTAATGCGTAACAATGTATTGAACAACTCACTGTTACATGCTGAGAACAGGGGTTACTATATGACTATAAACGCAGTCAGTATACCTTTATTATAAGAAAAAGGGAGTCAATTCGGTGCAGCACAAAATACCGGGATATCGCCCCACTCTTAATTTCAGAAAAACATGGTAATAATTCAAGCCTACAGACACCAGACAAGTCTAAAGACACTCAAATCCCATGGAATCATACCTCTTACTCAAATCCCATGGAATCACACCTCTTTGAACCAATGGGATTTCTGAGCAACTGATATGGTCTTTCCCTCTCCTATCTCTTCTTTTTATGTGCCGTGTCTGTTCAGGACATAGGCGATCATGGCTCTCCACTTCTCCGCTATCTCTTGTAGCTCTCAATAAGTTTCGTCCTTCTGCCACCTCCCCCAAACCACGTTCTGTCATCCCCTTGCTTAAGCCCGCCAGGTATATCATAAGTTGTTTTTCCTTGTCTCTTTTTCCCTCTATTTAACCTGGGAGTATCAAATTCTCCAGGCCCTCCTTTCTCATTAGGTGTCCCAGAAGTATTATCTGCCTCTTCCTGGTGTTAAGCATCTTCTCCAAAACCTCATTGTTGCTGGCGCGCTCCGTCCATGATATCCTTAGCATCCTTCTGTAGAACCATATCACCGTCGCCTCGAGTCTCTTCTTCATCTTTGAGAAGACCTGTCCAACATTCTCTGCCGTAAAGGAAGAAAGGTATCACGTAGCAGGTTAGTACTACTTTTTTCTTTGTTACCAAATAAATCCTCCTGTCTTGGAATACTCTGCTTTTGAAATGCGTCCTTGGCCATCCCAATACGTCTCTTGATCTCAGCGTCGCACTTATCATTCTCCGTCAAAATACTTCCCAGATATTTAAGTTTCCGCACCTGTTTGATTATAGTGTCTCCGGCCTGTAAACCACATTTCGGGCTCATCCTTTTACTGATGACCATGCATTCTGTCTTCTTGTGGGTTATGGTTAGTCCCTTCTTCTCGCTCTCCTTCGCTAAATTCTGTAGGAGGTTTTGTAATTTCTTTTCCATGTCTGCTATCAGTACCGTGTCATCTGCGTAACTTGTGGCCGCTAATGCTGAATACCGGTATGATTTCCGATTCCCTCAGAATTGCCTCGCTGTATAGGTTGAATAAGTCCGGTGAGAAGACACATCCTTGCCTTACGACTTTTTTCATTTTTGCTGCCATTATAGGCCAGAATAAAACGGAATATTGCTGCCATATCTTGTTTGATGCTGCCGAATCCACATTTTCTAGCTGTGAAAGAGTTCAAAGGTGTCTACGCGGCCATGTGGGCGATGAATCATTATAAACCCTCTGATCTTATTTTTTTTCAAGGCTAGGTTGTAACGTTATCTGTCCTCGGCGTCTTTATAATTTATAACCTTTTTTTTTTAGTTTCAGAGAACAACTTCATGCATCAGCTTGAATGGTTCTTCGGCCTTGTATTGCATTAAAGAATTATAAAATTGCCAGGCTAGCGCTATTCTATAGCTATTACCATGGTAACTGTTGAGTTGAGAACTCCATTCTTTAGTTCCATAAGTTCTAGACTTTTGCAGCTAGTATCAGCAATGCAAAGTACACAAAATGGAATCATCCACATTCCGATTGTATTAGACCAGATAAAAAGGAAATTGCATCCGGAAAGTTTCTTCTCAGGAACCGCCATGATGTTGTTATTTATTTTGTTTCATTTCACCCCATGCAAGCCAATAAATCCACTAAGACGCAAGGGCTACTGAGTGCGAGAGAATATGAGAAAAATAATACTATTAAGGAGAAAGAACGATAAAAGAACAGGAATTAAGAAGACAGAAAATAACGATAGTTACTATGTTTACATTTTCAAAGGTCAAAGTTGACCGGGAAGCCGGAGGCGAGTTCCATAAATGCAAAAGAAGGAACTGTTAGCATAGAACTTACGGTTATATATAGCCATAGATTTGACTATTTCGAACCGATCAGTCATACAATTAAGACAGGAGTAAACAGTTGTATAAATATCATGTTGTAGAACGGACTCCGAAAGATGTGCTTCTATAATAAATGCGATCTTAAACTCTTGATTTATAGCGTCAACCGTTATCTGTCCTACATGTCCTTGTAATCTTCACTTTTTAGTCACTCGTCTCACGTTCATAAAAACAACGTCATTTAATAATCCTATATATTGCGTAGACAAGTATTTTGAACAATTAAGACCCAGAATTGAAGCGGAGGACGTTGTCAAGAAGAAGGTCTTCACAGAGAAGAAAGGGTGAGTTCTTTTAATCAGGATAATGCAATAGAAGCGAGCCTATGGATGATAGTGGGAATGATTCAGGCATGGAAGATGAGATCAGACCTAGATTCCCATTAAAAAGAACCGAGCATAAACCTCAACTGGAAGACAAGGGAGGAGATTGGAGAAGAAGTTCAAGAACAACCAAAGGCATTAAATCTCTTCAGGGAGGTGTAGTGGATTGGTAAATTGAATTGCACCTATTTGCAAAAGTAGAAGAGATATAAACTATATAGTGAACTAAGAAACAGGCAAGAAACAGGTGTCGTAGAAAAGCAAATTCCAACAGATTCTAAATTCAACAATTGTTTAAATAGGGATAAACAACAAATAAAATAACATATTAATCGGATATATTCTAAATATTTTGAATATATAATAAGTAATGAAGATTTTAAGCAGAAATACACAGACATAAGCGCGCAAATATTTTAGTTCCACTCCATCGATTCAGAAATAATTTAGCGTGTTTTAGATATAAATAAAAAGTCGCTTTTCATAAAAGTTATACATTTTATTGCCAAATGATAATGTAAAGATATAATGGGACCTTCACACAATTTTCCACCGACTGGTCAATGACTACCAAATTGGGTCTCCATTCTGGTTGGTGTTGGTGTATGAAAACCTAGGAAAGACACGTTGCAAGGTCACAAGGAAACGACAGAGGAAAATAAATTCATATGTCTGTAGTATGCCTTCATCGAATAAACGTTGTTTCTACTTTTTCGCAGTATAATTTTCAATAAATCGGGAAATAGGGGACAATCTCACATATTGTCTCGTATTTGGAAAAAGTTCAATTCGATATTCGTTTGAGAAAATAACATTTTCCATTTCGCGACTACCCATTAACTTTTGAAAGAATGCCAGATTCTTTTTTCATTTTTATTTTATCTTTATTTTTATTATTATTTTTTTGTCTTTCATTTGCTTTGCCATCATATTCGGTTATCTAGATATTTGTCTACCTTTAAAAAAATTACCCTTATAAATCTCTTGTACACGATAGCGGGACATGTCTAGAGTAGAGGCAATTTCCATTTTGAATTTACCCTCCGTAAAAAAAAAATAAAATAAAATAATCTTTCTAAAACCTATGACTAGAGCAACCAATAGAAGTTAATTTATCACGATCTTTATTTATCAGGAATTTTCTTTCTGTTATATGGCCGACAGAAAAGGTCTTTGAGTTTGCGTCTTCTAAGTGGCGTCCACTTGACCGAAAGAAGACTAACGGATAAACAAATAAAAGAAAGTTTTTGGTGTCAATTGACAAAAAAAAAAAAAGGCCAAGCATTGAAGATTTTCGTTTGCTGGTCTATATTAACAAACCGATCGAAGATGTCAGTTCGGGTGCGATCGGAATGTCCTTCGGCTTGTTCCGATGTTGCTTGTTCGTGTTGCGAGCCACACGACGTGATGTTGGAATAAACAGAGGGTTGGTAGGAGTGAAGGGCTGTAAAGTTAATCCAACATGGCAGAAGTCTTCCTACGTACCTATCCAAACCGAGCAAATGAATCCCTAAATAAAGCCTGTAAATATATTCAAAACAGAGTTCGAATTCTCATATCGGCTGCCGTTTCTCTTGAGCGTTTACTTTTATATCATACTGTTGCAATGGCTAGATCAATTACATCTTAGTAGTGAGTTCGATCTACACTGGATGCTCCATATATACGGTCTCCTGTCAAATCTAAGTTACGTTTAGTAAAGTCATTTTGACGTGTTTTAAAGTTAGCAAGGTTGTCTCTCTAAATTAATTGCGACTGAGTTCGAAATTCACTGGGTGATCCATAATAGCAGCCTTGTGCCATACATAAGCTACGCTTATTAAATCATTATATTTCTTTTACTTTCTGTCTTTTTTGCTGTCTTTTTCTTTTCTCTTGTTTTTTTTTTTTTTCTCTCGTCTCTCTTTTACAACTGAGTCTTCCCGTCATTCGTTTTTAAATATTTTCTTTTTTGTTGCACATTTATGTTTTTAATTAATCTTTTTTTTTTTTTTTTTTTTCTCTCTCCCCCTCTCTTTCTTTTCTATATTCCTGGGTCTTTTTCATTTACCATGCACACATCTCTCTCTCTCTCTCTCTCTCTCTCTCTCTCTCTCTATCGTTTCTTGTACTTCCTCTCGTCTTTTTTTCTGTTTTCTTTTCCTCTACATGTCTCACTCTTTCTCTTTCTCCCTCTCTCTCTCACACACACACACACACACACACACACACATATATATATATATATATATATATATATATATATATATATATAGTGAACATTGAAGTCAACACTCAGAGGCGACAGGCTGTTTCATGCTGGACGCAATCGTCAGGCCGCCTGACGAATGCGTCTAGCCTGTCGCCTCTGAGTGTTGACTTCAATGTTCACTTTTATATTTATATTTCCTTACGCTCTATCTCTGATATTGATCACATTATCCCAAAAATATACCACACTTTAAAACTATATTTCTTCATATATATATATATATATATATATATATATATATATATATAGTTGGATTGATCTCAGTTGGTGATCCTGGGTTTCACGCTCTCTTCGATCGTCAGACAAACTGATTAATTTAAATTTTGGATTTATTTATGGTTGCGTATATCGCTGTTTTATGGTAGTAGGGGGAAAACTGGAACACCACATACGCAAACATAGATACATGCACATTGACGCATTGCAGCTCATACAAACATAAACATATATGATCAGTGTGGGACTGAGCATATATGTGCATCGATGTGTCGTTGCGTGCATACATACGCAATTGGTTGCTATATTCAATGTTGGACTTTTTCGCAAATCGCAGTTTCAACGCACAGACCGTTCGTCTATTTTGTTCGTGGAATAATATATATATACCTATGCACACGCGTTCACATTCCCTCTATTCGTCTGTTTTATATCGTAAGTTGGAGGCTGTGTAAGACTATGGTAGGTAAAATCTTTATTATTTCTAACATTTAATTCTGTTTTGTTTTACTTTAAAGCCGGTTATTTGCTTCTTTTTCGCGGTTGCGCTCATGTAAATGGTAGAAACTCCAATTTATAATACTTATTGGCATTTATACAGTAGTATTAATTTTGCTGGCGGGGAGGAATTATAATTGTGGTCTGATGTGGTAATAGTAATTGTAGTGCTCTAGTAATTGTGGACTAATGCGGCAATGGTGATTGTGGTGCGGTAATAACAATTGTCGCAGCAAATAGTTATGATGACTCCATTCTTGTTGTTGTCGGTGTATGAAAACCTAGGAAAGACACGTTGCAACGTCACAAGGAAACGACAGAGGAAAATAAATTCATATGTCTGTAGTATGCCTTCATCAAATAAACAAAATAAAGTGTAACCCTTTCAAGTAAATGTACCCCCTCTGAAGTCTAATGCCTTTTTCCATCCTTCTCTACCATGCTTCTATGCCCTGCTTCCTGAATTCTTCTTGGATGGCACTCAGCTCTGTCTTTATAGCCCTATTCATCTTCAAAACGGGTCCCCTTTGATGATACTCTTGAGCTAAGAGGAAGAAAGTCACACGGAGCAAGATCAGTTGATTAGGGAGGTTGTTCTTCTCCGTCAGGAACTGCTGGATGCCCAGGGCGTTGTGAGCAGGTGCATTGTCGTGGTGAATCAGTGGTCAATCAGTCAAGATGTGTCCTGCAACAACAGGCGTTTCTTCTTGCGCATTGAGCGAAGCAAATGCTAAAATCACAGTTATATACTACAAAGATATCATATTAGATAACACAATCCGCTTATCCATCTTTCGACCAGCATATCCAGTCCCGTAACTTTTCAGACAGACCACGTATACCTTCCTGACATCCGGCCGTTTTACGTGCGCACACCGGAAGCGTGGAACGCCCGTTTACATGTCTGGAGCAGTCACTGACATCGCGTGAGCTGTGTATCTGGACCGGTTGCCTAAGAGCACCATCAAAGTCAATCCTCTGATACACCTGACTTCTTTGATGACCTTTGTTCTTAGGGTGACCTTATTACTTATTCGGTAACCATTGATCGATTCCCTTAGAATAAAGGAATTGACATCAAATTCGAATCGGTTTATCTCGTATTTCCTGGCAGTGAAGCACTTGCTGCATAAGAAATGGTGGAATATGGATCTTCCGAAAGATTATTGTAACAGGAAACAAGGTTTGTTTAGAATAATTGGAAAGTCGATGCAGATGTATAACTACTTGAAAGGATATTTGCCGGATGGAAGTTTCAGGGCATGACATCGTGCTGATGTCGCATGTACTCGGAATAAAATATGTATCAACACAGTAATTTTTTCTCTTCTTTTAATAACGACACCAAAAAGCTTGTCTGAATATGAAAGATCCAATGGAATATAAGTAGACAAAACCTGTCTAAATTATTCGATGAAACATGTCTCGATATATATATATATATATATATATATATATAAGTGAACATTGAAGTCAACACTTAGAGGCGACAGGCTGTTTCATGCGAGACGCAATCGTCAGGCCACAGAACACACGTGACCTGAGGATTGCGTCTAGCATCAAATAGCCTGTCGCCTCTAAGTGCTGACTTCAGTGTTCACTTTTATATTTACACACGCTCTATCTCTGATATTGAGCACTTTATCCCATAAATATAGCACATCTTAAGAGTATATTTCTTCATTCATATATATATATATATATATATATATATATATATATACATTTGGAAGAAGTGTTGTCGACTTTGGGTAAATATTGAGGGAAACGTCTGTTTACTGGCTTTTGAAACATCCGGTTAAAGAAGAAAATTAACAGATTAAAAAAAAAAAAACTCTAAACCACGGTTAAGAACGAAGAAAATCGTCGAACTTTTATAAGAGACCGGGTAAAATAAAATTAAAAAAAAAAAAAACATTAATAAAATGACAAGCATTCGGCATACTTTGACAAGGTGCAAGTAAAAAAGAAACGTTGTCGGTTGACAGTCACAGAAAGCAACACGTTTCTAATCGGGGATGTCGGAAAGATCAAGGAACCAGCTCACATGGTGCTACGAGAAATTTTGACAGATAAACTAAGGAGAAACTTGTGTTTGATTTGGCAGCCAACTCTCAGGGGTCGAAGAGTCAATCGCTATTAGAATGGTTGAAAAAAAAATTCTCTGCTGCTGAAGTCACGATGTGGACAAAACGTAAAAGACAAACTGCAACTAGCCTAGACATGATATCTGGCAAGCGGCATGTGACTTTTAAAATTACTTCTTGCCTTATGACTAATATATATATATATATATATATATATATATATGCGTGTGTGTGTACATATGAAAATTGAATTTCACTCTCTCTTTCTCCCTCTCTCTCTTTCTATCTATATAAATATATGTGTGGGGGGGATGGACGTCGAGGTGTGTTTGTGCGCGCCTGAGCGGATGTTGAGGTGTGTGTTGGTGTATGCGTGCACAGAATGTGCAGGTGGTGTCATGTTTAGCGGCTAGGATCGTGAAATCGGTGGGCCACGTTCGAATGCGGGTCGCATTTGATGCATCTAATTTCGGATTAATAACCTTGGGAATGGTATGAATGCATCACATCTAGCCCCAGCTATGCGTTATATAGCGGGGCTGACTGGAGGTTTTTAGCCTTAGTCGGCAACTAGTATAGAAGAAGAAGAACACTGAAAAAAATCTACATGGGAGGGGTTTGTTTGGAGATCTAAGTGGTACAAAATTATGTGTTTATATATAAAAAAAAAAAGCGTTGCGCGTTCTGCACAAGTCTTCACCTCTATAAAAAAAATGATACGTGGGGGTAGACTGGCGATTCACTTCTGAGAACTAAATTGGTATATTTCGGTTTAGACAGAAGAGTACTAGTATATATATATATATATATATATATATATATATATATATATATATATATATATATATATATATATGAATGGTAATCTGTTTTGAAAACCTCGGTTAGTTCAACTTGTAATATAACAAATTGATGTCCGAGGAAAAAATTGGAAATAGAAAAAGAAAGAACCAAGAACATAACACTGGACGAATCCTCTCGTCAAGTGCTTCAGCTCCAAGTCCAAAGAAAAAAAAAACAAAACAAATAAAAGACTAAACGTAAAGTGCTCAATACACTAAGTAGAGTAAAAAATAAATTTTAGATTTTAGTTATTTTAGTATATATATATATATATATATATATATATATATATGTGTGTGTGTGTGTGTGTGTGTGTGTGTGTGTGTGTGTGTTTATACATTTGCAACAGCTCACTGTCGACACTTGAAATTCAGAAAATACATCTATACATTTTCATGAAATAATCATAAACTAAACATTCTTGAAGCTATGTATATCAAAAAATTGAAACCAAACCATAATAAGATTAATTATGAATACTGCACAAATGTTTTAAAATGTTTACAGTAAATAGTTTAAAAATTCGAGGTTTGTATTAATAGTTTTATTGCTTATTAAAAAAAATAATCTCTCGACATCACAATAACTTAGTTACCTCCCTTGAAGTGTTAGTCCAGATAATCACACAAATACTAAATCCATCGTTCTTCACTTCACAATTAAAAATTTTTAACTTTCAGTGAACACAGCAATTTTGTCTTTGAAAATGATGAACACTACAACATTTGTCTTGAAATAAACAACACCTTGATGATGTCATTGTGCTAATGTCGAATGTACTCGGAATAATATAATATGTATCAACACAGTAATTTCCTTTCTTCTATTAACAATGTAACCAAAAAAAATTTCTGTGAATATGAAAGGATCCAATTGAAAATTAGTAGACAAAACCTGTCTAAATTATTCAATGAAATATGTCTCGAGACACATATACACACACACACACACACACACACACACACACACACACATATATATATATATATATATATATATATATATATATATATATGTAATTCATAGAAAATAATATTTCAGCAAGGGCTCAATTTTAAAATTTCAGCATAATGCGGGATTTCATTTCGAACTGCTAACAATTCTTGATGAGGTCGTTTTTAATTATTTCCCACGGATACCTTTGTGAAAATCATAAATAATTCTCCTTTCATTCAACTAGGGGTTAATGTTTCCAGTAATAGTGTCTCCTTCAAGAAATTCCAATGTACAACCGGTCAGATTTATAGAAAAATGTCAATCTTGGATTATCCTTAGAGCATTTACGTAAGAGGCCAGCGACAAGAGAAAGTTGACTCCTTTTTTATATGCATGTAAATGCACTTGGCGCCAAACTGTAACTGTGTTTGTGGTTTCATTTTCCCTCCCAGCATCAGAATATGCTGTCACTTCTTATGCAATGGCTAAAGTGTATAAGAATTTTGATGTATTTACATAATATGTCACGGCTTGAATAATGGACAACTATATGCATTCTTCTATTTTAATCTTTTATCTGCCTGGTTCCTCCAGGAAGTGGCCAATTATGTATCTCTATAACTTCCTGTCTTTTGTAGTTTAAAGTAAATTTTGTCATTTTACCTTATCTCTTTTCCTTGTTTTGCTATCCATTCACACAAACTGAAAATTAATTCTTCCTCATTCCCTACATTTCTTGCTTTCAGTATCTTGAGAGATTCCGTATCGTATCTTTTCTCATTATATGTTTCAACTGTATATTCATAATTACTTACTTTACCTTTCATTGCATTAATTTTCATAACGCTTAATTTAACCAGCTTGGAAAGTCTTTTTTTTTTTGGGGGGGGGGGTTTAGGTACCGTTTAAAACTGGTTCATGATGAAACAGCATCTTAGAAACACATAAATTAGCAGAATTTGAGCGCAATACATTAACATTCAGTAAGAATTTAATTTCAAAATAGAGATCTTAGACAAAACCTTCACTCAATGAGTGTTTGAACGCTGCCATAAAAAACGAACCAAAACCTCTGTCAGAAAAGTTATGATAAACTAAGATATGCTTAATGAAGCAGTAGTATGGCCTGAGAAATTAGTCTAATTATCATTGATAGAACAGGGATTTTATAGGTACATTTTCGCAACTAAGGCAGCAATGCATATGTACCACTGATTTTCCGGTAACTTATTATCGAACAATTTTTAATCCCCCCCCCACAAAAAAATTATTAGTAAGTATTTGAATTTCACGAAATTACAAGAGAAATTCACCGGGCAATCATCATGGGTATGGCGATAAACTTTATCTGGCAGCAATTCCTCTGATCTGGAGATTGAATATTTTGAAGAGTGTGAAACCACATCTTAATTGCTATTGTTTTCCGGTCCACCTTGGGAACAGCAATAACTAAGAGGTAGTAGAACTTGTTAGGGTCCCAGCTATGGGCAGATATTAAACCCACCAAACACAATTCAGTACATTTTTATAATAAAACGGTCAACGGTACAATGTTATAACAAAATAATAGTCAACACAACAGTAAATAAATATAAAAATACATTTTTATAGTAAAATTACCAACAATACATTTTATGATCTACACATTATATATCTAAAAGATACCTTTACTCAAAAATTATAAAATTATGTACAAAATTTATTCAGTTGAAGCCATAAAACTGCATTTAAAATATTTAGATTTCGGCAGTAAATAACCAATAGAAAGGTTGATATGCAGCTAAACAAAATCAAATAATCACTGGCCACGCTCAGATGGCGTTACATTTAATACTATTTCAATGTTTCTGACTAACAAATAAAGCTGAAACGATACAGGTGATTCATATTATGTTGGTCGATGTTTCATTATTGAATTCTTATTCTGTTGGTCCGTCAAAACGGAAGATTGACCATGCTAATGAAAAACTCTCTTTCATATTTTCAATAATAATTTAAAGATCAAGATCAAAGTAAACAAGAAGATACTAATAATTATTAACTTTATTTGGTTGATTAATAGATTTAACAACACATCAACCGTAACCCGGTCATTTAATATCGAAATATTTTTATTATAGACAATAGCCAGATCTAACTCGAATATGCAGTTGCGGCCGGAAGCAACGAAACAGAAGTCGGCCTCGTTGTAAGCGTATCCATATCTCTGTATATGGGATGCAGTTAATAAAAAAAGATGCAGATAAAAATAGTGTAATAGGATTAGAAAAATAGGATTTTACCGATATCCTATGTTGGTTATACGATAAATAAAGTTTAAAGTAAAGCGTCAGACGAGAGGAAGTTGACTACTGATCACGTATTGTAGAACAACACTATACAACAATATGGCCTCGCCAATAGGATATTTAACTCGCTTGCACGAACCAAAATATGCCCAGATTTGGATCCAGGGTTTTGTCTCCCAGATGAGGGCTAAAAAATTGAAAGACATCCAGGCAAGAGAGGAAGAAAGAGAAATAACTGACGTCTTCCTATCTTCGGCAGGTTGGGAAGCTATAATTAACATTTCTGTAATGCATACCCTAAAGAATTTATAGATTTGACTTTCGTCGAATTTTCAGAATTGATAAAATAAATTTTACGTCATTAAAAAAAACTTGTCATAGCGGAAAGAACCAAATTTCTGTCTATGCAACAGAAACAAGATGAATCAATTATACATTATCTTCACAGATTAAGAGAAGCTCGCAGATTCTACGAGCTTGAGGAACTGGGAACTCAAGATTCGATTATAGAGGACAAATTGATTCAATTACAGTTGATTGAAGGTATGGCTGATATATTTAGTAAATATAAGATATTCGAACAATTACAATTGAATAATTTGTCTCTAACTGCATGTGTGGAAGTTATAAAATAAGTAGATTTGCGGTAACAGACATTGTTCTACCGAAGTATGCTGATAATATCAAAAACGGAAAATGTGACCTACTAGGAGAGGAAAATAGAAACAAAAAGAAGAATTTCATTTATATGAGAGAGAGAGAGCCAGTTGAAATTTATAAGACATGTAACGAAAGATTGAGGAATCGGAGAGCCGAGTTCGAATTCCAGGCGAATCCATTATATTCACTTACGTGCTGATACCAATTGAAAAGGTATGGATCCTCTTCTTCTCCCTCCAGCTATGGGTAAATAGCAGGACAGACTGGGTTCTCATAACCTTGAATGGCAACTAGTCTAGGAATAGGACAACTTTGAATTCAAAATCTGTGGAGGGTCGTTTGGGGAACTTGTGACACACGGAGCATCGGGCTTTTTTATTTGGATCTTCAAAAAGTGTGGTGGGTTCTGCACGAAGGCTTCATCACTATAATCATATCATATGTGCAGGTGTCTGGCTGTAGGTTCCTAGGAGGCTCGGATTCAGAAATCGGAGGGCCGCTATCACTTACCTGCTAATACACTTGGGAAAGGTATGAATCCTCTTCTTCTACTCCCAGTAAATTGCAGGACAGACTGGGTTCTAAAAATGTGGATGGCAGCTGGTCTAAGATTAGGACAACTCTGAATTCAAAACCTGCGGAGGGTCGTTTGGGGAACTCGTGGCATATGTGGCCACTCTGAAGTCAAATCTGATCCTCCAGGTTGGGATTTGCGCAGAAGGCTAACAACCTACTCACTTAAAATATAACTGGCTTGTTATAGAAACAAGCTTGTTATAGATATCTTGCGTCTCTATGTTCCTCAAGTAATTTAAAGGCACAATATAAGCATGGCTATTCGGTAAAGCGAATTGAGACCTCTCAGTTACTGTGTGTTTATCAAAAAAATAAATGCGCTTAAATTCTCCTTCATCTCTGTCGTCTGCTTAGTGGCAGAATCTCCGACTGACGGCAATTCAGCCCGGGTTCGATCCTAGCTAAAGGCAAAACGGACGTCTAGTCATACTGATGAGCTGTGATACAGCGAAACAGTCTGTCTGTGGATGACAATATACATATATATATATATATATATATATATATATATATATATATAAGTTATAAAGAACTTGGTAAACCGAATTGGTAAATCCAAGGAGGATGAAATCCTGAGAGCTCAATGTGAAGAACAGAGCTAATATTTAATGAAAAACAGACACTTTAAGGTACCATTACAATAATTTATTTCACCAAAATCCTTTTAAAGGATTTCGGATCATCAGGTAAACACTTCCAACAATGAAATGAGAGGAAAAATGTGATTAGAAATTGATGGGTATATACTGATATATATATATATATATATATATATATATATATATATATATATATATATATATATATATAATGATGAGAAAGTGCTTGGAGAATGTAAAACTCATAGGATATAGCTAGGTAAAAGATTGGAAGATGTAAACAGAAAAAAACGACCGAACAAGCCTATGTAAATGGACGGCAGATGAGAAACAATGCGGCTGTAAAAGGTACAAATATGGCATAGAACTACAAAGGATAAGGAATTGTGAAGAAAGGATCCGGCATGTAAAAGAAGAAACCATGTCTTTTTCGTTTGAGTAAATCGTTAGTGTTTTAAGTTATTTTCATTGTAGTCCCTCTGCGTAAAACACGTAGAGGAACTACAATGAAAATAAATTAAACTGTACGAAAATGTTCGTTTGGACTTGACTGAGTCTGATCTGGCACAAGGTCAGTTAGGGTGGAGCCCTTAGAATGATTATGTTTTATTAAGTAGGGACAGGCGTAACCGCCTTAGAGATCAATGTTCATGATTGGTTATATAATTTTCCACGCTCTTCTGCAATTGCATATGACGAATCATTTGATCATATGATTATTTAGTTATGACGTTCTACATAGTCGTTTTGGTTGAAACGGCTCAGATCAAAATGGGTCCCCATAACAACTGTCAGATCGGGGAATCACAGGATAAAAGTCAGGGTTCATATCACCAATTTGTATTTTTGCCAAAATAATCGACATGACTCACTTGGCAACATCATCGTTTAATGTTTTCATAAAAAATGAAAGATTTTGCGAATCTAATGTTCTACTTCGCTGGCAGGAGAACTTTTTGATTTTCACGATTGATCCTTCTAGGGAACACGTGTTAAAAGCTGGTATTACTATTCTAAGTTTGTGAATTCTCTCTCAACATTTAACTTTTAGCGTCTGGTTTAGGCTAATCCTGTGCACATCTTCGTAATTGAGCGCAACCTTTAGTATCAATACGCACCTCAAAATACTGAGATCTTCAAAAGTAACTTTGCTCTCAAATAATTTACTCCAATTAGCTCACCCAATCAAATGGTTCCAAAAGGGCCAGTTTTTATTTTTTTTTATTTTTTTTTTTAAATCAGCCAACATTTTATACTAACTAGCTAAATCATTTTTTCGCTTTTTATCACCAGAAAAAAACTCAAATTTTCAAATCAGAATATATTTCCAGTAGTCTGACCATGTTAGAGCAACTACCGTGTTTATCCCGAATTCTAATACTCCATTTTCTTTTTCTCCTTTTTAATAATTTCTAAACAATCATTTTGAGTTTCAGTACATTTCCGAATCTTTGTCACCTTCTAAAATACACATACTTTCCCTAAAATCTGCTCTCTGTAAGCCTTGCGATATGCGTAATTCACTCAGCTACGAAAAATAATATACTTTCCCTTTCCTTCAAATAAATCAGTGTAACTGAAATTACAGCCAGAGAGTTTCGTGATATATATGAAATGCTCTCTTATGTAAGTTTTACACTTGCGACAAGTCGAAAATGGCAATTGGTCGCTTACAGCCCTGCAATATTTTACGTGTTTTGGGTCGCATAAATGAAGATTACTTTTCTAGCCGCCCATGATTGAAACCAGAACGAATGAGAAGATTCATAAATTGGCACGTAGAGAGATTTTTATCCTGTAATTTGCCTGCTTATCAGTTATATATATTGCTACTGAAATCCATCTTTCACTCTAAATTAAAACTGTTTCACTGTGAATTGATACAATTTCATCAGAGACCGTCTCTTTTACTTAATCTCATCGTAACAGATTTTCCCCGTTAAGCATTAATCTAACAAGACATTATACCACCATACAAAATTTCATAGCGGTCATCCATCTTTAACTTGTTTCAAGAAATCCATATTCTATTACTTTTCGGAGGAGATGGCGTAGGCAAGTAAGTAAAAATATGTTAATGTGAAAAGTCACGCCACCCAGATGAAAAGAAAATTATAGTTTGCCGATAAAAAGTAGATGACATTTTGAATAATTTCTCTTACACATAAGAAAGAAATATCATGAACGAGGACCTATTCAATATTAAATGGTTTTATTTATATAAATGGTGATTTTCCTGTTTCTTAATACTTTGCTTAGCTTTTTGAAGGCGTCTTTCACTATTACAATGCGCCATTGGATTACATATTTCTGATTTCGGATATCCATTTTTATTTGCGCGAGGCTTTGTTTTCAGTTGAACCCAAATCGTATGTCACAGTAATGGATTCATCTTTTATATTAGAAAATCCTACCATATCATGTTGAAATTCCGATACGGGCACCGAAGTTTAATAATATCAAACTTGGTCAATAAATAAATGTGTGATCGCTTGGAAATACTGGACTACAATTGAGTGAAGTTTTTATTAGATTGATTGGGAATTGAAGGAGTTTTAGTCTAAAATTTTATTGTTGAAATCGATTTTTCGTTTTTCAAGGTTTTTCGCTAAACGTAGTTGTGTAGAAATAAAACTGAGGTATATTTGAGTTCGTCTTGATGTAAGTAACCTACATACTGAGTCTGAACAAAATCGGAGGAAAAACACTTGGCATATAATTAAAAGTTGAATTTATGGATTTTTGATAGGTTTTATCGATTATTTACTTTTAAAAATCATCGCTAAAAACCTATCTCTTAGTTTGTACAAATTATATGCCAAGTTTGGCCAAAATAGGATGGATAGATCTCGAGTGAAAAGGTATCATACTGACAGACACATCCCCTGTTTTATATATATATAGATAATTACTTGTGACGTATTGTTTACAAAATAAATATAAATTATATAGTTATCTCTAAATATATTTAAACTTTCCGATAATTATGAAGATAATTACGAATGTTCAGTTAAAATCTTACTGATCATGTACGGATTAAAATCTTGAACACATTTTCTCCTCTTTCCCGAGCAATTTGGAAACAATTAAGTAAAATCGGATAGAGGATCTCTGGTCCAGCAGAAATTAAATGTGTAGTGATGTAGTTGCTCGTCAAATACACACTAATTGAAATCTCACATTAAGTTTACAATATTACGATAAGTATAATGACTGGGAACCTAAACATAGTGTAAATGTGTTGCATTAAACCATTAGCTAAATGGTCTGTAAAGTTGAAGGCTGTTAACTCTTTGGATGATGTTGTTGTTTGCTACTACATAAAATGTTATCAACGAAAAAGGTTATTTACTTTTACTATTCGTTTTATTACAAGTGTCAGCTTGGATTCTAAAAGGCGGTAGGAGGAATAACGACAGGGGAACTCATGTATCACATTGTCTCAGCCTCACTCCGTGGGTGGTATTAGCCGGTCGCAAACCTGAATGTGGGAGGCATATCGCCGCATCAGAATTCTCGAGACTCTCTATTGAATTCGCGCCGTTTTGGACGTATATTCATTACCCAGACAAAGGCAATCCATCACTGTCAGAATACTCCGACCATGAGCGAGTCAGTCTGGCCAATCACTGACCATTCTGGTCCTGGCCTTCGCATTCTGTAACATTAATTCCCCTTTTCCTTTTTCAAAATACATAGCAATATGTATTTTAAATGACTGCCAAGTGTGACTTGTAACTTATTAGTCCATCTCTTGCTATGCCTTCAGAACCAGCACAATATACACGATTCAAATAAATATTATACCTTATAACGGAACATACATTCAGACATATGGTATAACAACAAATAAAATTTTACAGAATTGTACAACATTGTTATTCCACCAACACTCACATAAATTTATAAGGTGTAAACACCACCTCTGAATTCTGTTGGATGTTGATATCCTCAGTATCTCACAAAATCGATTTCTTGAGTTGGGTCATTTCATGCAACTTATTCTAGTGGCGTGTTACAGGAGCACAAAATGCAATTGTTCAAAGCATGTGGCTGTTACATTTTTCTTTTCTTTCTTTTCTTTATTGCCTTGTCCATCTGCACAAATTTGCATCGGTACTTTGAAATGCCTTTCCGTTTTCTCTTTGGCAACCACACAGAATTGCTCACTGACATTTTTCCTCTTTTTTTAACAAGAATGTTTTGTATATATCTTCAGTCCAGATTTCCTTTGTACGTGTTTGCGTAATCTGGGTGGGAGCATTTCCTGTCCATTGTGTCACCACCAAACCTTTTTAAAGGTATACTGCTTTTATCTTTTAAAACAAATTGGCTCAATTATGCTGAAATGGCAGAATGTAGTTACACTTAAAATATTTCTGTGAGCGCATTAAGTCCCTTGTATTTTTTCTTTTTTTTTTACTCTTTTTGTCTCTATTTTCAACACTAGTTGCACATTTCTCACCCTTCCTACTAGCTTTTTGTATATGTTCACCATTTTCTTCCTTCTTTGTTTCAGTAAATACAGTAGGGGTGAAACGTCGGCTGAATCGGGATCACTATCATACATCTGTATATGTGGCGATATTATGCTCTTCTTTGCGCTTGTTCTAAGTGTATACCTACTATTACGATTACTACTACGATGGCCCTCGTCAGAACTCTCATCTGTCGTGTGGTCAACCTGATACCTATCAAAATCCTGCTCCATTTTCGTCGCACATACTTCCATATCCTCATTGCTATTTGCACCTGAGGAGCTATTTCTATTCCTACTTTTATTTTGGGCCAGTTTTATTTTCTTCTGCTCTCCTTTGATGCAACACAATATGACGTTGAATCTGACTCATATTCACAGATCGTCCTTTTGACGACGCCATTTATTTTCTAAGTATTTGTTTCCTTCGTTACCTGAGTCGTACTCAGATATGTCGGAGTTTAGCGGTTCTGCTATGGATGTTTTTCGTAGCATTCTGTTATCAGTGGAAATTATCCATTCCTGAATATTCGCCGGTCTGTGTTCAGCATGTGCCCTAACTACTAGATAACTGATCCTTGACCCTACAATATACTGGACCGGTTTTGTCGATTATTAAATAATACGGCCGTCATCTCATGTCTAATTTGGCCCGCTTATGATGGTTTCTATAATAGACTAAGTCTCCTAATTTAAATTCTACGCCTTTAGTTGAAGTATTAGTCATTTCTATCTGTCGTCTGCTCGCTTTCTTCAGATTATTCCTAACTAGTGTAAATGCGTTGTGTTGTTCCTGCAGCACAATATTGCGGTGCTCATCACCACAATAAAGACAACTTGAAGTTGGAATTGCGATGGGATGTACAGTGTCACCAATACTTTTCGTTCTAGCAATGGAACTGATTCTCAAAGCGACAAACAACAAGGCTGATGTTGTTGAGCTTGGTAGAAGTTGTCAAATGCAACCAGTGAAAGCGTTCATGGATGACACTACAATCCTCTCATCCAAAGTAAGTTCAACTCGCAAGATATTAAGCTTGATAGACGACCTGATAAGTTGGTGTAGGATGAAATTTAAACCAAACAAGTCCAGAAGTCTTTCTCTTAGAAAAGGTAATTTGAATAAAAACACAAATTTTGTAGTATGTGGCCAAAGAATCCCTACTGTATCAGAAAAACCAGTGAAAAGTTTAGGTCGTTGGTACGATCAATCCTTAAAAGATACCAATCAAGTAAAAGAAACATCCAGGTCATTACAAGAAGATCTCCATAAGATAGATCTTTGTCCTCTAAAAGGAAAATACAAGGTATGGTGCTTAGAGCATGTGCTCATTCCAAAGCTACTATGGCCCATACTTGTGTACGAATTTGGAATGAGTACAATTGAGTCAATGGAAAGGAAAATGAACAAATATATCCGAAAATAGTTGGGTTTGCTTCCAGGTTTGTCTGATATCGCATTGTACTGCAGACAGCAAAGCTAAAGTTGCCATTTAAATCGATTGTGGAAGAGTATAAATCCGGAAAAATTAGACTTCAAATGATGTTGGATGATTCCAAGGACAAAGCAATAAAAGCTTTAAAGCCTACGTTAAAAACAGGGAGAAAGTGGAAGGTCAGAGAGACGATAACAAGTGCTAAAGACAATCTAGCTTTCAATGAAGTCATCGGATACACTCAAGCAGAGAAACAAGGGTTAGGACTAAATGAAAGGCAATGGTGGTCGAAATCTTCTGGTAAAGATCGCCGTGACATGGTCATCCAAAATGTGATGAAAGAAGAAGATAAAAAAAAAGACTCGTAAAAGGAGTACAACAATCCCAACAAGGCCAATGGACAAACTGGGAGGAGGCTCTTCAGAAATCTATTACGTGGAAGGACATTTGGCAGATGGCTCCACTTAGGTTGAGTTATTTAATACGTTCCACGTATGACCTGCTACCATCTAAGAACAATCTTGTTAAATGGAAGAAAGAGAGTGATCCCACTTGTCCCCTGTGTGAGGAAAAAGCCACAAACATTAGAACATGTTCTTAGTTCCTGTAAAACAGCCCTTGTCAATGGCAGATATACATGGAGGCACAATAGTGTTTTGGATGAGCTGGTCAGAATCATAAAGAAATATATGAAGTCTGAGTCATCAAATTCAGCCCAGGAATTTGTTGCAGAAGGAAAAAGATATGTCGGCTCTAAGCAAACAAGCAAATGTCATGCTATACCCGGAAAAATCTCCTTAGTTCTGGTGGCATCTGGGAGGTATCTGCAGACCTTCCTGGTTGGCGTAATGATTACCCCAAAATAATATCAAGTAAGGTCTGCGACCAGATATTGTTCTTCTGTCAAGAGTGAACCATAAAATCATCCTGATTGAGTTAACAGTACCATATGAATGCCGGATGGAACAAAGCCACGATTATAAAACTAATAAATATGAAGATCTAAAGTCTGAGCTAATAAAGGAGGGGTATAATGCAATTGTTAGAGCAGTGGAAATTGGAGCAAGGGGTTTCGTTTCAGGCACTCTGTACAAATTTCTGGGCCAAATTGGAATCAAAAAGGGCGTAATAGGGCCAAGAGTATAAAACGCCTAATAGAAGTAACAGAAAATAGTTCTATGTGGATATGGAAAAACGAAATACTCCGTGGAGTGTTTCAGCGAACATGACGGCATGACATGTCTGATCGTGAATGCGTAATGAGGTTCACGTTGCATTCTCAGAACGCGAGGTTTGCCGTTTTCGGAATTTTCGTAAATTTAATTTCGCCGTTACACATTTGAACTAGTTTATCTACAACACTTGTATATCGTTATAATGGGGCCTCACATCAGTGAGGGGGGCCGGTGTGCAACTGAAACCGTTGAGAGGAAGGCCCCAAAACGGTGCACATTCTCTCCTGATGACCCCAGTTTAAAATTCGAGAGGAACACATCAAAATTCAGTGAAATCATATGCCGTAGAGAAGCTCGGTGGAAGTGTCATTGGCATGAGGAGCATTATAGAATCAGCTCGCTTCAGGTGAGTTTCAATTACTTTCCAGTAATTTCCTTCTTCAACGTTGTTTTTAAATATTATCTAGCAGTTGAACGACGTCCCTATTATAAAGTATGTAGTACGAGGAGAAGTTTGTTGACTCGCTGGGATTAAACCCAATTGCCGCGAGCATCTGGTTAATATATAAAACCGATGTTCAATTATTATTACTAAGTTTTTTATAAAATATTTTATATAGTCTTATACAAACAGCTCTAATTTACAGTTGTTTTGTATATTTAAGCTTTGTAGCGTCTCTTTCATAATTTTGTTAACATGCTCTGTATCATTATCTGTTATTAACTGAAGAAGGACTCCAAATCTAGGAAATATTTCACCTACAAATAAGTAGGTGATTGGCTGAGCCTTCCTATTTGGTACAGCAAATGCTTCGGGCTAGCCTGCGTACATATCAATAAAGGTTATTCTGTACTGGTTTCCTGATAGGGTTTGTGCGTAAGGTCTGGATATATCTAAGGCCATCTTAACGAAAGAAAAAGATGGCATATCGTATTCGTGCATACGGGGTTGGTGTTGACCATGTTTGCCAATCTCTGATATTGAAGAGATTACGGACTTCACTGGATTCCATATTTAGAGACTACGGAAACATGGTCAACATTGGTTATGAGCGCAGTGGAAGCGTCATGGGCTCATAACCAATGTTGACCATGTTTGCCGTAGTCACTGAATATGGAATCCAGTGAAGTCCGTAATCTCTTCAATATCAGAGGTTGGCAGTGTAGATTCGGAGAAAGTAGCGGCTGTTAATTCTTTAAGTCTTCGATATCAGGTTGGCAGTGAAGATATTTTGGGAGAAAAAACAAAATGGCTGCCTTTATACACGTCGGATTGAATATTTTGAGCTTTCTGATTGGTTAACCCTTCTATTGATGAACTATAAAATGAGGATCAGCTCATTTTGACTGGCTCACTAGTACGTCAGTCTACCCAAAAATTCTAACAGTTGGAGCCTCCGCAATTTCTCATTTGGCAGGGTATACACTTCCCTATTAACTCCACATCTCTAGACAGACATGGCCAGAAATATTTCAGTTATCGCTTGGAACGTCTTCTCCGTTTCCATGTGGCCATTATCATAATGTTACTGCACGAGGATGCTCTTCCTAAGATGTGATGCAATGTAAAGCCTGACTATCAGTCCATCGTTTGGTCGAGATGAAGAATACACAACTTCGTCCGACAGAATGTATTTCTTTTTCTCTAATTAGTCTTACCCTTTTGAATTCCATGCTTGATTTTTAAAATATTTCTGTCTGCCTACCGCTTTCTAATTATATCTATGTCCGCTAATGTGGCTATTTCTCTTGGAGAGTGGTGTAAATCTTCTCTGTAAGTAGCAAAGTGTCAGGACGAAGTTATTAATAGCGCTGACCTTGTAAGTACTCTATTGTACAGTTGTAGCCTGTTATATTCAAAATGCACAACTGGATATTTTTGTCCTAAATAGGAGAATTTAAAAGATACTGCAGAGGTTTATGGTCTGTGTAGATTGTGATTTTTGCACTATGTAAGCAGTGGTGGAGATATTGCAAGGTGTAGTGGATAGCATACGCCTCTTTTTCAATAACTGACCACTTCCTCATCTGTGGGTCACTCAGATTGTGAGATAGGAAGTATACAGGTTTTTCCATTTCACTTTTCATTTCTTCATCATATATCTGCTGCATTTGGGGACCTCGAGGCAGTGTAATGGCTAGCAAGTTTGTCTCGCTAGAACAATTACGACTGAGTAGAGAGTTCGATCATCACTGGGTGCCCCACAATTTCGGCCTTGTGCCACATCTAATCTACGCTTGTAAAATCGCTATACCTGCTGCATTAAGAAAACTAAGTCCGATGCATGCGTAGAAAGTTTATTTTCTTTGTTCGGATCTGGAGACGCTAGCGTCAATGATTCAGAGACCATATGTTTCCCATGATCAAATCATACTTGACATTCATTACCCACCATGATCCCTAGTTAATTTAATTCCTGGAATAAATTTTCGGTAGTAGAAGCACATACCGATGAACCGTCGAAAGAGTCTGACAGTGATGGGTGTGGCTACGGAGCGTATAGCTGTTACTTTACCAATATCCGGTTGAATTCCCATAGACCATGCTGTCCCTGTCCTTGTAAAACGCTGGATATACATTTTTTGAAATACACCGGGTGCGTTTGCCAGTCCAAATGGCATAATGTTAAAGTGGAATAAACCCCGATGACGCGTTACCTTATTCACGTAGCTCTACCTGCGAGTATCCGGATTTTACGTCTAACTTGGAAAGGTTCCTAGCTGACCTTAAACATGCTAAGATATCACTAACAGTGTGTGGGTGTGCATTGCCCTTAGTAATTTTTATTTAGAGCCCTAAAATCTACACAAAATCTTTTACTCCCATGCTTCTTCTCTATAAACATCATTGGGAAAACTCAAACACTTCTAGATCTATATAACAGGTCATCCCATAAGTTCTGTCCGAATTTTGAATAAAGAAAACAAGTGACCAAATGTTACATTTAATTACAGATTTAATCAACAATGTATTTTCCCTGATTATCTATGACTTCCTTCCATCTATTAACAAGCTTACTAATTCCATTACTGTAAAATTCTTTTGGCTTTGATTCGAAGAACTCACAAATGTCAGTTTTAACCTCTTGCTGTGTTACAAAAGCTGTTTCTTCCAAATGATTCTGTAAGCTACTAAACAAATGGTAGTCTGAGGAGCAAGATCGGGAGAATAAGGTGGATGAGGAATTTTCTCCCAACCAAGTTCTTTGATCTTTTGTGACAGAATTCTTGCTGTGTGGGGTCGCGCATTGTCCTGATGAAACATTACCTATTTCGATTCACTAGAGCAGGCCTTTTTTTTTCCTCAAACTTGGTTCAAACGCTCTAATTGCTGACAGTATATTTGAGCATTAATTGTTTCATTAGGTGGTAAGAATTCAAAGTGGATTATTCCTTGGCGATCCCACCAGATTGAAAGAAGAACGTTTTGCCCATGAAGTTCCATTCTCGGCTGTGGCTGGGGTCCTTCCCCTTTATCAAGCCACTGTCTACGACGCTTAACATTTCGATAAAAGATCCACTTTTCGTCCACTTTTTGTCACCAGTCACAAATCTATCCAAAAAAGGTGAAACAAGTTGGCGAGAATGGAGAGAAGAGCAGATGTCAACTCGGGATTTGAGGTTGTTTTCAGACAATTCATGAGGCACCAATTTTCCAAGTTTAGGAACTTTTCCAAGTTGTTGAAGATGACGATGAACAGTTGTATGGTTTGGACTGAGAACTACTGCCAATTCCTCAACTGATAATGCAGGATTTTCTTCAAGGGCTGCTTCAAGAAGCTTTTCATCAAACTCAACTGGACATCCGGTTCGATCTTCATCTCCAAGGGTGAAATCTCCACCTCTGAATTTTTTAAACCATCTTCTGCAAGTTTTTTTTATTCACACATTCCTCTCCATAAACTGAGTAAATGTTTCTAGCTGCTTCAGCTGCTGAGTTTCCTTTCTTGAACTCATAAAGCATTATGTGCCTCAAATGATTCTTGGGTACTTCCATGTTAGCAGGGTTTTAATCAAACAAAATTTAATTTTATTGTTCTCTGAAATAAAATTTGAACAGTTTAAATGCATCTAAACATAAAAATAATGTTCAGCTTCATTAGACATTATAAAATACTCTTTAAATTTCGTTCATTTTAACAAAAAGTTAAAATTCGGACAGAACATATAGGATGACCTGATATAATCCCAGACTAACATTTCCTCTAAAGCCACATCTAGTAGTTTTCTTTGTGTGCGATATGGGCTTTTTTGATAGGAATCTGTCTATGTTGATACGCATTTTCAACTCATCTATCCTACTTAAATCTTTGTCGTTCATAGTAAATAAATCTCTATTTTTCTTTAATAGCTTATGTATCGGTGATCTAAATTATTCTGGCACGTTGGCCCGTTCTAATTCTCCCTCTTCGACGTGATGTTGTTTCGCTTCTAACTGTGGGGATGACATTTACACTGGCGACATGATTAAGCCTAGTCTCAAAGTAACTGCCTGGTTCGCATTATTGACAATGAGTAGCGATATTCTGCTTGTTGCACCCAATGTTACTAACGCGCTCGCTACTTACATGCCGCATAGGTTACTAACGAACCCTGCTTTTAATTGTTCAACCTCATAAGATTTCATTAACCTACCATCCTGCAGTCCAACTTTTGCCATACACGTGTACACGAATTGGGGTTTTAACATTACTGGACGAGCTATCCTAGATATGGACGAAATGGGACTGTCTTCTTCTAATGCTACATACTAGACATATTGCGCCTAAATCAAAATAAATTCTATCGCCATTACATTACTGGACGAGCTATCCTAGTTATGGACGAAATGGGAAATTCTAACCCTATTTCACTCAAGTCAGTCCAGTCCCAATATTATATTCCCATTTAAGTTTCTCAATATGTGAAACTTATGCAGTAATTTCGAGAAACTGGGAAAGTCCGGTCGAAGAAAGGAATTCGCGACATATGTAGCCGATAATATGGGCTCACCCAATTCACATAGAATTAGGCTAAGTAGACATTCTTATAGGGCTCTGGTAGACACGGGAACAGAAGTATCAGTCATATTACCAGAGCTCTATAAGAATGTCTACTTAGCCTAAATCTATGTGAATTGGGTCAGCCCATATTATCGACTACATATGTCTCTAATTCCTTTCTCCAGCCGGTGGGCCCGTTCCGACCGGACGTTCCCAGTTTCCCTAAAGCAATCGCTTGCAAATTGTCTAATGTGACCTTCCACCACCGCATTTCCCAACAGATAACTACACTGATGTAATTATCTTCTCAGGTCGTCTATGCCTTCCTACCTATTACTATTTTATATATCTAAGAGAGTAAATATTCTTTCCATGATATTCATTCCTATCCTGGGATTAGGTTCTACACTGTGTCTTCTGCTGGCGTGACGATTCTCCATGGGTTCGTTCATGTGGCTAAGGCTAATCCAATCCTATGTCTCACCTTAGTCTCCGTTAGTCCCTTTTCATACGCAGCCTCTGGCGTCTACGGTTTTTTTCTGAAGACCATCATCAGTAATGTCTACATTATCTAACCCCTCCATAAAAACTTCTTAAGTTGCGATGATACTATCGGATACCCTGTTTTAATCCCACGCAAACCCTCTCCGCTAAAATCCTGTAATGTAAACGTTTTTTGAACCGCTATTGGGATAACAGTAACACTATAGAACATTATTACAATTTTCCTCGATTCTTCAGTTGAGGAAGCCTTATTGTATTTAAAAACTGGGAACAATATTCAGACGAAAAGCGTCAGATGTAGGGAGAGGAAAGCTAATCAACTTTTCCCCCTATATGCATGTATTTGTGTGATCTCTTCGACGCTGCTTTTCAGGTGCGTGATTTCCGAGGTAATCCCAGGTAGACACTCACACGAAACACACACGCACAAAAAACACAGACGCACACATACGCGTGTGCACACACACACACACACATATATATATATATATATATATATATATATATATATATATATATATATATATATAGTCACGTTGTCTTTTATATATATTGAGAATATTGTCCAAAAGATACATATCTGGATCGTCTACTGAACATAGACTTCCCACTATTATTTCGGTACCAAGAACTCTGTAATAATGACCATAATTACAGTTTAGACTTGTGAATAAAATATTTCTTGAGACGATTGAATTTCTGTATGATTATGTGAGTAGATGCAGAGAAATACGTTATTGAGCTTATATCGAAGCAATTAGGAATGTTTATGGGCAAATTCCAACTAGGTGGCAAGAGAAGTGTGTATTAATTGTTGCTGCAGACATCGTCTGACCTCCTAAGAGAGCGGGCAGAATTCAAACGCTCGAATTTCTCAAAGGTGCGCTGTAATTCATGGTGACTCACCCAAATCTTTGACCGAAATTTGCTGTTATGCTCAGCTAATCATCTGAAGCAAATAGCTACCGAGAACAAACCATCTACTTTCACTTTCAATCTCCTTCTATGTTATTGGCGTTTTGTGTATCTCTCTTCTATATCAACCACTAACAACTTTTCCAACGTCAAAATTTCTTCTATGGTCAACTAATAACAGTAAGCCACACAGATAACACTGGAAATTGAGTAAACATCCTAGGTTCAATTCTTCAAATGGTATTAGCGAATATTTAAGTCAGATACTTTTTCATAGCCCAATAAAACACAAGAGCCACACGAGATAGAGGGTTAATTATTTTATATAGGCATAAGAATAGGAATTTCGATGAGGAATATGATAATATGTATGATAAATAATGGTTAAACTTCGGCTTGGAGAGGTCGGAGTAAGAGACACTTGCACAAAATAACAGATCTTGGAAAGAGTCTGTCTGAGTGGAACTTCCTCTTTAGCAATGGAATATAAAGTTAATAAAGATGATTCGACCTTGTGTTAGTGGCATGGCGGGACTTAGGTGTAAAGGTATGGATCGGCGGAGCTAATGTATGTAGCTTGATAAGTCATGAAAATGCAGAGATTTGCGAGAGGCTAACAACGTTTCGTCTGTTGGGATGGGGTCTTAGGGTGGAAAATAAGTAATGGTTCATTGATTGGAAAGTGAGGACTGGGCAGCTCCAGCCCAGATATGGTAACAATAATCTCTTTTTTGGTTTGACCTTAATAGATCTTGACCAGCGGAGCCTGGAACTTTCTGCGGCGATACAAGGAACTATTTTTTTCCCCCAGTTTCTTTAGCGAAGGATCATATATACGAGACCCTTGAGGTCTGGAGATAGATTGACTTTCAAGGCGATGAACCACATTCAAATTACAACTGTCCATCATGACTGCGTAAAACTTACTTAAAAACGTTACTGAGTTGCTTTTGGAGGTATTGGTACAATGTAAGTCATTACTATGCATGGTTAGAGCAAATGTTACAAAATCATTTCTCCAACCACGTAAGGAGTATGACTCAACATCGAACTGAATTAAAAGTATGGCCTAAGGAACGTAGGTTAGAATGGGCCCCATATCTATGCAGTGTGATGATGACCCAGCATCTCGGGGCGTAAGGATTCATAGAAAAGTCAACACCCAGGACAGATGGTTATATCGATGAAATCAATCTGCATGTCAATGACCAAGGTGTGCCTTCAAGTTAGAGAACACGGTCTGTGGTTGGACTAGGAGAGGGATGGGTTCCACCGGGTCTACTAATCTAAGACATGCCCGTCAAGTCTACTAGCGCAATACCTCTCTGGAACTTTACCTGGATACGTAGATGGAACTGCAGGTGCTCATCTGTGCAGCGACCCAGTCATGGGACTTGTGATTATTATGATGGTGGTCGTTGTGATCAAAAATATGAATAGCGAATGTTACCTTCCAGAATGTAGCCAATGTATTCAATGATAAATAAAATAGCTTTACAAGCAAAGAAAATGATGCTCGACGGCTATGTAATATTTAATCTTTTATATGTGATTAAACGCTAGGAAGAAGAAGAGAATAACACAATCGGAACATGTGAGCAATAAGGAAGTTGTGAGTAAAATAAGATCTACAAGAAAAACTGATTCTGCCAACCAGAATGAGACACTTATAGTTTCTAAGATAAATAATGAGAAAAGAGAGACTAAATATTTTAACATTCGCAAGGCGTATTGAAAACAACAGAATCAGAGGAAGACTGTAATTAAGTCATTTAAGAGAATAGATAGCAAAATTTAGACGCACAAATATATATATATATATATATATATATATATATATATATATATATATATATATATATTTGCGTGTGTGTGTTGTATTTATATCTCAGTTAATACTATGAGTCTAAAAACCTTTAAATTAATTTACTATTTAAATTAATTTCATTAATAACTTGCTTATTATTTGAATTAAAGATTTCATATTTCAAATTATAAATTGAAAATAATTAATATACTGCTGGCTATGTTATGATTACTGTAACCGAATATATGGACATGAAAGATCATGGCTCTCCATAATTTCCCGTCTTTTATTGCTCTAACATTTGATCATTTGCCATTAGTTTACTCTAAATGTCTCAACATACAATAAGAACAATCCAGAACTATTTACGGAAATTACAAGAAATGTAGACATACATAACAAGAATGCCAAAATGAAAAATATACTAAAAACAACAAAATAATTAGAAGCAAACGCCAATCTAAAAACTTAAAACATACATTAACTTCATCCAAATTTAAACAACACAGTACATAGATGGTCGCAAAATGCAACAAAAATCATGTAAGATTTGTGATGTCATTATAGAAGGGAACACCTACACTTTTGAAGACCTCACAACTACATTCACAATAAATAAAAATTTGAACTGCAACTCCGAAAATGTGATCTATTCACTCAAATGCATAAAATGCAAGGAGTCATATATAGGCATCAGCCAAGCACTTAATAACAGAGTTGCCTTTCACAAAAGCAACATCAAATTACCCGACAACAGAAAATTCTTTGTATCGCAACACATCTACATATGCAATCAAGGCAAATTTAAAATTATGCCAATATACCAGACAGACAACTACTCTTTCTTACAAATTAAAGAAAAAACCTAATAGGCAAATTTAAACCAGCCAACACTGAACAGATCATAGCACCACACACGTGGACACACGGCATGCACACATGATGGCCATATTAACTGGTCGGGCCGCGTCATACATGCACTCGCGCACGTGGAAAAATGTATCCATGGTGAACAAGTGTATATCTACACACGCTGGCAAAAACAGACTACTCACGGGAACACACGCAAACCCTACGCAACACAGGAAGAATGCGTATGTGTATGGATATATATATATATATATATATATGCATGTGTATATATGTGTATGCTGATTCCTTTTCATAAAAAAGTATGTGTATATGGGGAGGAAATGTACATATACATGTGTAAGCTAACGGGAACATGCATACACACACAATACGCAAAAATGGAAATAGATTAGACAGACTCAAGGGTAATGCATGGATAGAAAAACATCTCTCATCAACACATCTATCATCATCACCACTAAAACCAAACTTAATGATCTTATTACCACTTCGGCAGAAATTCACTTTTGCCAACAGTACAGGAATGATTTTCTCTACAAATACGGAAAACGGACATTGAAACATTAAAAGAACATAAGGAAAATTTATTCCTTTTATCTGCCTGAAGAAGGTCACGAGACCGAAAACTCGTGTAGCGAAAATACGAAGAATAAAATATAATATATATATACTAAAACAAATCTATATTATAACCAAAAACGTTTCAGGTTTCTCTGTTTTTTAAAATATACATTTTTCTCTCGTTGGAATAACTAACTTTTCATACATACATATATATATATATATATATATATATATATATATATATATATATATATATTAAAAAAATATGATAAATTTACAGCTTAAAACTCTTAATATCGGGGACAGAGCGTATGTAAATATAAAAGTGGACATTGAAGTCAAAACCCAGGAGCTACAGTCTTGCGTTTAGCATAAAACAGCCTGTTGCCTCATTGTGTTGTCTTCAATGTCCACTTTTATATATATGTATATTCTTTTATATATCAAGAACAATTTTAGTGGGAAGAAGTATGAGAACGTGGAAAAATTTATGTCTAAGAAATTTCGTCCTTTAGGTGGAAATTCACTTTTATGTTTACGGTAATGCAACTACACATGCGTACGAACCAAAGACGCTGTGAATTTTCGTAAGGTATCGACATTAATATCTACACACTTTGAATCTAGTGGGAAAAAAGAGTATTAATAGTCAGAAAATAATGCAGGCACTAGCAAGAGAAAATGGTTATTATATGTATAATATAAATATATGCTTTTATAATATAAATGAATTGAAAGACAGGAAGAATGGATTTGTCAGTGGTCAGAGATTAATGTAAACATTGCTGCCACAACAGACCCATTATATGATATCCCAAATGAAATGTCAGTGGTCACAAAACAGTGCAAATATTAGAAAGAGAGTAGGTGTATGTATGATGTAAATATATAGCTAAGATTTTCCCTAGAAATGCATTCAAAAGAAAAATGATTTTTACAAGGGTCAAGATTTAGTGCAAATTTTAATGGCAGTCTTTATAATTTTATTATATATATTATTATATATTACTTTTCCTTCAGTGAAGAAAATCGAAACCACATAATACTTCTATGTGCAATGGTCCCTTCAGAATGTGGCTCCCCACAACATCCAGTTATTTGCAAATCTAATTAAGATTTGTCTCTCATAATTTCTGTTCTATCAACCATTTACACACACTCGTTAGGTAGGTTATTACAGTTTTCCATTGTCCCGCTTGCCTTATCTCCAATTCGCCACTTGTGCTCTTCATTTTGCTGATAATTCCGTCTTCTTTCAATTGATAGTTAGTCATTTCTTCTCACTTTCCCTCACTAACTTCTGTAGGAGTCCTGTTTCCTTTCTGGGTTTGTTATCAACATTGTCATCTGCATGTCGTGTGTTGTTCCTGACTGTGCTCGACAATAAGTAATCCTGAGAGGACTTCTAATTTTCTCAGTATTGCTTCAGGGTAAAGTTGAATAATTCCGTTAAGAAGACGCATACTTGCCATACAGCCCTTTTCTGCTTTTGTGCTATTACTGAACTCCTTTTCTATTCGTATACAAGGTGATTTTTTCCTAGTATCAGTACTTAATTATTCTAATATATTTTCGAAATTGGTCAAGATTCGCTAAAAGTTTAAAGGAATCTTTGTAACCTACTTTATCAAACACTTTTTCAAATCTATAAAAGATAAGTATGCAACATTCTGTATTTGTATTGCTATTTCAGATTGTTGTAACCTAGAGTAGGTTACTGAACAGAATAATCACACGATCCTTCATAATGAACGATAATACTTAGGACACGGACGCATATACGATTCGCCAGCGGCGCGTAGAAGTAGTAATCAATGGTTAGAAGTGGGTCAAGTGAATTCCACAATGAATTTCCAACTTTAGGATATCTGCCAACCGCCCCACGCGGTCAGATGTAGCACAAGGTTAAATTTAATGTGGGATATACGAGTCTGTAGACTCAGCCAAAAATTCTTGAGACCCTGTATAAAACGGAGTCGGGTAGCTGTTCCCCAAGACGAAACTCTGCCCTTCGTCTTAGCCTTGTTTGGGTGTTATGGAGTGGTTTCACAGTGGAGACTTGTATTTGTACTAAGTCGGTCCTAAAATAGGTTCGACGGACAAAACATTAGGAATTTGATATAATAGGTAATGACGCAGAGAAATCTAGTTGTGGTCGCTGATACTTTAGTATCCGACTAACGGTCGTCCGGCATCGACTGATTGACCGAATCCACTGAATGACTGTCTTCTTACTCTTACTACTCCTACATATTATAGGTGGGAGAGTCTATTAACTATAGAATAGGTGTGTTCCACTATAACATTGGGGATCCTCTCTGCGTGGAGGCATAGAGTTGACAAATCTCAAACTGTAGGATATCTAACAACTACCCACGCGGCCAAATGTAATAGAAGGACGATTTTAATGTGGGGTTTCCGAGCCGTATTCCTCTTAAAACCCATATAAAACAGGGTCGGGTTGCTGTTTCCCGAGACGTCACTCTCCCCTTTGATATAGCCTCGTCTGGGGATCGTCTTCTTCCGCAGGCAGAGAGTTTAACCAGCACTGCTAGAGACAAATCTCCAACGGCCAGATGGGGCACAAGTCCGAATTAAATGTGCGGTCTCCGAGCCAGAAATTCACCGTAGACCCTGTATAAAACTGGGTGGGGTAGCTGTTTCTTGAGACTAGATTCTGCCCTTCGACATATCATCCCCTGTTGATCCTCTCTGCTCGGATGCAGAGAGTTTGACCAGCACAGCTAGAGAAGAATCACAAACAACAGACTGACAAACAGTAGTTACTACTGTATTTATGTGAATTCGGGACACACCCATTATCGCACGTATGTATGCTACAACCTATATCATTCCCAGCATAAATATTGCATTTCTTGTTCCAGTGTCTTCAACGAAAACACACTTATCTTCTTTTCTTTCTGCTCTAGTTAATCTACGTGCTTTATTCATCAGAATTCGGATAAGTACCGTTATGTCGCTCAAGTTAATTGTCAGATGGAGTTCTCATTCGTATGTACCTGGTTTTCTTAGGCAGCGTTATGAAAACGAATCTACATACTGAAGTTTTAAAACGATTGTAGCGTGAGATTTACATTTTTGTCCTTCTTCTTCTTCTTTCTTCTTATTATTATTATTATTATTATTATTATTATTATTATTATTTCGCCTTTTTAATGACGGTTGCCGGGAATAACATTTCTGTTTCACTTTTCGTTACTTAAGGAAATAAAGTAACCATTTGTTCTTTTCCTCTCGGAGATCCGAACAGGGATGCTTTTTGTAATGGCACTATTTACAAATCCCAATTAAGTGTTTGAATTTTTTTCATTTTTATTGTAAAGCACCCCAGTGCTCCCATTATCACTGGTACTATATTTACTTTCTTTGTTTTCCTTTATTTTAAATTTCAAAATTTACTTCATTGTAGTTGTCCATCTTCTAATATTTATTTTTAGTTCTCACGTCAAATGGACAGGAGGTTTGGATATTAATGCAAATCGTTTTTTTTTTCTGTTAGTTTAGCAGATCGATATGTTGATTGCGATCTAAAATTGTCACTCTCTCTCTCTCTCTCTCTCTCTCTCTCTCTCTCTCTGTTCATGTTGAGAACATTTTTTTTGTATTTCTTTAAGGAATTGGCTGCCAGGAATCCTTTCAATGAATCTACTGGAATATTTTCCAAGCAATCCGAGGGCTTTAAGTACAGCAGGGATTGTTGATGTTCTCATGTGTAATATTTTTGATATTTCGATTTCAAGGTCATTGTATTTTGATAGCATTTTGAAGATCTTCAAAGATACATTGCTGCCTGCAGGGAGTACCATATCAATAAGGACGCAAGTCTTTTGTTTGCGGTCTCTAATAACGATGTCTGGACGATTAACTTTGATTGTTATGTCTGTGTGTATTGTGTAGTCCATTATTATTATTATTATTTCGGGTGCAACATATTTTGTTTATAATCAATGTTAATTTAATACAACTCAAGAGTATTTGAATGAAAGGGTAATGAGAAAACTTCTATGTGAGAATCAATTTTTTCTGTAGGCTATCTATTGTTTTCCCTTGAGTTCGATCAGCAGCCACACGCACTCGTGAGAAATGAACAACTCTCTCAACTATGAGGCCACTCACTTAGATTACGTTTTTTGCTTTTGAAATGTTCATTTGATTTCCACCATTCGCTCCATTGTGGTGTTTCCGATCGGCTGAGTTTCAATGAAAAATTCCGTGATTTTTACTTGTACCATTTCCATCACGGGTCAAAAGGTAGACATAAAACGTCGCATTTAAGGCTATAGTTATGCGGTCTTTACGTGCAGATATCGGATAAGCGTGTCAAGAGAAGCAGACACGCGGGTGAGAACAGGAATGGCATCAACATTGGCTCCCTGACGAAGGGCAAAGAGGAATTATTGCCAATCGAATAGATTTCTGGGGAGAATCACCGAAGTTATGAAAGGCGTATTCTTCAGGGAATAGAAAGGTTGGTAATCATCGGTGAAGAGATATTCAGTTTATCGATCGATCCAACTATCTCCATTTGATCATCCTATTCTTACTCATCCTATCTATCTATCTATCTATCTATACATATATATATATATATATATATATATATATATATATATATATATATATATATATATATATATATATATATCAAAAGATTATTATATATTTTTCTGTTCTTATCAGTTTTCCTACTTTCTCCATCTCTTATATACAAGAACACACATTTGATCTATCTATCTATCTATCTATCTATCTATCTATCTATGTATGCATATATATATATATATATATATATATATATATATATATATATATATATATATATATATATATATATATATATATATATGTATATATATAATTCTTTAAGTCTATCTCTTGTTCATTATCTATCTAATCATAATCACTCATCCTCAACCTATTTCTCTTTCTCCCGAGATATATATATATGTGTGTGTGTGTGTGTGTGTGTGCGCGTGGGGGGGTGTATGTATGTGTGTGGGGGGTATGTATGTATCAGGGAATAGAACGGTCGGTGAAGAGATATTCAGCTTTCAGAATATCTATCCAAATATCTGCATCTAATAATCCTATTCTTCCTCATCCTATCTATCTATCTATCTATCTATCTATCTATCTATCTATCTATCTACTAATATATCTATCTGCCTGTATATGTTTATTATGTCTGTCTATCTATCTATCTATCTATCTATCTACTAATATATCTATCTGTCTGTATATATTTATTATGTCTGTCTATCTATCTATCTATCTATCTATCTACTAATATATCTATCTGTCTGTATATATTTATTATGTCTGTCTATCTATCTATCTATCTATCTATCTACTAATATCTATCTATCTGTCTATATATATTTATTATGTCTGTCTATCTATCTATCTATCTATCTATCTACTAATATATCTATCTGTCTGTATATATTTATTATGTCTGTCTATCTATCTATCTATTTATCTACTAATATATCTATCTGTCTGTATATATTTATTATGTCTGTCTATCTATCTATCTATCTATCTATCTATCTGTCTGTATATATTTATTATGTCTATCTATCTATCTATCTATCTATCTGTATTAAAAGATAGTTATTTATATATTTGGCTTTTCTTACACATCTCAGTTTCACATTTTGTCTATCTCTATCTCTTTTACACAACTACATCTATCTATCTATCTATCTATCTATCTATCTATCTATCTACTCATTCAGTTAATTTGGGCTGTTCGAAATCTTTTTCGTGAATATAGACAATATGTAATTCTATGGACCGTGAAGTACCATTATCTTGTATGAATTATGCTTTTAGCTTAACCTTTCCTGGTTGTAAAATGTGCCACTTAAAGACATCTTATGCAAGAACTTACGATATTTCTCTATTATATCTGATTGCATTCACGACACCAACTTCTTCAAAGCCATTTTTCTTTTTCAGAAATCTCTTTTTGTGACATTCTTAAAGATAATCATTTCTCTTGCCAGTTTCTTATCCAATGTTTTTAATGTTTTTCTTTTTTATTGCACCTACAAGTTGTTATTCGCGTGCAAAAAACGCAGTCAATATACAACTATTAAAACAAACCAATTATTGGCATAATATCATAGCACTGTATGGCACTTTTCGCAAAGAAAGATTCAGAATTCTAGAATTCATTAATGAATCAATGAAAAAATCCAAATTTTGTAGTAAGGAGACAAGAACTTATGTGTCTATAAACTATTTAAAACTTTTAAAAAATAATAATATTATGAACGAATGTTTGATAATTTTTTTCCTTTGTTGTGTGTATAACACACGGCGTTACTAATTCAAATCCCAGCTCTCAAAATATTCAAGGATATAACCAACAAAATCTATTCTAAGACGCTGGCAACGCCGGTTACTTGATAAAGAGTTAGATAATCAAAAATAATTAGAGAAAAACAGAAACATGAAATATGAAGACTATTTACATTTACGGATATCTCACTTGTAGAGTCGAGTTACTAAAGGGAAATAACTGAAACCGAAATTGAGACATCTGGATGAGGCATGGTACGTGGAACTGGAGCAAAGTATCCCGGTGGACGAAATAAAGGTTTCAGTTCGAAATTGCAATCACCTGAAGGAGGCCGGAGCGTAGAAAGGCCAAAATGTCGTGAATATGACAAGATGAAGACAACGGTTGGAACAATGTAAATAGTGAAAATAGATAAAATACCTCATCTCAAAAATACAGACAGATAATAATTAAGTATGAAATATGAACAGAATTCATCCACAACGTCGAGCTTGTATTGAATCGTATTCGAAAATTGGAAAATACTATAAAAGAATAAGCCAACAGACGTTTTGATAGTGTTTCGCTGACAATTATCATCATGAGTCCAAAGCTGCAGTTCTTAGATTTTGAGGCGAATTATTCTGGTAACATACTCAAAGCCTTTCTTGCCTCATCACGTGCGTTGAAGATATCAGATAGCTTATGATATATAGAAGAGCCATTTAAGCATCGTTTTAGCATAAAAATATAATAAACTTAGTTTAGATAATTTACATTATTCGGACTGTTATCCTCATCTTCATTCACATATTCACAACGTTTCGGCTGTTGTATGCTCGGTCTCCTTCGGGACGTCATGAGAATATACAAACTTTTGTGGTGAACTGTGAATTTCAATATCCAGAAAATAGCTTTTTTTTTTAATTGAATAGAGCATTTTAAAACCAAAATTATTGAAAGCGATAGAAAAATATGCTTAATGGAAGGAGTTTCCCTATGACTGAGTGAACAGTTGTTAACACTCGATAATGTTATTTATGCTGTAACTGAAAAAATCATTGTTCTTGGAATCAGTAAATTGTTTCTGCAGTTGCTTTTTTTTAGAAAGTCCTATTGTTCAACAAACTGTCAAGATGATTGAAAACTGAAAACCTGGAGGAGAATGCATTGGGGAATAAAACAAATGATGTAAAACTTCGATTAGTTTGTGGCTTCTTGAGGGCTTCTGTACTTTTGCTTGTATGTTTAACTCTGTTGCTTTATCTTAGCATGCCATGTTTAAATTTGTGATTCTTTTCTAGAAGGTCTTTGAGGTTTCCATTATTCCCTATCGAATTTCGGTAATTAATGTTAGAACCATGAAAAACAGGAATTGCCACTTAAGCCAATGAGTGTGTTTTATGTAGTTTTTGTAATCGCTTTTCGTTTACGTTTGAATTGAGAAACCTATTTTTGTCCAATTTGTATGTGTCTTGATAATTAGAAAACTGCAGTTGGCCATTCACTAGCTAGGTGATAAAATGAGATATAGCACTTTCTTTTCGTAAGTTGTAGTTTGTTTTGGCTATTAATAATCTTAAGGCAAAAAATGCAGTTTCTTTGTGGATAACCAAATAATTTCTGAACTTAACTTAAAATTTAATTCATGAAAATTATAAAGACATGGTCATATCATATTCTGTCCTTTCTTATTTCATTGGTAAAAACGACGTTCCATTGGGACAGCTTCTACCTAAGGGCCGCTACTTTTTGTAACAGACTTTCGCCGGTATGCTTTCCCGATCATTGTAATCTTAATATCTTCTAGTCTCTAGTCAACTGTTTTTATTTGCAACAATCTCATTCAGTATATCTCTCGCTTGAGTGGCCTTTGGTCCTTGTATTGGTTGAATAGTAGTCAAGAAAAAGAAATAATAAACTTAATAATAATCTTGTGTGACACACGTTCGAAAAGGAAAAAGCAAACAATTTTTATGCCATTTTTTCAAATTCACGCTTGACAAGCTGCTTTAAAATGTAGCATTTTTTTTTAAGTGTAATCTACCTACCTTTAATAGAGTGCTAACATTAAAAGTTCAATCCGAAATTAAACATTGCATCTACTCCTAATTTCCATGTGCATATGGTTCTACCCAGTGGTGGGATCCATTTTTTTTTTAGAACGAGTTCTGACGGTTTTAGCACCCCGCAGTTTTGGTCTGTGAAATTACGAACTGGTTTTCTATCATTTTTTTTAAATATACGTATTCAGAATCCCACATATCTGGAGTTGCCTATATCCGGAATCCCGCATATCCAGACATAATTTTGATGCGTATATTTGATCTATTTGCGTGATACACTTTACATTATTCGGACTATCGTCCTCATCTTTGTCGCCATATTTATTACAACGTTTCGGCGGTTGTACGCTCCGGCCTTCTTCAGGTGGTTGGAATGTCGAACTGGACCCTTTATTTCGCTCACTGGGGTAGACTGTTATAGTTCCACGTGCCATATTTAATGGATGTCAATTATCAGTTATCTCCTGTTAATTCCCCTCTCCAAGTTCTCCACTGCCTTAACGTTGTAATAAACATAACGACAAAGATGAGGACAATAGTCCGAATAATGTAAATAGTCTACATAATAACTCTTCTCAGAAATATAGACAGATACTATTTGGATGATATGTAACTGATTTGAAATTTCTGCTTTTCGGTAAATTTACTTTGGATAATTGCTTAGGCTTATTCCAACCTAAAGGCTTGTATTCGTGCAAAAGATGGTGGAAATAAGAGGAAAAGAACAATTTTGGAGTTATCGCAAAACGTGGAAATTTTAAACAGACTAGACGCTGGTGAAAGTTCATTGTAACTAATGGCTGAGTTCAAAATAGGAATGTCGACATTGTATGATATAAAATATTCCTAAGGAACTATTCTCCAGCATTCACACTGTCATAATGAACAAGGAAATAAAAAACATGACTGTGATAAAAGCTATTGAAAAGGTTGTGTTGTGGTACGATCCACCTAATTTACATAGTGGAGTACCGACCATATAAATATGGGTTGGTACCGGGAAGACGGGGGAGCAAGTAAGAAGAGATCCAATCCAGAGACTCTGCCCGACTGCGATTAAGTCAACCCATTCTACAGGAACAGTCTTCCCAAGAATATACCAAAACTAACTGTAAATATTGTGTACCTTTTCCTTGTTTCAATACATTTTGTTTACGTACATTTTGTGTTGTATTATTATTATTCCATGCTTATCCAAGCTTCAACAGGTTGTCAGTTTTATGGAAAGAAAGCCAGCAATCATCTATGACGATTGCAATTCCGTACGTAGAGTTTTAAAAAAAGTGTCTTTCGTTTAAGAAATTCCAAGAACAAATGCAAAACGAAATGCGGAAAAAGTTGAGAATGACATTAGAAGAGAAAGAATCATCATACAACAGGGATTAAAAAATTCTCGTTACATTAATTGTTTTGCATACGTGGCATACTTAATTTAATGAATTTTCATTAGCATAAATAATTTCTTTCTTTTTCCTTTAAAATCAAATCCGTTACATTTCAATCACCATTAGCTTATTTTGTTTACTATAAAACATTGAAATTAAATGTCAAACCTGATTTCAGTTCTTTTATTTCAATCTAAATATAACCCCTCATATCCGGACTTTGTAACCAATTCCTCATACCCGGAAGGTCTTCTTAGTCTGGTTGTCAGGGATTCTACTTTGCTTAACTTTTGTCAATCGATATAAAATTGAAGTGAATTTAAGTTTGAGCAAACTTGTGTAATTTTAGTAAAGATTTTGCACGAACAGATAGGGATCTGATTCTTTTAATATATGTGCAGCTGCTTCGATACGTGACATGAACAACTGACTAACACTATAGCAGGACTAGAGGAACATGCACAATTATTTTAGTACTCCAGCAAAGATGAAATATAAAAAAAAAACTGCATTTACTAGGAAACAGGCATGTTCATTACGTACATATGTAATTAACATTACCACGAAAGCTGTATTGAGTTCCCATGTGATATTGATTCCACAATACAGAAAACCTGAAACGAAATATGCAACTGCATCCACTCAAAATGAAGTTTACCTGATACGTGCCTCTTATAATTACAACAGGCCTAGGCGTCTCGCGTTCAGTAATAGCTTGTGAGCTAAGTTGATTGTTACTTAGTAATTTAATCTTCGTTGAGCATCCTATTCTTGTCGCCATGTGTCAGAACTAAGCTAAACTCACTAACTGAAACACTACTTGACATAGTTAAGGTATTTTATTTAATTAACTGGTTCGAAATAGTGTTTGGTGATCACAGTCGTTGTTCCTTAGTTGGCCGCGTTGGTCGGCGGTACGTTAGTCTCCACAGCTGTCTTCAGGTCAATACGCCAAAGACGCACTGTCGCTGTTCCTTACTGAAAAGGAAATCCGTCGTATTTTCATCAGGGGAAGGTTTTTCACAGTATTAAATAACGCAACGCATATTGTCACTATGAGATAATTTTATTGTCGACAGTGGGTCAATTTTACCGGCTACTTGTCAGTGATGGAGAGAGTGAAGTAAGTGAGAGAGATTTGCAGACTCGTGTGAAAGTTCAGACTGAAAGATTTGGAGGAAATAACTCCTTTTTAGAAGGAAATCTTGACTTCTTGCTAATTGCTGATTTGTCAATTGACGGACCAATGAAAACGCATTGCTACATCTTTTTCTTTCTCCTTTCTTTGCGGTACTTGTGACCGCTCAAATACAACGCAATTTCAGTTTAAAAAAAATTGTGTCGTGCCTTTGCTTGATTCCAAGAGAAAGTTTTGCATCGATCCGACGAGATAAAATTTGTTCCTTCGAATCAATTAATGGTTCATTTATTTTGCGTTATATTAATCTCCCTATTCAAAGAAACCCCATTCCGAGAGCTTCTGATCTAATATATATGCATTCGCGAAATTTAAAGTATTCTGTCAAGTTTATCAATTTAAATAATGGTATAGGCACCTTGGAAAATGACGGACGTGCAGAATAGACGAGTGACAAAGAGATCTGGTTTTTAGATTGGCTTCATTTAAGATTTCATCATATGAAAAGAAGTAGAGAAGAGTAAGAAAGGAAGCAAACAATCTGACTGAATGAGACGTGTTGGTGGGGTCGAACCGCTAGCAAGAGTTGAAGCGAAGAGACAGAGTAACAAAATAAGGCCTAGTGTAATTCAAAAAGAAGGAAAGAAATTTAAGAAATGCGAACGGAGGGAAACTGACATAATCTCTTAATTTGAGTCAGTGCTCTTAGATCAGAAAAACGGTGCTATTGGCCGCCGAACGAATAACTCAAATGGAATACATTCCTACTCTAATCTAACTGATTTTTAGGCAAATAACAGACTGACCTCTTCGGCCACATAGGGCTACAGGTAATGCTTTTTTAACTAAGGTTTGCATAATAAAAGGCTCAAGAGCCACTCAAGTTAGCGGGTTACTGAATGGGTTGAGTTATGTGATAGGAACAAAAAAGAAGGAAGCAGGAAGCGAATATTACTATTGACCCTAGAGTATTGACCCTAGAATTAAAAATTTAGTAAAGGGGGCTTCCTTCATTTCAATGGAATACGAAGAGAATCAATTATGATCGGTTCTGCTATTTTTTTAAAATGGTATTTGTTATATAACGTCCGTATGAACACTAAGGGGTACGTCTCAATCCTCTATTGGACATTATTGTAAGTGAGGGTAATATGCTGTCTAAGCAGCGTGAGCTATCAGCGTTGGAAGCTCTTGCCGTTTCGAACTCTCTGCCTTTGGATGGAGAGGAACCCGAACAGGGCTATGCGTAAGTGGGGGTAATATGCTGTCTAAGTTAGCAGCGTGAGCTGTCAGCGTGGGAAGCTCTTGCGCGTGAGGAAATCTCTGCTTTTGGACGGAGAGGAACCCGAACGGGGCTATGCGTAAGTGGGCGTAATATGCTGTCTAAGCTATCAGCGTAAGCTATCAGCGTAAGCTATCAGCGTGGGAAGCTCTTGCCGTGTCGAAATCTCTGCTTTTGGACGGAGAGGAGCCCGAACGGGGCTATGCGTAAGTGGGGGTAATAAGCTGTCTAAGTTAGCAGCGTGAGCTATCAGCGTGGGAATCTCTTGCCGTGTCGATATCTCTGCCTTTGGAAGGTGAGGAACCCGAACGGGGCTATGCGTAAGTGGGCGTAATATGCTGTCTAAGCTATCAGCGCGGAATGACAGAGTCTCGTCCGTGGAGGTAGACAGATACCCGATCCCGCGTATGCGGGTTCTACAGGAAATCTTTGCCCGAGCCCACGGGCTCGTATTCCCCAACATTAAATTTGACCTTGTGTCACATCGTACCTCGTTGGAAAGCAGTAAATATCACAATATGCTGACTAATCATTAAATTTTGTATGTCATGGGGTACGTTTTTTAGGTTCCCTGAGAGTATGCGGTATTATGGTATATGTATGTTTGTTTGGTGACAGATGAGTTTTTGTGGTGAATGTGCGAATTCTAATGAGTGAATGGGTCGGGAATCGGATTAGCTAGGTATAAGATATTCAGTGAAGACCAGCTTCATTTCATTCCCCTTTTCGGCCTTGTGCCACAATTGTATACTTAAATACAATAAATAACAATATGCTGCCTAAACTGGCAGCGCGAGGTGTTAGCGTGAGAAGCTCTTGCCGTATCGAACTCTCTGCCTTTGGGCAGAGAGGGATTCGGATGAGGCTATGCCGAAGCACAGAATCTCGTTCGGGGAGGTAGGCAGATACCCGATCCTGCGTATGCGAGGTATACGGGAAACTTTTGCCCGAGTCCACTGGGTCGGATTTCTCCACATTAAATTTGGCCTTGTGCCGTATCTTACCACGTGGGGGTGGGGGAGAGTAAATATCGAAATATGCAGTCTAAGTAGTCCACCACTAGCAGTGGTTTACCTACTTCAAGCCGCTGATGAGTATTGTATTTTTTTGAAAATTACCATTTCATTTCCAACCGCCATTTTGCATATTCCTCATTCAGTAACCCTTTCTAGGTTGCAAAATTATTTTACTATCCTCTTTGCACACATGATGTTTTTTTTTTTTGAAACGTCCTATTCTTTCCTTTCTTAGGATAAATAATGAAATAGTGTAATGCAAGAGAATAGTGCCTCTATTGTCGTAGACGGCTCTTGTGAAAGTTGTATGCGCAGGCGCAGAGAATGCCGTTGTGGTGTTGAGGGTGTGTGAGCGAGAAAGCTATTAACAATAAAACAAAAAAGCAGTGGGGGAAACAGCTTCTTCGGTTTGAAGAAGATGAAGGTTGAATGTGATGTTGATGTTTTCTGCAACAAGATGAGCGATGAAGTTGCCAAAACGAAACTAAGAATTGAATTAATTAAGTTTTAAATATGTCATTATTTATCGATTTTATTATTTTCTCAGATATCGCTCAAAATAATTCACGGTCACCATGGATTGCACGGCTCGATTTCAAGGTCAACATTAACCACTGATGCACAGACACATATATATATATCTACACATACGCAAGCACACACTCATATATATATATATATATATATATATATATATATATATATATATATATATATATGTATATGCGTGTGTGTGTGTGTATGTGTCTGTATCTGTCTAGAGAGAGAGAGAGAGAAGAGAGAGAGGAGAGAAAAAAAGAATGAAAGAGGGAGATACTGCAGTCTCATTGGGGTAATAAATACGATTTATGGAAAAATCGCTGGATTAAATTTGAATTGTCGTAAGACTTATTTTGACATGAATTTACTTCTAAGCATACATCTCCACACACACACACACGCAAACACAAACACACACACACACACATATATATATATATATATATATATATATATATATATATATATATATATATATATTTGGTTGGATAGATGTGAGTTTGTGACCCTGGGTTTCACGCTTTAGCGATCGTCAGACAAACTGATTAATGTTTTAAAAAATTTGGGTTTATGTAGATTGCGTGTATTGGTGTTATTGTGAAGTGGTGGGGGAAATTTCGTCGTTTTGTCATTCATCGTACTAACGCAAACATCGATATATGCAGACACATAAACACACTTGGTCGTCCGTCGGGACTCATACATATATAAACGTATGTGGGCAGTTTCGGCTATGACACATGTATGTATACCGGTGGTGTTATGTCTATACATACGCATTTGTATGTTGAAATGTTGAAATTTAAACATTCAAAGTGTGGCGGAAATGTCTCGTTACTGTATACCTGTCATATTAAGTGTTTTCGCGCTGAAAAATATTTCCTCGCATGTATGTATATGCGTGTGGTGGGGTTTGTGTAAAATTATGATAGGTAAAAATTATTATTATTTATATTTATTTTTAAATTTTTGAAAAAAACTGGGGGTTTATATGTTATATTTAAAGCTGGTTATTTGTTTGTTTTTGGTGACTGTGTATATGTAACAGGTAGAAATTTGTAATCCTTATTGGATAATTTATATGGTGATGTTTAGTTTAATATTCAATGTGCTGGGTGAGAGGGTAGTTCAATTTAATAATGGGTCTATATGATATGATGTGATAGTAATGTTTCAAGGGATTGGAGACAATGATAGTTAGCTAATAGTTGTTGTAAATTGGTCGAAATTGTAAATTGGTAGAAATGATTAGTATCGGTGGTGGGAGAATGATAAAACCATGAATGTAGTTATAGTGGTGGTAGCTTGAACTAAAAAGTGGTTGTTAGTGTTTCATTTTATTTTTGTTTTATTTTGTTATATGTATTAATTTATTTTGGTATAAATCCCGATAATAGGTATTCTGTGTAAAATTATGGTAGTTGGAGATTGCTATAATTTTTAATATTTTAATTACAAAATTATTATTGTTATTATATTAAAGCTGCCTGGTAATAGGTATTTATTCTCATGGTTACATATGGAAATTATATCTGATCATATTGTTTTAAGGTATTAAATATGCTGGGGGAGTAATAAAGATTGTAGTGGATTTATATGTTAATAGTGGGTGTGATGTGTAAGTGATGGTGCTGTGCGTTGGTGGTAATGATAATATTGTTAGTTAAAAGGTATTGTAGTAAAAGTGATTACTAATTGTGGTGTAATTATAATAATGATAGATGCAATTATTTTGATGGTATCTTGAAATTAAATTGTGATTGTTGGTGATTTGTCTGTTTTATCCGTTTGGTATGAATTCGGATAATAGGTACTTGTTCTCATGCCTACATTTGGAGATTATCTCTGATTTTTTGTTTAGTAAGTTCTTTTACATATATATATATATATATATATATATATAAAATAAATGTAAGCAGCTATACTCGTTCGGTAAAACCTTAGGTGTTTTAGCTTGTAAATGAACAAACCAATACCCAAGGGAAAAAAGGGGGGAAAAAGAAAGAACTAAGAACATGTACTTACGGCCAAAATAATTGTCTAGAATGAAAGTTCAGAGTCCAAACAAAAAAAAACCTCCGGCACGAGTAAAGTAAAAATAACTAAGCAAAGTGCTTAATACGCTAAGTAGAGCAAACTGAGGCACAATCAATTTGATTACAGGAACCGATGTTCAGAGAACAAGGTTTTAATTGCCTATATATTAAGCATTGAGTGCTATTATATTTAATTTAATAATATTTGTTGCTGCCGTTTTTTTTTGTTTTTTTTTATTTATTATATTATGCCATATATATATATATATATATATATATATAGATATAGAGAGAGAGAGAGAGAGAGAAAGAAAGAGAGAGAGAGACAGGGTGCAAGAGCTTTGCATAGCGTATCAAAGGGGAGAGAAATATTTACAAAATGAATACAATAATATAAAAGGAAAATGAGTAATTATTAAGTGAAAGAAAGAAAGAAAGAAAGAAAGAAAGAAAGAAAGAAAGAAAGAAAGAAAAAATTTATACAGGAGGAAAGAAAAGACATAACACCGAAAGAAAGAAAAATATATTTACCAAAACAGAAAAGAAGAAAACGAAAAAATGGAAATCAAAAAGATAGAATAATTGAAAAACATAAAACGGAAAAATGGAAAAACTTGAAAATCTTGTAAAAAAAGAAAGAAAGAAAAAAAGAAAGAAAGAAATGAATGAAAGAGAGGATAAAAAAGGGAAGAGCAAACGAACGGAACGGAAGAGAAAAAGGTAAAAGAAGAGATATGAACAAAGTAAAACAGAGATATATGAAACGAAAGAATGAATAAATAAGAAAAAGAAAAACAAGAAAAATAGGAGTGAAAGAGAAGAGATAGTGAAAATAATGGAAGCATGAAAGAGACGTAGAAACAAGAAAGAAAAAGAAAGAAAGAAAGAAAGAAAGAAAGAAAGACATTTTAATTTATAGAATAGAAAAACGACAAAGTGGAAAATAAAAAGAAAATAAATAAAACGGAAAAAAATAGGAAAGAACAAAAAGAAGGAAAGTAAAGAGATAAAAAAAAAAACTACGTAAAACAAAAGAAACGGAACCATTTGGCAGCAAACGCCAAATTCTTCTAGGATAAAATGCACACGTTTACTTCCCCCTGAAAATGGAACAATAACGTTAAGTACTCTGGAGGAAATATTATCAGTGCGTGGCGTGACATGCTACTACTTGTCTTACCTCTTGGGCTTTCAACAGGAGCTTTACGGTACGAAATCCTCGGACATACTCAAAAATAATATTCGAGCAAGAATGAACTCCGAAATTTCCGCAAATGCATTTCTGGTCAACGGAAACAATAACGCATATGACTGACGCATTGAGTGGTTGAAATCATTTTGTTGGGCGTGTATATTAGTTGCTGAACATGCACACGGACTTGAATACTCTCAACGCTTTTATAAAGACATCTTACTCAGTTACTTATGTATAGAAATGCGCAAGCCTGTTCCATCTCGTAGAATGCGACTATCACGCAAGGCTAAAAGCTCATTGTACAAGGTCGTTCCAAAAAGTCTCCAGCTATCTAGTAACAATAGAAAATACTTGAGCTAAAGTAACTGCGTGTTAGTCATTTTCAAATATTCCCTTTGTGACTAAACACATTTATCTCAGCGTATCTTCCCCCTTAGTAAAACACTGTTAAAATACTCTTTCTGGGTTACCGACAGCTGTCTCCACGTTCATTTTAATTCTTCCAAGGTCTGTAATATCAGTTCCTCTTTACGACCATTTTAGTTTTAGAAGAAGCCAGATCTCAGCAGAGCCGAATCTAGACCGTAGGAACTTGGATAATGCGGTGTTTGCTAAAAGAAATAGACGAAACATTATTTAGAATACACTATTCACATAGTATACAAATTGATATGTCCCAGCTACTGACATTAATCCAGCGTGTGTTCACATAGCCGCTGAAAACCCACCTATGTTAACATACATCAAATCTGTACTTGTCTGGCACATGCTGAGTAGGGTTTATCAGTTGCGTTTATGTCTTCGGGCAAAGTGCGACTCATTTGCGGCTCCGACGGAGGACAGGGTCGCAACTGAGGAAAATCACACTGCGAGGTGCCCAGCCCTGGGGAACAGCTGTCCGAGACTGAACCCTCTTACGGCACTAAATAGTGGGATCGGTGCTCGCCACCGAGGAGAGCTCAACTGACAGTAACGGGGGCTCGGGGAAATTTTGTCCTTGGCCAGATTGTAATCGATTGGTTTTTCCCTACAATAAACTCGACCTTATGTCACACCCCGTTTCGGCGGGGAAACTAGGGTAAATACCTGTCTATATTTCTGAGCTGAGGTAATATGTACACTATTTACAGTATTTGGATTATTGCCATCATTTTTGTTGCCATCATTTTTGTTGCCATTTTTATCGCAACGTTTCGGCCGTTGTACGCTCCGACCTTCTTCCGGTAGCTGGACTGTCGAATAGGTTTTGAAGAAAAAATATTACCAGCAATAAAAATCTTGTCGGCATTAAAAAAACCCATTGAGGCTGATATGCCGTAGAACAAAACAAACCAAACCAATAGATAGATAGATAGATAGATAGATAGATAGATAGATAGATAGATAGATAAAAAAAAATATTACCCACAATAAAAATCTTGTCGGCATTAAATAACCCATTGAGGTTGATATGCCGTAGAACAAAACAAACCAAACCAATAGATAGATAGATAGATAGATAGATAGATAGATAGATAGATAGATAAAAAAAAAATATTACCCACAATAAAAATCTTGTCGGCATTAAATAACCCATTGAGGTGGATATGCCGTAAAACAAAACAAACCAAATCCATTCACGATGGTCGTAATAGTGAAATTTGCCTTTTCATATAAGAGATATTCTGTTTTCATTGACTGAACTGTTGACGTAACAGTCAGTTGAAATTCATAAAATCTTTTATTATCATAAGATAAAACGGAAGAAGTTCACTGTTATTGGTCTTTCTTGTATTGATATGAGTTTCCTTCCAAATAGTCTTTTTTTTTTATAGCGTGATAAATTAACTGCTTAATTCAGACGGTTTTCCATTATTATAACATATGCTAACAATTTATATTGGAAATGTTCAAATGATCATACTTTTGATATTTGGTTCACATAATGTATAAATTCAACTGAGGGTAAATTTTGATAGTCACCCTGTAGATAACAACGAGTTTAAGATAAGGAAAAGTCTGAATTCAAACACCTTTTCCAGAGATTAACTCAGTGACAATCAGTCGTGAAGTGTGTTATTCAGATAATTCATGGCCCACTATGCATTATTTCTCTTTATAATCATTTATTTTTCTGAAAAGAGTGGCGAGTACTACACACGCTTTTACAGTCATAAAGTAAGAATATATGTCGGTAGTTTAACGTTTCGCTCTTAACTAAAATGGTAGTTGCTCATCAGTCAGAATCGACAGGAGAGTATATATCAAGGTGATTCTTAATATAGGCCTGTAAAGCGCGTCTAGCTCTTCAGCGACTGTGGGCCAGCACGTCACACGCGAAAGTTCGTTGCTGGAATTGGATTAAGAAATTAATTTATTGAAAGAAATGCTTACTTTTTCGTTTTGGACTAAGTATATTATTCAAGATACTGAAGTAAGCAATGTTTATTTATTTTATTTGAACGTGCAATATTTTTTTCTCTTAACATTTTTTTTCGGTGCGAAATTCACAAGTTTCATTAAGAATTTTATCAAATAAAAAGTTGATATAAATTTAATAGTTTTCTCTGTGCTATTGTTCTTTAATCATGACGATATTAAGAATAAAATTATTTTTTATGAATAATTATTTTTCTTTAACGGAACAAACAGTTATTATTTTTATAAAGTCCGTTGAATTTTTCTGTCATTCGTAAATAAATAAAAGACATAAAAACAAAACTTTTTTCATTGCGAAATTAATGGAAAATGATACTTATTAAAGAAGGACTTCACAGAGTTAATATCAAAAATTAAATGTGCAAAATGAGGAATTGACACAGTTTATAGGAAAAAAAATGTAAAGGCGTGTGTAGAACTCGCAACTCTTTTCAGAAAAATAAATGATTATAGAGAGAAATAAACTCCACTTTTGAAAAATTGTATGAGAATATTGACCAAAAGGATTTTTTCTCAGTAGTTACATGCTATAAATCAAAAAAATCAGCTGTTCATCGAATTTGTTTATTTTTTTTATTTATTTTTTTTTTTTTTTCACTGGAAGTATTCCAATGTTTTAATGAAAACTTTTGAAAACGTGAGATTTGAATGTTACCATGCTGAGATATATACAAAAAATATTCTATTTCAAAAAGTCGAATATTAACGTTTTAGCTCTGGTCAAAAATCAATGAAGTAATTCGTTATCTTAGTAACTTTAAAATTGGTAACAAGGGAAACATTTTAAAAGTGAATATTAATGTTGTCAATACAAAGATGAGGAAAAACATTATGATTTATTATGATATTCTCATCAGGAAAGTTGAATGTTGTTATATGTCGGTAATTATATAACAGATTTCGGGATGATTTTAAGTTATCCAGTGTCAGTATATTATCAGTTTTGACTTTAGAATTTTTAAAATTAGATGATTTTAATTTTCTTGGTTCAATTTTATTGAAATCTCTAAAAATCAGAAAAAACTGTATACTTCTCGTTGATAAAATCTGTGACAAAGTTTCTCTACAATATCACGCAGGAAACTTATTTGTTTGGCTGAACATTTTGAGGGATTAAAAATTGAATTGATTGATCCATTAAGGGTAAGTAATCCTGGATAAATGTGGAAGGGAAAGAAGATAATACTATTGCAAGATTTGGTATTTGACGCAGTTGGCATTACGTTTGTAACATTTGCTAAGCAATTGATAAGTTTTTTTTTTCTAACCCAGCTAAGGTTTGCCTAACGAGGATTTTAGAAGAACGGTCTGTAGACGTTAAGTTCATCGTTTTATTTTTCATTTTCTTTCTGTTATCCGTGAAACTTTGTCAACTTTTGATTTTTAGTTTATTGCTTTGATTTTTCTTTTTTTCATTTTAATACGTGTTTCGTGTTTTGTTTTGTGTCTCTTTTTTTTGTTAGCCAAACTTTTAATTTTCTTTTTTGAGTGAAATTCATTTTATTTTGTTGTTGACGTTTATTTCGTTTTATTTTAACGTTTCCACGCCAAGTTTTAGTTTTTTTTATTGTTTTTGTTTTTACCTGTCCACGATTACGATGTCGCAAGACTTTATTCTGTTTGTGGACAAAACGCTGGAAATTATAAGGTTAACTTTTACATTTATTTGGCCGTGGTAGGACCAGGCTGGCCCTATCATAGTGGTGAATTTGGAGACGGTGAACATGGACAAAACATCACCACAAAAAAAAAACTGCTTAAGGTGAGGGCAGACCCCAAAAGGATGCCAAATATTCTACATTAAGGGCAATGAGTTCCTTACTATCCCAGGGCAACTGATGCCGCGAAGATAAGGACGATCTCCCTGCTGACCCTGGTGTAGGAACACGAAGATTGATTTGTGTCAGCTGGGAAACGATGAAGGAAGCATTGAAGAGCCTCAAGATAGATCCCAAATTTCTGGTCAGAAGGTCAATACCTCTATGGGATATCATGAATGGATCAGTTCATTCATGATAAATAGTCCTTGCTAATTGTTTAAAAGCAGAATAATAATTTTACAGTTATTTTTCTAGCTGACTATCGAATGTTATTATCAAAACTGCTAAGTGTTATATCTTGCCAGACCCCTCATCACAGCAACGGGCGGGAAGTGCAAGAAAAGGAACTATTAAGATAGAATTTACGGTTTCATTTAGCAATTTCAACAGTAAAACGGTGGGAATTAGTAGCCATTCTACTAGTGCATTTAAATAAAATGCTTTTCAGGTACTATAAAGAAGAGTATTATTTATTTGCACAAATACAAAATGTGGCACAAGGCCAAAAACGGGGAAAAGGATGGTCTTGTTCTGTCTTAACATTAAACTTAGCTTTTCACAAATACTGACCCAAACGCACCACAATATTTCCTAAATAAAACACTAAAACAACGAATTCTTACTTACCATCCTTACTTCATTCACTAATCTTCAAATATTCAAATGTAATGTCAATCGACATCTTCTAATGCCTTGATCCTGATCCCCGTCCTTCTCTGTGTTTTTTTCTCCTTGCCCTACGATTTAGTCATATTCTAATGACTGCCTACTGTATTTTCTCAAGTTATTCGTGAAGAGTATAGATTGACGAATATATATTTCATTCACGAAAATAAAATTATTATATTTTCGATCAAGTTTTTATAAGTTAACACGTACAACGTGTAGAAATCGTAGCACGAATATGTCTTTGAGGGTTTATTGTGGGCGGAGAAAAGTAAAGAGAATTAGGGTTTATTGAAATTTATCATTCGACAGGTTTATAAAAAAAATGACTATGTGTTATTACACAATTTTGATAATTATAGCAATGATTCTAATAATTCTGTTTATTATAGAAATGATTCTGGTAATTATAGAAATGGTTCTGGTAATTATATCAATGATTCTAACAATTCTGGTAATTATAGAAATGATTCTGGTAATTATAGAAATGATTCTAATAATTCTGGTAATTATAGTAATGATTCTGGTAATTATAGAAATGATTCTGGTAATTCTGTTAATTATAGAAATGATTCTGGTAATTATAGAAATGGTTCTGGTAATTATATCAATGATTCTGGTAATTATAGAAATGATTCTAATAATTCTGGTAATTATAGTAATGATTCTGGTAATTATGGAAATGATTCTGGTAATTCTGTTAATTATAGAAATGATTCTGGTAATTATAGAAATTATTCTAATAATTCTGTTAATTATAGAAATGATTCTGGTAATTATAGAAATGATTCTAACAATTCTGGTAAATGCAGAAATGAAATGGAACCATGAAATTGATTTTGAAAATGATCATTTGATTAGACAAAGATTTGAAATACTGTGTTGTTTATTAAGCAGAAAACTATTTTGTCTGTGGTAAAAGACAATTTTTTTTTTCTTGAATGCTTCTCTTCTCTCTTTATTTTGGAACATTGATTTCAATCCCAGTTTCCTTTTGAATTTCGTCTTTGTAAAAATGGCAATTTCTTGCTGAGTTACATTCACGTCTTGTTTATTTCATTCGTGCCGCCATCTTGTCTATTCTTACATTTTATTCTGACTTCTTTTGTTCACCTATTCACCTATCTTTGCTTATGTTACTTTTTTCCTTTCATCATATATTTGCTATTTATTATTTAGTGAGTATATGTGCGGATGGTGTAATGGATAGGGACTCATGATGTGAAGAGCCGAGTTCGAATTCCAGTGCAGTTCATTACATTGACTTACGCGCAATACATTTGGTAAAGATAAGAATCCATATCCCCACTTTGCTAAGGTTTCATTTCCAGGGTAGAATGAACTTTCAAGTCGTTGTTGGCAATCTCTTTAGGAGGAGTAGAACTCTGAATTCAAACCGTATGTGGACCTTGGACTAAATTACGTGCTGCCATATGCAAATCTTAACAGTTGGAAGCCATCACTGCAAGGGTTAGGACAAAGTTATCGGGAGCAGAATGTTAGATGTAATCAATGGCAGAATCTAACAGACCAGATTTGTATCATTGAACAGAAATTGTGTCATACAGATTATCCTTCTGTAATCGTACAGCACCTTCCCGGACGTCCAAGATTTCTAACACCACGGTTGGTCGCTGAAGTGACCGCTTCAATCCAAAGCTAACCTTATCCCACGTTGTGATTTAAGTTTGATCATAAGGAGGCCAAAGCCCAATCGCCGCAGGTATCTTCATTTCAGGCTGGTCCAAGCCGGATGAAGACGTACAGGAAAAAATAACACTCGAATAAATTGAACAAAAGGTAAGTACTGTTTTTTATATCAGTCCTTCGTACAATAATTGGTTTATATTAGAGTTCGCATGGATTTAATTATCAGCGCAACCCACGTATAAATCGGAAGTGATATTATTATTGACTTGGTAAAGTTTGGGTTGTTGTTTTGGTAAAGTTCGGCACAAGGCTGAAGACGGAGTGGTCCTCTTCGGCAGGCAATGACGTGGGATATATCACGACCGGTCGCTGGGACGAACTCTCTGCCGTCTCTCACCTGTCTCCGTCTCATGTCTTCTGCCTCTCTCCTCTATTTTTTTGACTTCGCTTCGCGCATTCGTATTTATGGGCATTCGCCCAAACTAGGGAATTCTATAATTCTGGGGAATTCGCTTCTTCAACTCTCTCATATTATTACCTTTCACTATATCTCCTTAGTGAGCGTGGGTGGCTTATCCACTCTCTCCTGGCATTTCAACTCAAGTTTCGACCATCGTAATCAAGTCCAAATTCGTTGTTTACAAAAAAAAAATGAAGTTTTCTCTTTACAGCTTGCATTTGCAGCTGTGTATCAATCAACATTGCCCACGAAGTCTGGGTCACTTTTCCATTGTTCGAACTGCTCAACATACCATTCATGACGTTTATGTGTGAATTAAATCCTCAATTTTTCCCCACGGGTTTTCGGTATTAACCCTTCTCATTTCAATATCTCTCAATACATAACACTTTCATATGTTTTAAAAATATTTTCTTCCGTTTTACCGCGGTAACGACAAATAGTATTACACTATCGTTGGGGCATAATTATTCCCTATCAGATAGAATCTACGAGAATACATTGCCTCATGATTCCTAATATATGTGTAACTGAAACCCCTATGATGACATTTGGAGGCATCCTGATGGACGGTCTTATTTAGCTATACAAAAGTCTGGCAAAATGTCATTATAGACAGTAATCAATGAAGATAGAAATCAATATATAGTGGTATTTATTTTTCTGTTTATCCTAATTTGGTACTAGTGAATAATAGTAAAGCTCGGTGTCTCGATAATAATTAATTACTATAAGTCGCCTAGTATAGGCCCCAAATAGAGGACATATAAACAAGAAAGAATATACTATATTTGTAATAGGGGGTCGGAAAAATAACTTACTAACCATTTTATTGTTTACTTTTTAATACTTTACTCCCTCTCTCCAATTCTTTCTCGTTCTCTCTCTCTCTCTCTCTCTCTCACACACACACACACAGACACACAAAAGCACACAAACACACAGACAGACACACACATTTCCGCACGATTCTTGCCTTTAAATGACATTTCAAGCATCGAAGACGTTGTTAAATTTTCGACCAGATAAGAAACTCTGCAACGCTGCATTAATAAAAATAAACCACTTTCGGAAAATGTACGGATACGCTCCAAAGCAAAACTTCCTGAATCATAGGTAAGGTCAAAGATCTTACATCGATCGACAGAGAAGTACGAATTTTTACGTAAATAAGCCTGTGTGTTGATGAATGGTATGCTAGCTCAGTAATAAATATTATGAAACGATTCATTGTTGCAAATTACTTCGTGACCTCTATCAACCCTTACAATTTATGGGATATTCCAATTGGACAAAGCAACACAATGTCCGCAGCTGATTTGGGAAGCATGATGTAGACTTTTAACTAATGATTTAGCCACCACTTCCGCCAGACTGAGCCCTATCGAGCATTTAGTGGCCACAGAGGAGAGGTCTTTTCAAATGTATGATCAAGGAGGCGTGAAGAACAATCGGCACGTCGTTGATCAACATCACCCCAGAAGAGATCTGTCCACTGGTGGAATTGATACAATGCCAAGTTAATGCCCCTTGACAGGCTAGAGGATCTCTCGCAATACTAAGCACTCATCCGATGCATTTTGGCACATCACTGTGTACGAAGAAATGTAATTCGATGTATATTAACAATCAGGGCTTACACTGTGGATAATGTAACTACGCTTTTACATATAATAACTAGCAGTCTCTATACCTGAATAAAAGCCAAGAGTGTGAATGTTTCCATTCAAGTAAAAACAGCAAACAGTGTCGAAATTTAAAACACAAATACCAGGCTTCATTTCTAAGCAGGGAGCGTATGAAAAGAATTGAACAACAATAAAGAAATATTCTTCTTGGTGCATTCATATTATGTATACTATACGCTATTCCATCAGCAATGCTTGTCTTAATTCCTTATCACTGGCAATACCTTTCTTCCGGATTTCAAATGTTGTTCTAAAAACCATTGTCATTGCATTTCCATTATACATATAAGATTCAATTCTGTCAGTAACGCCTGCATTAATTCCTAACAACGGTCAATCCATTTCTGATTTCCAATGCATTTCTAATGTAATGTCATCAATAACACATTTACATTAAACATATAATAGATGTGTCAGAAGCACCTGAATTATTTCCTGATCTTAGAGATCCTCATTCTTCGGTGATCACAAAGGATTTAATGCAGATATGAAATCCTAGCAAGAAAGACTAAAGGCATGATTAAATGACGTTTTGGAGAATTTTCGCCTCAACAGTAGACGAAATTACAGCAAAATCCTAGAACAGGCAAACTTTGGACACCATTTGAAAACAATTGGCAAGAACAAATAGTGTATTAATTGTTTGGTCACATTATATTTTTTATTATTTCTTATACTTTTCATTATTTCTATATTTAAAACGCGGAAGCTTAATACTTACATATTTACTTACCCAAGTTTATGTATTCGTTCTCATAAATCTCCATATGTCTTACATTGTAGGTCAGGATATTTGGAGATAGAAAAACATTCTGGTGGTACATTCATGTCAAAATAAGTCTAAGCCGGAAGTCAAATTTAGTTCAGCTATTTTGATTCCCGAGACGTATCTATTACCCACAACACGAATGAAGTATCTCTCTCATTATCTTTGCCCCCCATTCTCTCTCGCCTTCTCTCTCTCTGTATATATATATATATATGTATATGCTAAACTCTTCGTCATTTTCGACGTATGAGAGTACAGCATTTCAAATCATAAAACTGAACAGCCAGACCAGTCACACGTATGATTTGATTATAGTGCTGAAGCCATGTGCAGAACCAACTGCATTTTTTTAAGAGACCTGGTTGCACATAACCGAATACTGAAAACTAGTACACTGGGCTTTGAATTCGGGGTTGTCCTTCTCCTACACCTGTTGCCATCAAAGGTATGCAGTTTGTCATTTGAATTTAGGGGATATGATAAACAGTACACCATATATATATATATATATATATATATATATATATATATATATATATATATATATATATATATATATATATATATATAAAGTGAACATTGAAGTCAACACTCAAAGGCGATAGCGCCTAGCGTGAAACACCCTGTCGCCTCTGAGTGTTGAATTTAATGTTCACTTTTATATTATATTTACATACGCTCTATCTCTGATATCGAGCACTTTATCCCATAAATATAGCACACCTTAAAACTATATTTTTTATATATATATATATATATATATATATATATATATATATATATATATATATATATCTGTGTGTGTGTGTGAATAAAAAAATTCTTACATTCTAAAAGTCATATTTTGTGGCTTTAAATATCCTCTAAAGGGTTGATAAATAGAGAAAAAAAAGAAATCAATAAATCAATCAACCTATAATCTGTTAATACCCATTGTAAAATTTGAGATTAATTGTAACAATTTAAATTATAAAAATTAAAATAGAAATCTGTTATATGCGATAAGCGATATGTTTAAAAAGTTAGGTTTGGTTTGGTTTGGTTTACAGTATATCCACCTCAATGGTTTATTTAATGCCGACAAGATTTTTATTGCTGCTAATATATTTGTTCAGAAATATATTGCTGGTAATATTTTTTTTTTTTCAAAATTCTATTGCTGGTAATAATTTTTTCCTTCAAAAATTTATTGCTGGTAGTATTTTTTTACAAAAATGTATCACTTTCATAGTGTTTTGATCCTATTTTGGGGTTAATTGTTTGCCCATAGCTGGGACCCTAAGAGGTACTGCCACCTCGGGTCAGGGTGAACCTGGGAACATCAGCATATAAGAGATGGTTTCACGCTCCTCAGAACCTCATGACCAGAAACATACAGTCACATGTAGTTTATCGTCTTACCCAGGACGCGGAAGGTATTTTATCGTCTTACCCAGGACGCGGATGTAGTTTATCCTCATGCCCAGGACGCGGATGTAGTTTATCCTCATACCCAGGACGCGGATGTAAAATATACTCATACCCAGGACGGCTAAAAGTCAGTATTATTATAGGTTTGTAATAAGCACGGTATAAGTGAATTTATAAAAAAGTATTATCGTTAGGTTTCAAACTCTAACCTATTAATGACCACCATAAAATCCGGCATTAATTATAAAATTCCGAATTAAATCCCAGTTTAGTTATAGTTTTCCTAAAAATTCGACGTTAATTATAGTATAATATATTAATATAGTATTATGAGTTAGTCTTTACCTATAAGTAATTAATTCCAACAATACCAAAAATGGAACGGGGAGTATTGATGAGTCGAATGTTTGACTAATTTATATGGTTTTTCATAGTCGACTTAAACTAAGCAAATTATTATATTCTCTAGTTGAACTATCTTTTTAAATGGTCAGTCGTTGTGTAATCACTCGTGAAGCCCGTCTTTTCGCGTGGTTGATTTTCATCAAAGGTGTTTCTTAGACTATAAGTACCTTTGGGAATAGTTTATATATGTTCAAGAGTAATGTCATAGGACAATGCTTGCCAAATCCTTTCTTGTCTTTATTATCTTTGTTTTCAGCCCAAATTTAAAATCCATATATATCTATAGTCTTTCAATGTACATATATATCTAGCGTCATTCAAGGGTGCCAACTGGTGTACCAGCTATTTACGGCTACTGCTTGGCTAGTAAGACAGCTTTGCCGACATGTGTTGCTCAAATGTTCATTCACCTACGTCAAATATCGTGCTTTTTTGTCAATATTTAATCTTATTTTGTAAATAAGAGAGGCTACAGAGAAGTAGATTGATGTTCCAAGAAGTCTACGCTGTAAAAGAAACAAATAAACTGATACATAAAAAAATTGTGACAGCAGTACAGTCAATAAATTATCACTCTGAATTTGTAGAAATGGGCTCAGTAGAGTGACATATGTTTGACGTAATACAAAACAAGATAATGTAGCAGTGGAAGTGCAGTATAAACAGCAATGGCTCACGAACAGGATTAAACACTTTGGAAATGAAATAATTGTTGATATTATAAAAATGAACACTGTTTCAGAAGATAGATAGATAGATAGATAGATAGATAGATAGATAGATAGATATTTATGTTATACCTATGTTGAATAATCATCCTACATATTTCAAAAGGTCTGTTACTCTGCCATCTTCATTGCTTTCTTTCTCACGTTTAATACTTTCAAGCACAAATATTAGTTCATGAGTCCTAATATCTGGAACATCGTTGCATTCTGTCAGAAATATAGTTGGGGATATTATCTTGAAACATAATCTTATTACCCTTGTATTTGTTAACGTTCGGTCTTTTCATGATAGCAATTTATCTCAATCTGCGTGGGCTTCAGATCAAACGTATTCCAAGCCCTTGCCATTTTATTCTTCCTTTACTTGTTCCATGTTATTCTTTTTTGTTAATAACTCATTCTTTTGTCTTTCATCTGTTTTCGTGTTGACTAATATTCCTGGTGGTATTGCTACATCCGTTTACCTTTCATATTATTTCTTCTTCATTATTTTTGAATGCCTGTTTACAATTGATATCTTCTATTTTATCTACTTTTTGTTCCACAAAGTGTGGAAACCTTTTCTAATGCTATCTGAAATGGAGTAATGCCTTACTTGATCTTATTAGTACCTTTCGTTATTTTAGAATCATTTCATTTCTTTCAATTTTAAAGTACTTTTTTCTTTTGCAGCACGGTTTCGCCGCGGTTCGATCCAACTCTTGAGTACGGACGAAATTCGGTTTTCACTGTTCTGTGATTAAAAAACAAAACGTGGGTCACAAGCAGATGAAGGAACGAAGCGACAAGCAGATAACCATCAGTTGGCAGGCAGCAGTAATGACTAGCGTGTGAAACGACCAGGATCGAGCCAGGCCACCGTGTTATATATATATATATATATATATATATATATATATATATATATATATATAATGAAATGGACAAAGTCCGACAATTATTTTAAGACATTTCTATGTTTATACATTCTTTTTTATAGATACAAATATTTAAGTAAATTCTCTGTTTATAATAAACAGTATTAATATCATTTACCGGCCTGAATGTTCAAGAAATTTTCATAAAAACTATTCATCCTCCGAAAGGAAACGAACTTGTATCCTATACGGAACCGTCATATAGCCTGACGTGCCTGAACCGATTGAGCCACAGAGGATCGTTCGGTTAGCAAGGTCGACTTCACTGCTTTTACACTAGAATCTCTCACGTACATACATATTTTCTCAAAGCGTATCCAAATGTAAACAAATGACGTCGCACATTATGAAATTGACAAAGTTCGACAATTATTTTTAGATATTTTTATGTTTATACATTCTTTTTTTATATTTTTTATTTTATTTACCGGCTTGAATGTCCGAGAAATTTTCATAGGCCGGTAAATGTTATCAATACTTTTTATTATAAACAGAGCATTTACTTAAATATTTGTATCTATAAAAAAGAATGTATAAACATAAAAAAAAATATATATATATATATATATATATATATATATATATATATATATATATATATATAATAAAAAGACTTAAACACTAATATTCCATGGTCATAATTTATTCCATTTGGAATCGTAAATTATATCCTTACTCTGTCCTAGACATTGAGTTCTACCTGGATTCTTCCTCTTGGAAAATTTTTTCTGAAAATATACATGTATAGGTGAAATTTTTTTATATATTTTGCATATGTATGTATATTTTTCCATTTTCCACATATATATATATATATATATATATATATATATATATATATATATATATATATATATATATATATATATATATATATATATATATATATATATATATATATATATATATATATATATATATATATATATATATATATATATATATATATATATATATATATATATATATATATATATATATATATATATATATATATATATATGTTCTTTGCTTTGTGTTTGTTGTAATGATTTCAATAAAGACCACTTCTAAGTTTTGTTTCTGATAATTTTTAGTAATTTGTTATTATTTACGGACAATATAGTGGATATTTGATTCTAGTGTTGTGAAACTGATAATGATTAATGACGGTTGAAAACGGTCCATCAGGTACGTGTGGAAATATTTCGCATATGTCGGTCATGTTTCTTATTGAATTCTGTTGGTCTACAATGTCAAAAGAATGCTGGTAGCATGTCGATAAAGATTGAAATTTACCACCATTTAATTTGCTTTGCAGTGTACATGGCATGAAATAGACTGATTCAATGAATTTCACCCGGGCAAGAATTACGTTAATTGACGTGCATCAATACTTCCTGAACATTTATGGAGACCAAACTGGGGTTATGAGCATAAGGTGTTTCAACAGTGGCAAATAAAATACGTGTTACAAGTAATGTTTCAGGAGGTTTTGCACTCCCCCATGATCATCTCGTCCTTTACGATCTGCTCTAATTGAAAATCTTAATAAATAACATATCTGTATTTCTATTGGATGTTTTTTCATCAGCATATATATATATATATATATATATATATATATATATATATATATATATGAAATATTTTATTTTGCTCAAAGATACTTTTCAGGGTAATTCTGGAATACAACCAAGGTCGAAGCAAATAAGAGAGCTTATTCAATTTTGCACAAACACACACACACTTACTCACACACACACTTACTCACACACACTTACTCACACACACCACGCTCATATGCACACACATCGTGATTATTTTCCTTTCCGTCCTTTATATATATATATATATATATATATATATATATATATATATATATATATATATATATATATATATATATATATTTCTAAATGAAGACAAAAAATAAAAACTTATCCACTGAGGAACATTATTAATTCAAATCAGGCGAGCAAACGCGTTTGTAAATTTTTCTTCTTTTGACCTGATATACATCTTTTGAGATACATATTTTATTTAAATCTGAATTTATATATATATATATGTGTGTGTGTGTGTGTGTGTAAAACAAAGTAACTTTTATTGGCAGATATCGTAGTCTTTAAATTTCAAGCCGACAATTTGGACAGGGTTGGTGTATTTTATTCTAATATTTATTAATTTTCCCAAGCAGGAATATTTGTCCAGACCCCGAACTAGACAGTTCAGAGAAAGTATTTTTGATTCCCTTTCTAATGTTAGTAAAAAATGTTATGGTGCTGGAGCAATGGCTTTGAATGAAATCGGGCAAAATCAATATATAGGATTTAGTCTTTTAACCCGACTTTAAAAAAAAAGGAAAATTGAGTTAATTTGGCGTGTGAGCAGTTTAATATGAGGGTTGATAATTATGTATATGGATACACAAGAGATGAACCGAGACGAAAGAAACGGCAGACACACACGCAGTTGCACACCCGCACCAGTAAGAGGTCCCATATTCATTTGAATTTCTGATTGAACTTTGCTGAACATATAAATGGTGATTCCAAGTTGTCATCTTCTGATATTTTTTTGTTAATAGCTGGCTAATATATCTGATTGTAAATTATTCTATTCACCTTCTTTAAATCGCATACATTTAATCAAAACCTGCATTATTATTTCTATGGTGATAGCATGACCATATTTCCAGTCAGCCCAGATATGAACTAGAAGAAAGAAAACTTTCTTTGTCAGTAAGAATCACAACACTTGAAGAACAAAACTGGACGATTGATGACACCAATCCCTAAACCAGTTCGCGGAGCTGTTTAACTCTCCTTATCCAATAGCCATGCAAAGGCGGAAATATCGGAACAAGTGGTGTCCGAACTGAGCTTCTGAACGTCGACATAAAGGCGATACTAGACCATCGTGGCCTAGGAGACATGTAAGGGAAAAAGGGAGTTATATCTGTATGTATATGTGTGTCTGCACATATATATATATTTCACACGCAGAAAAAAAGAAACATATTGGATTTTAAAATTAAATACACATAAACTAGGGTTGAATAGGGACTTAGGTGTTTTAAATCTTTATAAATATTTCAGTAGTTAAGCAATTTTTTTTAGATATAGTAAAAAATTTTTTTAAATATTTATGACAGTTAGATTTAAGTTAGGAATATCCGAACAGTGACGTTCCATACCACGTGACGTCCGCGTCTCGCGAAGGACGCTACTTGCTAACAAACAGTAATTTTAATTTATTTGTAACAAACAGTTATTTCTGATGAAAAATTGAGGACAATTTGAAATATCAAATATATATATAAATAAATACTTTCATAAAATAAAACATTATAATTTTCAATTTGAAACTTTTTCTATATATATATATATATATATATATATATATATATATATATATAAAGTGAACATTGAAGTCAACACTCAGAGGCGACAGGCTGCTTCATTCTAGACGCAATCGTCGGCCTGAGGATTACGTCTAGCATGAAACAGCCTGATGCCTCTGAGTGTTGACTTCAATGTTTACTTTTATATTTACACACACTATCTCTGATATTGACCACTTTATCCATAAATATAGTATACCATAAAACTATATTTCTTCATATATATATATATATATATATATATATATATATATATATATATATATATATATATATATAAAATGAAGAATGAGCTGTATTCTCAAATGAATGAACTAACCATTACATTGTATCAAATAATCTGAAATGATGCTGACAAAGATGTTTTAGTTCGTTCAAGAATATTGATTATTTCCGAATTCTTGTAACTAAGCAATTATGAAAACTGATCTATTATACATTTTTAAATTTAATAATTTCATGATTAAAATCCTTTTGTTCAAAACACGTTACTAATTAACAAAATTACTGTATGCCATTGTTTTATTTATTTTTGTGTCTTTTTCAAGTCAAAGTGGGAAATGAATACAAATTTTCTTAATATGTCTGCTGCTACACGCAAAGCAATAACATCTGCTGTAAAAGTTTTCAGAAATTGATAAATGTTTATAAAGGGATAGACAATTGGGTTCACTTCCGGTTTATATGACCTCGAGTAAAAAGATCTCCCTTTTTTTTGCGATATATTCAGTGAAAGAATCCAAGAAGCAAAAGAAGCCAGAGATATTATGTGTTTTTCGTTGAATCAGTTTAAACTTCCGAGCTAGTTTTCAACCCCCAGAGTTCACGTTCGTTTTTTATAGGGGAGGCGTCAGATGTAACTCGAATATATCAAATAATCTACAACTATTTCTCAATAGATATAGGCAGAGTTATTATTGAATATTCGAAATATATATTATTGTATAAAATCTAGAATACACAGGCCGGAGTAAATGCCTACATAGACACAAAGATATACACGCACCCCCCCCATATATATATATATATATATATATATATATATATATATATATATATCGTGATATTTGTGCAGTAGATCATTATTCAAACATATATTTTGAAATATATATATATATATATATATATATATATATATATAGGAAGATATCTTGTTGGATGAAGAGGGTGGGGTGAGTTTTTAACGAAACTGTTCCTAACATCGCTTCTCTCAAATGCCATATGAATAGGTGATCTTATGGCATTTGACAAAAGAGATGTTTGGAACTTGAGATCAATGAATCGAAATTTTAGTTTCATCCGGAGCCTTTTATTATAAATATGATCAATTCTTGTTTGCTAACTAGTCTTTCAGGTAACCTTTGACAAGGATGTTTGATCGCTTGTTTCTCATATTTATTTACTCATATCTTTGGCATATTTATTCGAGTATAAAATATTACAAAATAAGGCTTAGCGATAGTATATTTACATGGTGCAACTAACTTCCTTGCCTTTATGCGGCTAACTGCTGGAAGTTATACAGTAAAAACAATGTAAATCAGTGTCATATACAACGGCACACATGTAGACGAATTTTGCGTTCATGCTAAGCCAACGCAGTTCATGCGGTTAGAATGTAAAAAAGATACACAAAATATTTTGTGTGATGTTGTTTGCACTGTATATTTGTAATAGATTTCTTTCTAATTAAAAAAAATAATAATCAAATGAGTAAAAATATAGCCTGACGTGCTATTACCGATTGAGCCACAGAGGAGCATTTCGGTTAGCCTTGTAGTTTAAAAACAGTAAAATTGATCTTGCTAAACGAAACGCTCCTCTGTGGCTCAATTGGTAACAGCACGTCTAGCGTATGACGGTTCCGTATAGGATACAGGTTCGATTCCTGTCGGAGGACGTATATTCTCTATGAAAACTTCTGGAACATTCAGCTCAGTAAATGTCGTTAGTACGGTTTAATATAAAGAAAAGATTTCATAATACATACATGTATATATATATATATATATATATATTTAATTAATTCCTTGAGTCTGATAGAAACCTCAACAGGAATAGAGGAAGCACTGGGCGGCCGTTTCGTCCTATAATTGGGACTCATCAGCAGTGCGCATACACCACCGAGTATCGAAACCCTGACAGTTGGGTTGTCAAGCGAACAACATACCAAATGGACCTCGGTAACGAATAGATTCCAAATCAGACTCAACTTAGCGCCGCTCGCTCACATATTCCGTGGCGGAACTCTACTGAGTTCTCTGTAACCATAGGACTGTGCCCCCGGGAGCCACGACTACTCTCACCAAGCCACGCCAACTGGAGCATATATATATATATTATCACACTTTCTGTGTTTTCAATCGAAGGTTAACCGGAAAATGATTTGAAAGCTTTTAAACATATGTAAAAGATATTTACATATAGTTCTTTAAGTACATTTGTCTTAATTTAGCAAAAAGGTGCGTGTAATGAAAGAAGAGCCTTATTTGAGAAAATAATTGATACCTCTTTAATGAATCCGTTGTTAACTTCGATGAGTGTTTAAATGCGAGATCTGAAAGGTTGATTTGCCCGAATCAGAGGATCTTTATGTTAGATTGTTATGTGGGCGTTAATTGACTTCCTTTCGATTGTTTGATACGTAGGAGTCGAACGTATTCAGTTCTGGTGAGCTGAGAGGCCATATATTTGGAATGACGTTGTCATGAGGATTGCAGCTAATCAATTCTTGGTCTTATGAGGCCGTGAAGTGTTTGCTCACACTTTATATCCAAGTCTTCACAACACTCCACACGCCTCCTTATAGCATAGTAAGCTTTAGGAAATATGAGAAGGTATAGCATATCCCTCGTTGTTCACCGTCATCTAGAACTATCACAGTTGCCGGAAACTCTGTATACATAACGCATGAGATGTCCTTAGAATCACGAAATGACCATCTGCCATTTCCTTGGTTGATCTTTTGGTCCTGATCATGTTTTTTTTTTATCTTGATGATTTAGTCTGATCAACAAGCACTTCGTGCGGATCAGATAATTATTTTTGTCTTTGCCTACATGAAGTGACCTCTCCTTATCCAATATATCTTGTTTCGAATGTCTCCATTCACAATTCACCCGATTGAATGCCTTAAACCCCTGATCTCCTTAGATATGACATTAATTGACCACTTACAGTTCTTATCAATAATTTTCTATTCCCTTCGCACACATTTGGGTGTTCTGATGCTATTATGACCCTTAGCAGACGTTCTAAGTTGGGATGCTAATGTCGAATCCCCATCAACGGCTTGCAGCTCTTTGTGAACCTTGACAACAAATGAAAACTTTCAGGAAGTGTGTAATCTCTAAATCTTTTTGTTCTGCCTTTAAGACAAAGATTACAGCGTACCTTTTAATTTGCTGAATTCGCTTTATAGTGATATCATTTATCTGAAAGGGGATGACAACCAGAAGAAGTTAAAACAAAATTAGATCGATTTAACTATGTGACCTCAAAGAACTGAGAAATCCTCTTCCATTGTAAATAACACACGCATATATATATATATATGTGTCTGTGTCTGGGGGTGGGGAGAGTACGTTATTCTGACATTGAATAAAGCATTCGTTTTACGCAACAACATTTTCATACAGGTAAAATATTACAAAACTAAGAGGTAGTCAACAGTGTGTAACGAATATTAGTGGGGAAAAATGAACTCGGAGAGTCGAGTTCAAATTCGGGTCTAATCTCTTGTGGTCAATTGCGTAAGAATTGTCTTGTAAATGTAGGATTCTCTCTCCCACAATCTATGGATTAAATTAAAGACTAGCCTGGACTTTCTGGCCTTGGTTGGCAGGCAGTCTAAAAGAAAGATTTCTCGTGAAGATGGCAACGGTAAACCTTTTCAATAATAATTAACTAAAGCGATATGCAAAGAGCCATGATCGCTTACGTACAGAAGGGACATGGTATTAAAAGTCGAAAAACTGCAAATATTACGAAACTTTGTGTTGACGTTCAATAAGTATTGAACTTTTTAAATTATATTTTAATAATAATTATCACTCAAGTCTTATATTAAGCACTCTATTTGCAGAGGGCCTTTACAAATACGCGCGCACACACACACACAAACACACACACACACACACATATATATATATATATATATATATATACATATAAATATAAATAACTAGACTCGTTTCGAAAAACCCTCGAATTTTTGATTTGTTAATCAAATCAATTTCGAGGGAAAAAAAAGGATTTTAAAAAAGAAAGAGCTACAAACATAAACTTCTGCCGACAAAAATCGCACAGATGCAGGTCTGAAGCCCAAAGAAAAAACCCCGATACGAGTAACAACTAACTAACAAAAGAGCTCAATACAATCGTAGAGCAAACCTAGATACACCTAGTGAGCCAGACAAACCTACCTAGGTTTCACCTAAACGGATCGTCAGGGAAAGCGTGCTTTCCTGACGATCCGTTTAATGAAACCCAGGGTAGGTTTGTCTCACTAGGTGTATCTATCTATCTATATATATATATATATATATATATATATATATATATATATATGAAGAAATACAGTTTTAAGGTGTGCTATATTTATGAGATAAAGTGATCAATATCAGAGATAGAGCGTATGTAAATATAAATATAAAAGTGAACATTGAAGTCAACACTCAGAGGCGACAGGCTGTTTCGTGCTAGACGCAATCCTCAATCCAAATAAATAAATTAAAAACTATCCACCCCCCAAAATAGCAGAATAGTCTACGGCAAGCAATCTAACCATTGGACGAATAAATAGCTTTAATTATCTTCCCAGTGTACAATAGGTTACATTTGTCACGCGTGTACATTTGGGGATTGTCTCTCTTCAACGTTTAACGCGTGTAGTAGTGCGTTAACTGAGGAGCGTTCAGTTTAAAAAATGGCTGGATATTAATATCGTGAGCAGGCAGATCTGATTTTACTTACGTCCGCGTGAATGGTAATGGATGCGAGGCTGCACCTCTGTATCAGATTGCGATTCCAGACCGAAGGTAGCCGAGTCATCCAAACATTGCTGCTGTTTATCATTCAGTTGCTGAGACAGGATCCGTAACACGACAAACTATGGGTTGAGGAAAACCGAAATCCGATCGTACGCCTGACCCCGAAGAACACATTGTACAGGTAATTGGAGACGATCCATTTATCAACACACTTTAAGTGGACCTAGCATATCGTATATTTCATACTACCGCATGTAGGGTAAGTGCAGCTCCTGTATCCATATCATTTACAACGTGTGCAGGGTCCTTCACCCTCACATTAATCACCACAGGAGAAATTTTGACCGCCGGCCCGTTGTTTGTATCTTCATTTTTGTTTATGGAGGAGGCAAGTTTTTGAAGAAATAAAAAATTATACAACCAAGATTTGTAGAAAAATCGTAATTATCATGGTACAATACAAGCTAGGCACCAGCATCAAATTACGATTAATGCGTGGGATGGAATTATAGGTGACGACCTAATAGGTCTATATGTTCTCCCAGCACGTCTTACATCAGGTGTCAACATGTCATATATTTGGAACACACTTCTAGAACCCCGGGATGATTTACCCTTCTAATATGAAAACGCGTGTGGTCCGTACATAATGGGACTCAAGCACATTTTAGTCACATTGTTCGCGATGCACTGTTATGACATATATTATGAAAGATGAATAGGTAGGTGAAGATCCGTTCCATGTCCTGCATGTTCCCCTGACCTTAATCCATTATATTTTTATCTGAGTAGGGACCTGAAACATTTGCTTTACGCATCAGATATTATTCAGACACGCTTCATCAACGTGTCAAGGGAACCTGATAAGCCATTCGACACGATGTGGGAGTATATGAAAGGGCCCGATTGTCAATGATCGGACGAGTGCATGCGTATGTAGAAGAAAGCGAAGGACATTTTGCACATTTGTATTGAGCTACGTTGTTGACGTACAACGATGGGCTTTTAGATATATGTTTATATATATGTAATTTATATATATATATATATATATATATATATATATACGTTTAGATATATGTTTATATAGAATTTTGTCTCTGTTTTTGGCGTAAGGAACTCGACCCTAAAGTTTGTAAAAGTAGTTTTGATACACCATATATATATATATATATATATATATATATATATAAATATATATATATATATATGGTAAAATACAGTCAGTCTGGGTTCTATAGCCTTGGATGGCAACTGGTCTAGGAAGGACAACTCTGAATTCAAAACCTGCGGAGGGTCGTTTGGGAACCTTGTGGCATTCGGTGCACCAGGTCTCTGTATTCATACCTTCAAAAAGTGTGGATGGTCTTGCACGAGGCCTTCACCCCTATAATTAAATCTCATGTGCCGGTGTCGGGCTGTCGGTTTCCTGGAAACTGATCTGCTTGACCCTGATACGTCGAATCTCGACAGGGAGAGTCGATTATATATATATATATATATATATATATATATATATATATAGATAGATAGATAGATAGATAGATAGATAGAGAGAGAGAGAGATAGATAGATACAGAGATAATTGATAATATTAGTGGTCAATATATATATATATATATATATATATATATATATATATACATAAATTCCCAAGAGAATAGAATCCAGGTAGAACTCAATGTCCAGCACAGAGTAAGAATATAATATAAATAAATATATATATTTATAAAATAATATACTATTCCATGGTTATAATTTATTTCACTGGAATCGTAATCACGATCAAATTCCTCAGAACTACAAATTTGTAGGTCTGATGAACTGGATCGTGATTGAGGCTTATTTTTATATATATATATATATATATATATATATATATATATATATATATATATATATATAATGAAATTGATTAAATCCGACAATTCAATTATTTTAATATATTTTCTGCTTATACGTTATTTTTATAGATACAAATATTTAACTAAACAAATTTACCGTCTTGAATGTCCAAGATATTTCGTAGAAATCTTGTGTCCTCCGACAGGAATCGAACCTGTATCCAGACGCTTCCCCTATAGCTAAATAGTATATGACGTCAGGTTACATGAGTGTTCCGCGTCGCTTACTGGTTCGATTCCTGTCGGAGGACACATAATATCTATTGGAAATCCAGGCCGGTAAATGTTCTTGATACTGTTTATTATAAAAAATCATTTACTCAAGTATTTGTATCTATAAAATAACGTATATATATATATATATATATATATATATATATATATATATATATATATATATATATATATATATATATATATATATATATATATATAGTGCGTGTCCTTTTAGAAATATTTGTATGCCTTCGATTGCAACGATAAGCAAATAATGTTAAAAATTTTGTGTACAATTTAAACAAATCGCAAACACACTCCTATGTACACATGCACACAAAGACATATACATGTGTGTGTGTGTGTGTTTATGCTAAGATGCACGGCTATAGATTTCACGTCATGACACTTTTATCTTATATTTTCCCATTTTGTTCATATCTATCAAATTTTACAGTTTTTCGAGGAAACGTTAGATTCTTTTATTATTTGAGGAGGTGAATTCAGATGTATCTTCATGGTGAAGGGTTACTTTATCTTTGCAAATCTCGCCTTTTACGTTTAAAAGGAAGCAAAATATCTGGGGCGAGTTTTCAAAGAAAATTCGTAAATAATGGAAGACAAAAACAAAAACGTGAATGATATTTTTCTCTTAAATTGTGAGAATAAATTGGTTCAGTTTTGTTAAAATTGAATAAAATATTTAAAAATTTAAATAAAACGTGCAAATAATCGCAAGAAAATGATCGATATTTTTTTTTTTATACAATTTTGTCCATTTATCTAAACTATAAACAGTTCTCATGTTTGTATTAATTCGCTTTCCTGAAAAATGTCAACTGTTCTTATAAACAGAAGCTGGAAAACCTTTATACACGCAACCCATACATTCAGTTAAATACTAAATATATAATTATCTTTGATAATGGCGAAAAGTATAGCTGAAAACGCTCGGAAATGCTGAACATTTGGGCAGTTTTTATGCACTGTGTCCAGGATATAAAGCACTCGTGTGAACGGAAGAAAAAATAAATAAAAAGCTTAATCGCAATACTTTGTCAGTCATCTTCAAAGAAACATGTAAAAAAAAGAATCGATTATGCCTTAAATATCTTCAATAATATATATATATATATATATATATATATATATATATATATATATATATATATATATATGTGTGTGTGTGTGTGTGTGTGTGTGTGTGTGTGTGTGTGTGTATATATATATATATATATATATATATATATAATTATTTATTTAAAATATGATTCCAAATCGCGACATAAGAAGTCCCATGTTTCAAAACAAGAGCCGAAAACTTCAATATAATTATTTAAATTATTTAAATTATTTAAATTAAATTGAGTTAAAATAAGCTCTGTTCCATCTTCAAGCGAAATTTTTTTGGGAATAACGTGTTTCTGAAATTTACGTGTTTTAAAAATTGAAATCAAAATTTCCATGGTAACAGCTAGGGCGATTTGTTTAAGTTGGTTAGGCGGGTGTTGGGTGTTAATAATAAGTATCAGTATAGAGATACTTTCGTAGATGTCAAGTCAGGGAAAGGTGGGGGTGTCTAAATTTAAAACGGAAGATGTATTAACCCTCGTCTAGTTTGCATGTCTATGGAGATTTATTTATTTTTTTATTTTATTTTTTTATGAAAGTGATTTGAGCATATAAAAAAAACCGTCGTAACGTTTGTTTTTTGACGACTTCATAAAGGGTTATCTTTTTTAGGGTATTTAAACTATTTATTTGGGCTATGGAGGGTGTTATATTGTATGCATGTTTTTAGTTAATTATTCAAACCATGAATCTGATGAGTGGGCTATGGATTAAACAAGTTATTATATTGTATGCTAGTTTTTAGCTAATAATTCAAACCAAAAATCTGATGATGCCTACAAAAAACCGTTAACTCGTGTCTATTGTTTAATAGATTATTATTATTTAGAAGTTTAATTATGTGCAATTTCTCATGGAGGCATAAAGGGCATGGGTCATCCCAAGTTTTACATGTTCTAGCCTTGTTTATAATTTTCCATTTAACTTTAGGTGTCCTATTTGTTTCCTTCAGATGCCAAAAATATTTAGATAGGGAAGTCTGATTTCTTTTGTTTATATTATTGAAAGAGCACTTATGCTGCCTCCATCTATCTTTAAAATCATTCTTCGTGGACCCAATGTATATCTTATTAGTGCTAGGGCTCTCAGTGGATGATATAGTACATTGGTATACCACAGATTTAATGCAGCATTTATTTTCTAATGGGCAGTCTTCTAGGTTTCTACAGTTACATAATTTTCCCCTTTTATTGTCTGATTTAAGTGCAGGGTTTTTATTAATATTGTTTAGGCATGGGGGTTTGTTCAAGATTTTATTATTGTGTTTTTTATTATACGTTTAAGATTTTCAGAGCAACTGTAACTCAATTTTAGGGTGTTCTTATCGAATATATTACTAAGCTTACTATTGGTGGGGAAGTGTTTATCAATTAGGGCTAAGAATTTATGTCCTAGTTTAATACTAACCATTTGGTTGAACGGAGGGGTATACCAAATGATTTTTCTTTTCCTGTTTTCCTATGGCCAGTGCAATTGTCTCTATAGTTAATGTTAGCATTTTTATAACCACTATTTTTTAGGGCTGTGTTATAGAAGCCATTGTGTTGTTGGAATATTTCCTTGTTAGCGGAGTTAATGCTAATTCTATTTTCTATTGATGAGGGTATATGTTTAATTATGGATGAAGGGTGGTTTGACTTCGGGTGTATATATAAAGGGTTAGCATTAGGTTTACTATAAGGTTGGTATGTGTTGCCAGGTAAGTCTAGAGTTACGTCGAGGAAGTTTACCCTTTTTAAATTAGAAGAGACAATTATCTTTAAGTTTAGTTTTTTAAATTCACTAAATATAATTTTTCTGATTTTTTCAATCTTAAAACTAGTAGAACTCCTCACCACCATGAGCCCGTCATCTCTATACAGTCCGATGTCCTTAATATCAATTTCGCGGTCGGGTGTCCATAAACTTCGTGTGCACTTTAATAAATTTATAACTTTATTTGTATTTGTGATAGAAATAATTTGTAAAAAGGATTAGAAAGAAGTAAATCTATATTTTTTAAGTTTTATTTAAATTTTATTTAAGTTTCTACATGTCCTCCATCATTAGCAATACAAAGGGTAATACAATTTTGCAGTTTGCGGAAAACATTTGCCAACTGATTTACAGTAATGCCTGAAATCACATTAGGTACATTAAACCAGGAAACTTTATGGACACCCTATATATATATATATATATATATATATATATATATATATATATATATATATATATATTTTAGAAAACGGCAAGAGGCCTTCTTTTAAAGGGACTTTGTTCGTCAAACACTTCTTTCGGTTTCGTTGGAATGCTAATAGTCAAAATGGCGAAGCTGAAAAAGACAGACATGATGGTGGTAATTAAGGAGCCGCAACTAAAATAAATTTATTACTGAAAACAAATAGGTGTAAATAAGCCCCGAGTGAATATAAAACATAAAAAGAATTACCCACGACCCTCCCAAGAGACAAAGATATCGAAGAACGTTCTCTTTCTACCTGCAAAATGACGGTCTATAATGCTTGATGTAAACATCTTCTAAAAATGATGTCTAACCAACCGAGCCTTGTGTAGCATCCTAATATATCTATCATATAACTAGAGATGCGTTTGCTTCAAGCCGCGATCGAAACCGACGAATTTGACACCAGGTAGAGTCTCTCACCCTCAGCGCACTCAGCGGAGAAACTCAATTTTTAACGCATTATATACGAGATATAGGCATTCCCGGTTACCAGAGTGCTCAATTCATAACGAAGAGCTTTTAGCATTAAATAACAGCAGCCGATGAATTCACTTTCTTCCAAAATGCTCAACCTACGAGACAGGTATATATATATATATATATATATATATATATATATATATATATATATATAGTAAGGTAAAAAAAATTCGTTAGTATATAATCCAAGTGGATCCTAATATAATAAGAATATTAGAACTTCTAGACAAAAAAAAAGCTGGATGTACTTTATTTTTTACAGAGCAATATAATTAATAATGAACCAAATCCTTTCACCTCATATGGGGAATAGCCTATTTCGGCAGGCGACGAAAGTGGTCTTCGTCACGTGGGTGATCTTGCTTTCCGCAAAATTTTAGCAAGTTTTTGTTTCTTTTTTTCTAACCTTTCTACTCCCTGTTCTGTCAACCATTCACAGAAACTCTTTAGGCAAGTTATTCTCTGCTTTCTTCAGCCCACCTTGCCTTTAATGTGTCTGTGAGTGTTACATTTCTCAAGCTGACTTTCTTCATTATGTGTTCTAGACTTTCAAACTGTCGATTCTTAATCCTACCTATAAGTCTCTAACGTCTTCAGTCACTGGTATTCTCAGCATCCTACTGGATAACCCCATTTCTGTCGTTTCAAGTTTTCTCCAGATGTGATGACATGGTCCAAATATCCAAGCCTAGTGAATGAAACTGGGTAAATTTCCTTGGGTGATTACAAATTCACAAGTACTAGCATTGTTCATAAATATTTGATTACGCTGGATTAGATTATCTCTCCCAGAACTGCAACTAAGGTCCGCTCAGCATAATTGCCGTATAAGCCCCAATGGGCTCTGTTGTTGTTGAACAGACGCAAATGTAGCTTTGCTATTGTACTTACACCTACTATCGAGTGAGATGTCAGCGATGCTTCCAATATATCGACTGCTCCCCTGTAGAGAGATAAGATAACCCCAAAATTCACCACTAAATAAATGCTTACATTAACGGCCAATATCTGTCTCTATTTCTGAGATGATGTATTATGTACACTATTTACATTATTCGGACTAGCATCCTCATCTTTTTTTTGTTTGCTATATTTATCACAATGTTTCGGCCGTTGTACGCTCCGGCCTTCTTCAGGTAGTTTGAATGTCGAACTGAGCCCTTTATTTCGCTCCCTGGGGTAGACTGTTCTAGTTCCACGTGTCATGTCTAATGAATGCTAATTATCAGTTTCCTGTTAATTCCCCTCTCCAAGTTCTGCACTGCCTTAAACCAGGTATTGAACTCATAACTCTTTGGGTTCTGTCACTGGATCAAACCAACGCCTTTATCCATTGTGCCACGTGTCCTTAAGGACATTCCAACCACCTGAAGAAGTCCGAAGCGTCCAACGGCCGAAACGTTGTGTAAAAATGGCAACAAAATGAGGACAATAGTCCGAATAATGTAAATATTAACAACCAATATTTACAAAATCAGGTATCTACAATCATCAAAAATCTAAATGCAACATTAATCGGCATGTCTTCCTAAACCGTGTCCTTTTCTTCTCACTAAAGTCTTCTTATTCTCTTTCAGTCTCAGTAACCCCCTTGCGTCTTAGCGGCATCAACGCCTTGCTTGGTGTGAAATGCTAGAAAATAAAATTATCGATCAATATTTAACTACTTATAAGCTCAGATATAAGAAACTAACTTTTACCTAATCTAAAAATAAGTAAATGCTTGCAGACAGAAATAAACTTTTTAAAAATAATTGATCATTTATACTAAATTTTACTTTCCTTCTCAGTAAAGTCTTTTTATTCTCTTTCAGTCTCAGTAACCCCTTGAGTCTTAGCGATATTAATGTCTTGTTTGGAGTGAAATTATTGAAAAAAATTATCGATCAATATTTAATTACTTACAATCTCAAATATAAGAGAGTAATTTTTACCTATCCCTGAAACATGTAAATGCTTGCAAACTCAAGTATACTTTTAAAAATTGATTGATTTTATTAAATGAAATAACCCAGATGATGTTGAAACATAGAAGCAAACGACCCACTCAAACCGTCTATTAAAGATTCTTATAACGTTTACCATCGTTTCGCTGCCCGCAGGTATTGCATCAATTTGTAGAAGTGGTACTTTTATTCCTTTTGAGTTTCAATTCTGAAAACCTGATTGTCACCCATTTTCTTCATATCTCATCTCGCACAAATAGTGCCAAATTTCCTGCTATTCTCAAAAGATGCACCCAATGACTTGCTCTATAATTAGTCACTTACAGACTTAGTCCCCTTTTTCCTCCTGCTTCTATATTTGTTCATTAACATTTTCCCCTCTGTTTAATCAGTTTCTCAATCTCCTCCCCCTGAACCTAAAGTAAATTCATATTTTGTTGAATATTGCTCCTTAGTCTCTCCTCTTAAAAAAAAATATGGTGATTATTTTCTTTCTTTTTTTTTTCCTTTTTTTTTTTTTTGTATTTTTCGTATTTCTTTCATCTGTTTCATTTTCTCTAACACTTTCCGGCATTTGCTAAAGTGCCACGGCAATGAAGTTGAAAGCGTGATATTTCTGTTCACTGAGTACAATGGACGTGTTATTACGCTCAGCATCTGGAATATTGAACGCGCTGCAGTTTCTATAAGACAAATCGCTTCAAATATTGATTATGTGAGAAGCTCAAACGAAATCGTCCGTTCAGTTCCAACAGGGATGTTTTCATGGTGCGAGTGAAATATTTTAATCAAATCTTTCCAACTCAAATGATCCGGAATCAGTCTTGCATAATTTTCTACTCGATTAGTAAACAGTTCTCTGAAGTTGTTCGACTTAGTTTAGCTTTTTATAAGCTTCTCTGTGGGGTGTTTTTCATGGTAGAGTGTTTCTTAAGAACGTTTCTTAGATCAATTCGATATATAGCGACTTAGATCCATGAGGATACGTAAGCTGGCGTCGTACAGGTTGTGGATTATTCCTATTAATTATTATTTTCTTTCTAGGATCATGACAAGTACTTCTCCTTAAACTAAGATAAACTCAATAAACAAATATATTTGGGTCCTTCCCTCTGGACTAATAGCTCGCCAGTGAGTTTACCAGATGACTCCTATACTTTAGCAAATGTAATACGTTAGTGCGTGTTCCAAACCTGTAGTATTGTGCTAAACTTCTCCAAACTAAGAATTTTTTCGTGTACACCCTTGTGCAAATTAATTGAAAAAACTGCTTTACTTTCTTTTCTTTCAACATTCGGTCAGTTTTAGACCCACTGAAGTGACAGGGTGTAATAGATTTCTATTCTTTCCTCAGATTAGGTAATTTGCAATGGTCTGCAGTAATATGAATCTTTTTTCGGTGTGTATGATGAAATTTGTTTGGCATTGAAAAATATAGCGTCATTCGTGATAGCATCAGATTTTATTCACGGCCAGACAGTATTGTCTCGACTGTCGATTAGTTGTCCTACGGTCATTACTTCAAGTGCCACTCAAAATAATTGATTACTAAATGAAGTTGTTTTAAGTGCTTAAAAGAAAAAAATAAGTGAATATTATGAGGATACCAGGTGTAACAGCAAAATTGTCGATTTGTTAGATTAAGCTCTGAACCGTTGTATCTTAGCAAAGATATCTTACTGGAATTCTCCAAGCTTTTATCACACTATTGGACTCTAATTTGAACAATAAGAAAGTATAATTACTCTCTTTTAACAGAATTAATTAAACATAGGTAACGATCGGAGGCTGATGAAGGATTGAAATAAAGTTCATATATATATATATATATATATATATATATATATATATATTTTCTAGAATCATTTAACAATTATTCAGGATGATCGTCACCCTATCTTACGTTCGAAATTTCTATCCTGGAGTAAAAATGTGCTTCAATTTCATTTTCAAGTCTTTTTCACTGCTCTTTAGGCTGTCATAGCTGAAACTCTTCTCTTAATTGTCAAATGTCATATGGATTGAGTTGGAATTTTTTAATTGATCTCCTTAGATCTAAGTTGAAATGATGATCCCTTTTACTGTTGTGACCTCCTGATTCAGTTTTCCTCTCAAATGTTCCGTCTTTTTTAAACTTATTCACTGTTCTTGATGGTTATTGCATAGGCTTTGAAGATGGAAGCCAGAATATGAATGTTGGTACCATTACTGAAGACCTGAATAATCTTTTTCCTCTCAGCATTGCTCAGTTAGGAAAACATAGTGGAGCTGACACAAAACGATCTTAACCTGTTCTCTTTCTAGCTGAAAAGGATTTTTCAGTGATTCTTGCGAAAAATTGTGTCAAGATAGCTAAAGGTTTTATCTGAAAACCTGGGAAAAAGAAACTCAGTTTAGTGTTTATTTATTTATTTTTATTTTTTTTAGATATTAAACATTCTGTGAGATTACTGTTGACCCTAAATTAGAAAATAATTTCGTAGTGTTTGGGGAAGCATCCTTTCTGGAGAAGAATCTGTCTGGTTATAACCTCCCCCTTTCCACTGAAATACGAAGGGAATGTGAAAGAGTCGACCCAGGCAAGTAAGTCATATCTTGGGAAGTCATAACTCGTTAATCTATGGAATATAGCTGTCATGGAAATAGCGATATCTTAACGAAAGGCTAGCAACGTATGGTCTCTGGGGAATGGTTTGTACGGTGAAAAGTAATTCATTGCTCTCAAGGCCGTTGAGCCTGGAAAATGAGGATTGTGTTGCTTCATCCCACATATCATAATGGTACTACAAGAGAATAGTTATTACATAACACTCGTTGCTTTGTTTCTAACGTGATTTTCTTACCTGTTAATGTTTTGCTTAGTTTGCGGACGGCATCTTTAGTTCTTTCCATGCACCTTTGGATCTGTAAACCTATTAACTAGCAGAAATGTTTCTCTTCGTGCGCCGCCTCGTGTGTCGCGATGGTCAGCAACATTAGTTTGAAAATCAATTTACAAGTGTAAGGAGCTCAAAGCTCAGTGGATGCGTCATTATTTTAACCTTGTTCTTAAATTAAACTAAATGACTATATCATGTTATGGGATCTTACGGGATATAATAATAATGGACTATTCCATACTTAATATATACTGCGCCTCAGGAGTAGGCAAGGAGTCAGTCAGCAGTTCACTGCCGACTGCACGGTTGTACTCTCTTCCTACGGGCGGGAGGAACCCGAAGGAGGCTCCGCCGAAGGGCGGAGTCTCCTTCGGGAGGTTAAATTCGGCCCAGAACCCGTTTATATACGGGTTCAAATGGGCTATTTTTTGGCCGAGCCTAATGGCTCGGGAATGCCCACGTTAAAAGGCCTTGTGCCACATGACACCCTCGTGGGGGGTGATAATATCGTCAGTCAGCAGTTCACTGCAGACTGTTCGGTTCAACTCTTTCCTTTGGCGGGAGGAACCTAAGGAGGCTACGCCGAAGGGCGGAGTCTCCTTCGGGGAGGTTATACGGGTTCAAAATGGGCTATTTTTGGCCGGGCCTAATGGCTCGGGAATGCCCATGTTAAAAGGCCTTGTGCCCATGACACCCCTCGTGGGGGTGACTGAATATTGTCAGTCAGCAGTTCACTGCAGACTGTTCAGTTCAACTCTCTTCCTACGGGCGGGAGGAACCGAAGGAGGCTATGCCGAAGGGCGGAGTCTCCTTCGGGGAGGTAAACGGCCCAGAACCCGTTTATACGGGTTCAAATGGGCTATTTTTTGGCCGTTCAGCAGACTGTGGTTCAATGGCCGAGGGCGGAGTCCCCTTCGGGAAATGCCCAACCCGTTTATAAAAAGGCCTTTGTGCCCACGTTACACCCCCCTCGTGGGGGTGACTGAATATTGTCAGTCAGCAGTTCACTGCAGACTGTTCGGTTCAACTCTCTTCCTACGGGCGGGAGGAACCCGAAGGAGGCTACACCGAAGGCGGAGTCCCTTCAGGGAGGTAAAATACCCCTGGAACCCGTTTATACGGGTTCAAATGGCTATTTTTTGCCCGGAGCCTAATGGCTCGGGAATGCCCACGTTAAAAAGGCCTTGTGCCACATGACACCCTCGTGGGGGGGTGACTGAATATCGTCAGTCAGCAGTTCACTGCAGACTGTTCGGTTCAACTCTCTTCCTACGGGCGGGAGGAACCCGAAGGAGGCTACACCGAAGGGCGGAGTCTCCTTCGGGGAGGTAAAACCGGCCCTGAACCCGTTTATACGGGTTCAAATGGGCTTTTGCCGAATAATGGCTCGGGAATGCCCACGTTAAAAAAGGCCTTTAGCCATGACACCCTCGTGGGGGTGACTGAATATTGTCAGTCAGCAGTTCACTGCAGACTGTTCGTTCAACTCTCTCCTACGGGCAGGAGGAACCTGAAGAGGCTACGCCGAAGGGCGGAGTCTCCTTCGGGAGGCCCAGAAACCTGTTTATACGTTCAACCGGCCCAGAAACCCGTTTATAACAGGTTCAAATGGGGAGCCGAGCCTAATGGCTCGGGAATGCCCACGTTAAAAAGGCCTTGTGCCACATGACACCCTCGTGGGGGGTGACTGAATATCGTCAGTCAGCAGTTCACTGCAGACTGTTCGGTTCAACTCTTCTACCATGGAGGGAACCCGAAGGAGGCTACGCGCCGAAGGGCGGAGTCTCCTTCGGGGAGGTAAACCCCAGAACCCGTTTATACGGGTTCAAATAGGTTATTTTTGCCGGGCCTAATGGCTCGGGAATGCCCACGTTAAAAGGCCTTGTGCCACGACACCCTCGTGGGGGTGATGAATATTGTCAGTCAGCAGTTCACTGCAGACTGTTCGGTTCAACTCTCTTCCCTACGGGCGGGGGAACCCGAAGGAGGCTACGCCGAAGGGCGAGTCTCCTTCGGGGAGGTAAAATCGGCCCAGAAACCCGTTTATACGGGTTCAAATGGAGTTTGTCGAGCCTAATGGCTGGCTCAATGCCCACGTTAAAAAGGCCTTTGTGCCAGGGGGGGACTGAATATCGTCAGTCAGCAGTTCACTGCAGACTGTTCGGTTCAACTCTTCCTACGGGCGGAGGAACCTGAAGGAGGCTACGCCGAAGGGCGGAGTCTCCTTCGGGGAGGTAAACTGGCCCAGAAACCCGTTTATACGGGTTCAAATGGCCATTTTTTTTGGCCGAGCCTAATGGCCTGGAATGCCCACGTTAAAAAAGGCTTGTGCCACATGACACCCTCGTGGGGGGGGTGACTGAATATCGTCAGTCAGCAGTTCACTGCAGACTGTTCGGTTCAACTCTTCCCTACGGGCGGGAGGAACCTGAAGGAGGCTACGCTGAAGGGCGGAGTCTCCTTCGGAGGTAAATCGGCCCAGAACCCGTTTATACGGGTTCAAATGGGCTATTTTTTGGCCGAGCCTAATGGCTCGGGAATGCCCACGTTAAAAAGGCCTTGTGCCACATGACACCCTCGTGGGGGGGTGACTGAATATTGTCAGTCAGCAGTTCACTGCAGACTGTTCGGTTCAACTCTCTTCCTACGGGCGGGAGGAACCCGAAGGAGGCTACGCCGAAGGGCGGAGTCTCCTTCGGGGAGGTAAAACCGGCCCAGAACCCGTTTATACGGGTTCAAATGGGCTATTTTTTGGCCGAGCCTAATGGCCGGGAATGCCCACGCTCCGGCCTTGTGCCATGACACCCTCGGTGGGGGATTGAATATCGTCAGTCAGCAGTTCACTGCAGACTGTTGGTTCAACTTGAAGGAGGCTACGCCAGCGGGCGGAGTCTCCTTCGGGAGGTAAACTGGCCCAGAACCCGTTTATACGGGTTTTATTTGGCCTAATGGCTCGGGAATGCCCACGTTAAAAAGGCCTTTGTGCCATGACACCCTCGTGGGGGTGATATTGTCAGTCAGCAGTTCAGACTGTTCAGTTCAACTCTCCTACGGGCGGGAGGAACCCGAAGGAGGCTACGCCGAAGGGCGGAGTCTCCTTCGGGGAGGTAAAATGGCCCAGAACCCGTTTATACGGGTTCCAAATGGGCTATTTTTGGCCGAGCCTAATGGTCGGGAATGCCCACGTTAAAAAGGCCTTTGTGCTCATGACACCCTCGTGGGGGTGACTGAATATTGTCAGTCAGCAGTTCACTGCAGACTGTTCGGTTCAACTCTCTTCCTGCGGGCGGAGGAACCCGAAAGGAGGCTACGCCGAAGGGCGGAGTCTCCTTCGGGTAGGTAAACCGGCCCAGAACCCGTTTTATACGGGTTCAAATGGGTTATTTTTTGGCCGAGCCTAATGGCTCGGGAATGCCCACGTTAAAAAGGCCTTGTGCCATGACACCCTCGTGGGGGTGACTGAATATTGTCAGTCAGCAGTTCACTGCAGACTGTTCGGTTCAACTCTCTTCCTACGGGCGGGAGGAACCCGAAGGAGGCTATGCCGAAGGGCGGAGTCTCCTTCGGGGAGGAAACCCCAGAACCCGTTTGCACGGGTTCAAAGCAATGGCTTGCCCACGTTAAAAGGCCTTGTGCCACGACACCCTCGTGGGGGTGACTGAATATTGTCAGTCAGCAGTTCACTGCAGACTGTTCGGTTCAACTCTTCCTACGGGCGGGAGGAACCCGAAGGAGGCTACGCCGAAGGGCGGAGTCTCCTTCGGGAGGTTAATTGGCCCAGAACCCGTTTATACGGGTTCAAATGGGCTATTTTTTGCCGAGCCCTCGGGAATGCCCACGTTAAAAAGGCCTTTGTGCCACATGACACCCTCGTTTGAATATCGTCAGGTTCACTGCAGACTGTTCGGTTTTTTCCTATTGGCCGAAGCCTACGCCGAAGGGCGGAGTCTCCTCTGGGAAAAACGGCCCAGAACCCGTTTATACGGGTTCAAATGGGTTATTTTTTGCCGAGCCTAATGGCTCGGGAATGCCCATGTTAAAAGGCCTTGTGCCACATGACACCCTCGTGGGGTGTGACGGAATATTGTCAGTCAGCAGTTCACTGCAGACTGTTCGGTTCAACTCTTCCTACGGGCGGAGGAACCCGAAGGGAGGCTAAGCCGAAGGGCGGAGTCTCCTTCGGGAGGTAAAATGGGCCCAGAACCCGTTTATACGGGTTCAAATGGGCTATTTTTGGTTGCCCACGGCTCGGGAATGCCCACGTTAAAAAGGCCTTTGCCACATGACACCCCTCGTGGGGTGATTGAATATTGTCAGTGTGCAGTTCACTGCAGACTGTTCGGTTCAACTCTCTTCCTACGGGCGGAGGGAACCCGAAGGAGGCTCCGCCGAAGGGCGGAGTCTCCTTCGGGAGAAAAAACGGCCCAGAACCCGTTTATACGGGTTCAAATGGGCTAGAGCTGCCGAGCCTAATGGCTCTGGGGAATGCCCACGTTAAAAGGGGCCTTTTGTGCTACATGACACCCTCGTGGGGTGACTGAATATCGTCAGTCAGCAGTTCACTGCAGACTGTTCGGTTCAACTCTCTTCCTACGGCGGGAGGAACCTGAAGGAGGCTACGCCGAAGGGCGGAGTCTCCTTCGGGGAGGTAAACTGGCCCTGAACCCGTTTATATTTCAAATATTTTTTGGCTGGGCCTAATGGCCTGGAATGCCCAAAAAGGCCTTTGTGCCACATGACACCCTCGTGGGGGTGACTGAATATTGTCAGTCAGCAGTTTGTTCGGTTCAACCCAACTCTTCCTACGGGCGGGAGGAACCCGAACCCGAGGCTGCTGAAGGGCCTCCTGCAAGGCGTTGGGTTGGAAACGTTTCAAAAAGGCCTTGTGCCACATGACCCCTCGTGGGGGGTGATTGAATATTGTCAGTCAGCAGTTCACTGCAGACTGTTCGGTTCAACTCTCTTCCTACGGGCAGAGGAACCCGAAGGAGGCTACGCCGAAGGGCGGAGTCTCCTTCGGGGAGGTAAAACGCCCAGAACCCGTTTATACGGGTTCAAAATGGTTATTTTGGCCGAGCCTAATGGCTCGGGAATGCCCACGTTAAAAGGCCTTGTGCCACATGACACCCCCCTCGTGGGGGTGACTGAATATCGTCAGTCAGCAGTTCACTGCAGACTGTTCGGTTCAACTCTCTTCCTACGGGCGGGAGGAACCCGAAGGAGGCTACGCCGAAGGGCGGAGTCTCCTTCGGGAGGTAAAAGCCGGCCCCTGAACCCGTTTATACGGGTTCAAATGGGTTATTTTTTGGCCGGGCCTAATGGCTCGGGAATGCCCATGTTAAAAAGGCCTTGTGCCACATGACACCCTCGTGGGGGGGTGACTGAATATTGTCAGTCAGCAGTTCACTGCAGACTGTTCGGTTCAACTCTCTTCCTACGGGCGGGAGGAACCTGAAGGAGGCTATGCCGAAGGGCGGAGTCTCCTTCGGGAGGTAAAACCGGCCCAGAACCCGTTTATACGGGTTCCAAATGGGCTTTTTTTGGCCGGAGCCTAATGGCTCGGGAATGCCCATGTTAAAAGGCCTTGTGCCACATGACACCCTTGGGGGGGTGACTGACAGTGACTGCAGACTGTTCGGACTCAACCTGGTCGGTTCAACAGTTTCCTACGGGAGGAAACCTGAAGGAGGCTATGCTGAAGGGCGGAGACTGGTAAACTCGGCCCTGTTTATACGGGTTCAAATGGGTTATTTTTTTTGCCGAGCCTAATGGCTCGGGAATGCCCACGTTAAAAGGCCTTTATGCCACATGACACCCTCGTGGGGGTGACTGAATATTGTCAGTCAGCAGTTCACTGCAGACTGTTCGGTTCAACCTCTTCCCACGGGCGGAGGAACCTGAAGGAGGCTACACCGAAGGGCGGAGTCTCCTTCCGGGAGGTAAATGGCCCTGAAACCTGTTTATACGGGTTCAAATGGGTTTTTGGCCGCCTAATGGCTCGGGAATGCCCACCCTTGTGCCATGACACCCCTCGTGGGGGTGACTGAATATCGTCAGTCAGCAGTTCACCGCAGACTGTTCGGTTCAACTCTTCCTACGGGCGGGAGGAACCTGAAGGAGGCTACACTGAAGGGCGGAGTCTCCTTCGGGGAGGTAAATTGGCCCAGAACCCGTTTATACGGGTTCAAATGGGCTATTTTTTGGCCGAGCCTAATGGCCTTGGAATGCCCCCTCGTTAAAAAAAGGCCTTGACTGCCACATGACACCCCTCGTGGGGGTGACCCTGAATATTGTCAGTCAGCAGTTCACTGCAGACTGTCTGTTCGGTTCAACTCTTCCCTACGGGGGAGAACCCGAAGGAGGCTACGCCGAAGGGCGGAGTTCCTTCGGGGAGGTAAATTGGCTCCAGAACCCGTTTATACGGGTTCAAAATGGGTTATTTTTTTTGGCCGAGCCTAATGGCTCGGGAATGCCCACGTTAAAAAGGCCTTGTGCCACATGACACCCTCGTGGGGGTGATTGAATATCGTCAGTCATCAGTTCACTGCAGACTGTTCGGTTCAACTCTCTTCCTACGGGCGGGAGGAACCCGAAGGAGGCTACGCCGAAGGGCGGAGTCTCCTTCGGGGAGGTAAACTGGCTCAGAACCCGTTTATACGGGTTCAAATGGGTTATTTTTTGCCGAGCCTAATGGCTCGGGAATGCCCACGTTAAAAGGCCCTTGTGCCACATGACACCCTCGTGGAGGGGGTGACTGAATGTCGTCAGTCAGTCGTTCAAGTGGAGTCAGTAGTTTAAGTCGAGTCAAGAGTCGAGTCAGAGGCAGTCCGAAACAGAGTCGCATTCAGACAATTACTGCAAGACATTGGAATAATGATACTGGTCGAGACTACATTGTTCTCTCTACTAAACCTGATTGTTCATACTAACACTTCTACTTCTCTGTATATATAACCTGTTTGTAATATATCTGTGTTATTCCATATCCGTATTCGAGTTCTTCTTTATTGATTCTACCTTGGACTATCCCCGTGGTACAAGGAACCGGACCATAACATATCAGTAAGTAGCGTACAGATAAAGCAGACATTTTCTAGTGTGTAGTAATGTTGATCCCCTCTGAACGTTTTAATGGAAGCCATGCAACAAATATATTAGGTTGAGACATAAACAGTTTCTATTTTTGTTTATCAATGATACGCTTTGGTCCTTTTTCTAAGAGCGTTTGAAACCAGTGTGTTTGATTGTTCATTTTCCCTGGTTGATTGTGATATATTTAACATCTTTCCATGTGTTACATAATTCAAAAGCCAGAACCAGGATAGTGCTCGATTTGTGAGAATATTTCGTGGGCGTGGTATTCTGATACTGATGGGTTGCTTGAGACTGAGGTTTGAATATAAGTCTAACAACGGCGCCAGTTCAAAAGATGGTCAGAGGAATTTTGAACCGTCAATGCTCTTGTCTTACCCAGGTTCAAGAGACAGGCTAAGACCACACGTGGCCGGATCCCAAGCCAAAGGGCGGCATGCGCAACCTTGAAGTCATTTCTCCCGCTGCTTCTTAGGATCCAAGCTTCCACACCTGTCTCTGTCTGCTATATAGTAGCGATGGGTTTCAGTGAGGAAACGCAATGCGACATATGTCCTGACTACTCGACTGTTTCCGAAGTATACTGCCGTGAATTGCTTTACAGTAATCGTTAGAAATATTCATCATCTCTGTTCGATGAACGCCCCTGTCTGAATTCATTTACAAAGACATTACTCTAGGGGGAAACCTTTGAAATGTTTCGTATGTGCCAGTCAATTATAACTCCTTGACTTTAAAAACTAGTTATTTTACTCTAGCTATCCAGAGCGTAATTCTTTTGACTGACCTCCTATAACAAAGCATTCTCAATTCCCCCAATTAGTGGGATTAAGAAAATTATTCTTTTATCCACTGTGTACGCTGCCATTGCCGTGTAAAACCTAGAATATATTAGTGAAATCCGAATTTATTCTTAACTGCCACATATAATTTGTTTACAATTGGTTCCGCAAAAACTTAAATTACTCTAACTCAACATAATATCATTTTCTGTTTGAATGTTTTCCGGTTTTTCTATACACTTTTATTAACTGTATTTGGCCTTGTGCCATACAACACCAAGATTAATAAACAGTAATATAACGCAGTCATTTCTACAAACTCCGTTGCTTTCGTGTGTCTTTTCTCTTGACTTCATATGCAATTAATATTTATGAATTAAAAAAATGATTTGAGGATAAAAGGAAAAAAACAAACGCACACAATCCAAAATAATAAACGAATTTGAATATATCGTAGAATGATAAAATCAGTAAGAAATTATTTATGACCAACTTTAAACATCGCAGAATTTAAAGTAAAAAAAAAATATCATTGCATAAGATATATGATTCAATGTCAATGACTTTATTAATCTTTAAAAACTGAAGAGTTATAGCAAAACGAAAAGCAAAACATATACTAACGGGGGAAAATCTATATAAATTATCCATACTTATGCAAAGGAAATTTGTATGTGTATAATGACTTAAAAGCGATACACTATCTCCTAAGAGATGAGGCGATTTTGTATACTTAACATCATAAAGGTATAGATGAAATTTCGAGAGCACATGATAAGGGAAGAGGACCCGTCAAATCTGATTCTTCTAGGACAGAAGGAAGGCAAGAGAGGCAGGGGAAATCAAAGCAGAACCCAACTAGCGAGTTTGAGTAAATGGATGGCAGAATAAATTTTAAGGGTGATAAGAAAGAGACAGAATTTTGTAAGAGCTACAATGAGAAGGCAAGTGTGGAAAACCACGATCGCCAACGTTCTTAAGAGATGTTATAATCAAAGGTGGTCTCCTCTTGTTTTGTTACTCTCCTCTTTGAGAGAGCTATTTCTATTTACTGAGACTATAAAAGGACACTATACGCGAAGCTTGTATTCTCAGTTGAATGAAGCTTTCTTAATGACTACACCTGCATATATGAAAACTTCAGTAGATGAAGTTTCTCAGTCTTCCTTCTGAAATTCTTAAATAAATATTAGTATAGTAGTAAATATTGACATACTAGTATACATGTGACGTCAAAAATTACGGCAATTGTTTGAAAGTTTTAATAGTGAGATGCAATGAAGCAAAAGTCTCGAAATAATGTATTGAGATTTAATAAAAGTATTGAAACAAAGTATTCCGATTGAATTTACGACTAAAATAGACGTCAAAGAACCACTTAAGCTGACGTTGAATGCTATGATTCATTGATTGCTCCTGGTATTATAGAAATCACTTTTGCTCAATATCATTTCATGTTAAAAACAAAAGTTATTCGTTTAATATAACAATGAAATGGAAATATCTCTCAGAAGAAAAATTTTAGCAACAGAACAACAAAGATGGTGGCAACAAAGCCTATATCAAGACTAAGTTGAGGCAAGATGATCACTTAATAGACAAAGATATCTGAGTGCCTCACATGAAAGACATGAACAAATAAGACTGCAACCAAATAAACGTAAAATTAAAGGAACTGGTTAATTAAACAGTTCATTATACTTGGGAACTAATTTTGTCTAAATGCAGATAACTGTTTTATTTGCATAGATTATTAATATATGTGTATGCCCTAACTCTATTTTATTCACATGTTACACTCATATGAAGTCCCTGATCGAAACCCAGGGAAATAGGAACGAAAACTAATTGTGATGATTTTATTCTCCTTTCTTTTGCATTTGACGTCTACGGGGATTATATTTTTTATCCTTGTTCTTAATTTTTAAAAAATGTCTGTTTTAACGGTTATAATAAGATTTGGTGTCTATGTTCTCTATCCAATAGCGGTATATCTTGAATAAAATAACTAGACACTGTCCTCTTGTCATGATTATTGATAAAAAAAGTGAGAAAAAACATTGGTATGGCCCTCTCTTGTCCCCAAAGAAATCAACTTAACATAAGCTAATCAGTATCAGTGAATGTTTTCCGTATATAATGGTTATCGAAGCATGCCGAAAATGTTTCAGGTAAGACATTCCAAGGTTGATTTTCCCTATCACCATAATATTAATCTGTTAATACCAAATGACATGTTTTATTCTAGTGATTTTTTAAACGGAGCTTAGATGTGGCCCAACTCCGAAAGTATAGGTCACCTAGTAATCATCGAACTCGCTAGTCTATCGTAATTGTTCTAACGAGAGAAGCTTGTTAACCGTTACAACACGCTTATGTTCTCGAATTATTTCATTATATTTTATAATATTCTTTATCCAAGAGCCACCTCAAAGGCCCAAGAGCAACTCTGATTTGAGGCCTACTGAATGAGATTTTTGTAAGTGCATAAAAGCAGAAAGTAAATAGTGCTTGACATATATAGGATAGAAAATGGTTGATCCTAGACATGAAGAGAATAAGATTGTACTGGTCAAGGAAGTATCTTCTTGGGAGTCTGTTACATGTTTCATGTGCCGTGGTCCCTTCACTTCGTGTGTCATCATGGCTCGTTAAAACATATCTTTTTGTAGATCGTAGGAAGATTTGTTTTTTTGCTTTCCCTCTTACTCTTTTTGTTACCAACCATTTGCATAATCTTGGTTGGTAGGTTATTCGTTTATGTCTTATGAGTGTCAAATTTTCCAAGCCATCTTTTCTCATTATGTACCATAGAAATTTCAACTGTCTTTTTCTGATGTTAACTATAAGTATCCTTTTCGTTTTCATTTTCCTTAAAACTTCCTCTTTATTCACATATTAATTTCCTGGAATTCTCAGTATCCTTCTATAGAACTACAGTTCTGTTCTTCAGAAAGGACCATTATTTATACATGTAAACAGCAGGATACATTCCCGAGTTCCTATATAGGGTATTATCCACTCTCCTTTCTGTCCGAAAGATTTATGTTATTCTTGAAAAAAATACCAGGGGGGTTATATTACTCCTTAGAGTAGATGTACTACGTAATACGTACTGGGGTTGCTAGTCCCACACCTAACTGGTTTTAAATTTAGATTTGTCTTTCTCCTCAACTGGATACCGACCCATGCCTGACGATATTGCTATTTAACCCCTAGCTGGAGAAAGAGAAGAGGTGGAGTCCTACTTATATAGATGTATTTGTATGAAAGTGAACGCAACGTTCTCGGATGGAAATTTGAACATGACACGCCAAGTCTACTTCCTGCGCTGAAACTGCTATGATACGTAGATATCCTTGGAAATGTTTAGCTTCAAAATAATTCATTTTTATTATAGGGCGCCCATTTCAATAATCTCGTAAGAATATTTTCGTTATCTGGTAAATGCAAACCGCAGTTTAATAACACATGAAATCAAGTCCCATGATTCGTGCTTGAACACATTAGATGAGACTAGGAAACATATTCATATCAAGTAAATGGTTTTATGTGAGATCCATTTATGAGAGAACTGAACAATGTTACGGAATCATCTGAGAAAGTTCCAGATGAACAAAAGAACTTTTAGAAAATTGACTAATAGGGGAAGATTTAATATAAAATCAACTGGCTGGCAAGAAAAAATCTAGCAGAAATGTCCTTAAAGAAAATGAATTTTGTTAAACATATTTTTTAGATAACGAATTAAAAGGAAGATATTTATATCATCCAACACATTCGAAATACACATAAAGACCGTAGAGCGTATTGGCAGAAATATTTGTCAAGAAGCTTTGTGAAGTACGTTCATTGTTTATTGGCAAAGGTCCGGGAGTTAATGGATATATCACATTGAAACACGGGTTCTCGTACGATCACCGAAGTTAAGCAACTTCCGGCATGGTCATTACCTAGAAAGGGAAATGGATGTTTGGATGATGTCATGGATAAAGGCTCGAAATTGGAGACCCGAGTTCTAGTTTCAGTCAGGTTCATTATATTCACTCAGGCGCAAATAACTTTAGGAAAGGTATGAATCTCCCTACAGCTATGGATTAATTAGTAGGACATGTATCAGTAAATCATTGTTGTGTTTTTTTTTTTAAGTAAAATGGCTTCAAATAACCTGCAAGGGGTTGATAAACCGTAAAAACACATTAACCAATGACTCAATATGCTGGTTGCAATATGGACGTAGTGCCAATTCTCGTGGATGACTAGAATTGATGGTATCATGGATTCAAGCCAGCGATGCATACACGAGAAGAACATGTACTGCTGCTTATTACGACATATGGAATAAAAGGGCCATTTTTATAAACAAAGCAGGCAATAAGTAGAATTTCCTATTGTTGTTGCTTTTCCATCTTCATTATTTTTTATTGATATTTGCAATCCGTATTCTCATTATTACTTTTTCTCACAATTCACTAAGTAATGGAACCCTTACTTATTAATCATATTTTATTGCTATTGTTGCATTTACCAGCAAAACCTTTGTATGATACACGTTTCAGTATTAGTATTATATAATTGTTTGTTTTGCGGCACTCTTCACCGATGTGTCTCGTTTGAAGATAGTGGTCGGTTTGCATATGGCAGGCGAACAATTCTAAATTAAACCGAACAGGATGGAGAGTAGAAATCAGACAGAAAAGAGAATTACAAGAAGCCATGATTCTTGTGGTGATTTGACGGCGGTGTCGATCTTATTTTCAATTTACAACTAATACTGAGCTACACACAATGTTAGAGATGCCAAAAACTGTTATTATCAACTTGTTCAGAAAATGAATTGTTGTGATATCTATAGTAATGGCAGACATGGGTTTATTTGCTATCGAAATATTTGATGTAACTATGTGACTATCAGTCATTTATGTAAACCATCTTATAAGAATAAAAGAATTGGATGCTCTTTGAAGATTCATATTGACTAACTCATTCAAGATGCTGGTTTTTATAAGGACAGACTACAAATTGTCATGGCGTCATGAATTCAAGCATACATACGCATGCGCGAAAAAATGTGACGACGAGGATGATGATGTATTTCTATATTCTACAGAGTGTAAACCTGGCTAACACATTGAAAATAAAAGGATATTTTTGTAAACAAATCAAGGAAGATTTAAAATTTATATTTCTCGAAAGTACACGTACAGCAAAAAAAGTTTTATCCTTCATGAAAATACTGAATTTATTTTCCCTGAAAGGATAAGTACGCATAACTAATGACTGATTTTTTGGTGAATCATTTTTTTCGTGGTAAGATTGTCGTGGGCATGATTGCATGATTAATGGACTCTCCCATCGGTTTCGACGTATGAGGATCTGACAGCTTAATTGATTCAGTTATGAAATTTTGTGCGATAATCTTGTGGCACTTAAGACCCGCTCGTGATTTACAAAGGAGGCCACATATGGAGCAAGAGTGCTGATTGTGAGATAATATCACTCTTAGGTTGGCTGACCTTTTAGATATTGCTGTCGCTTCATGGGTATTCAGACAAGCAGATTGAAAACTACTGAGTCCACTAAAACACGTTGATCTCCATTGTACCCGCTCTAAGGCTAAGCGCTCAAGAGTGTTTTGTGGTATTTTGACAGCTGACAAGTTGCTTGTCAGCTGTCTTTGTGTCTTAACCTTGGGCGTCCTACATTCCTGTAGCCCTGATCTAACTGGCTGTTCATTAGGGTTTTAATTATATATATATATATATATATATATATATATATATATATATATATATTAATTATTCATTTCACCTCAATCAAGGCAGAAATGCCAGTAGTACGTTCGGGGTTACAGGGAGTAAAAGTGAGAGAAAAGAGTCTAGGGTTGAGGAAAGGACAAAAGATGAAAGGGGATTCAAAAAGACAGAAGATGGCGATTGACGTTGCATTTAGATTTTTGAAGATTACAGTTATGAGGGAAGCAAGTAATCGGAAACTGGGATGTGCAAAAACGATTGTAAACTTAATGCTTCGCTGTAAATATAAGGCGGATTAACTAAAAGAAAGATTATCTGGAAATGCCGAGTATTTTCCTTGCACGCGTCGAAAGAAAGAGTATTTTTGCTTGGAAGAAAACTGAGTGATGATGGTACTCACCTGGAATATCTTTGTCTCTCTATTATATGATATGCATATATAACTCCTTCTACGGTACTCTTATCATTTCTACATTGTATCTCTACAAAGCATATAATCTAGATAGTATCCCAGCGTTAATCCTTAAGAAATACCATCCTTACTTGGCTATATGTTCTCTATAAACTCTAAAATAAATGCTTTAGTTCTTCCTGCTTGTAAAAAAATCATCTTCTGTAGTTGAAGTCTTTAAGAACTCAGAGAGACCATCTGATTCTTATAACTATCGCCCTATTAGCCATCTACCTCTTTTTTGGCAAAGTACTAGAGGCTTTAATTTGTTTAAGTGTCTTGCCTCGCAGTGTCTTCTTTCAGTAAGAAATATAACTTCGGTTTCTCTAAGTCAACTGCTGGTGTGTTACAGATTATTGCTGAAAGGGTTTATCAAGCCTAAGTAAGAATGGTGAAGCTCGGGCTTTGGATAATTCGAAATCATTTTAAATAAGTTGAAAGGTTATAGTATATTTACAAATATTTTTGAACTCATTAGCAAATCGCGAAATGAAAGTTGTCTTGAACGAGCAATCTTCTAGGTCCTTTCACATCAATGCAGGTGTCCCCACAGAACTCTAAACTTAGACCAACGTTGTCCCTAACTTTCATCAATAACCTTCCTGATGTCATCAGTTCTCATAGTGATGATACAACTATTTTCCCCCGATCGATGTTGTAGGATGATCCAAAAAATTAACCACAATCTGTTGTTAACTGGGGCAAGAAATGTCTTATTAATTTTAATGAAAATGGCTGTTGTTGTTTGATTGTTCTTTATCCTTAATACTATTTTCTTATTCTCATATTCTCTCACACTCGATAACCACTTAGCTCTTAGTGGCTTTATTGCCTTACTTGCCTTATTTTAAATTTTAAAAAAATTGAGAAAAAAGAACAAATCAAACAATAAACTATCATGATAGTAAGTTTAATCGACTTGATAAGGTTAAGTTGGCAGATGATCTAAAAATTAACTACGATCTGTTGTTAACTGGGGCAAAAAATGGCTTGTTAATTTTAATGCCACCCAAAAGAAAACTGCTCTCTTTTTTATCTTTTGATATAGCCTGCTTTGCCTTCCATCTGCATGGCTGATGCTAATCCACAGAAGAATAAATCATTACCGCTTCTCGGGCTAACCTTTCACGCTGATATGAGGTGGAATTATTATAGTGAATCAATTTCTAGTCCTGCTGCTAGGAATGCATGTTTACTGTGACTTTCTGGATAATTCTTTTCTCCTGCGTCTATCAAACACATTTATATGTTAACCATTCGCCCATGCACTGGATATTGCTGTCAGATTTGGTTTGATATTTTTGCTATCTGTTTAGAAATTCTAGATAAAACACAAAGTAGAATCTGCAATGTTATTGGTCCTAACGTGATACCTCCTCTATTGTCACTTCCCAGGCGCTGTAAAGTAGCCTCTTGTGTCTTTTCTATAATTATTTTCATGATCATTGTTCCGTTGAGCTTTCCTCTCTGCTACATACACCATATGAATCTAAGCGCAGTATTACATGGGCGGCAATGTCTTCTCATTTTACAGTTGAAATGGCTAAATATAACCGTAAGTTCTATCCTAAGAGTTAATGTCAATCGTTATCTACTTACTTATTGTTGTTTGATTGTTTATTCTCCTTATTATTGTCTTATTCTCATATTCTCTCACACTCGGTAATCACTTACCTCTTAGTGGCTTTATTGCCTTACTTGAGGTGAAATGATTAAAAAGAAACTTTGATGTCTTTTTTTATCCAAAAATGTTCGACTGTTTTGTTTATCATTTTGATCTGCTTTTGTTTTTAAGAACACCTCCCACTTCCCTCGAGTTTCTGTGAATGGATTAATGAAAGTAATTATTATATTTTAAATTTAAAAAAGTTGAAAAAAAATTAAGAAATTAAACAATAAGTCGAACGGATTTGGTTTGGTTTGGTTTGTCTTGTTTTCCGTCATCCCAACCTCAATGGGTTATTTAAAGTCGGCAAGATTTTTATTGCTGGTAATATTTTTTTTCAAAACAGTATTGCTGGCAGTATCTGTCTATATTTCTGAGATGGGGCATTATGTACACCAGGGGTCGGCAACTCATTCGACCCCGCGGGCCGGATCGTATTATAATGACGGATCGCGGGCCGGACGAAGGCCATTAATGAAAAATTAAGGAAAATTACATATGCAGACCCCCTGTCAACCTAAATATTTAAAACCATAATGAAAATAAACATTGAAAAATCAGAAAAACAAAAGAAAATCTAAAATTAAAAAACCTAACAAAATTACTTTTCCTCAAGGAACGTCAAAATACTTCAAAGTGAAAAAAATCAACCGAAGTGAAATGGATGAAATTATGACGTGTAGGTTTGAAACTGTTATTGCAAAAATTGTTCCACAAACGAACCACACACACACACACACACACACACACACACACACACACATCAAACAAAAACGAAGCACATATACCCATACATACGAGTACAAATAGTTGCAAACATGCGGTATCATCCACACATTCATGAGGCATGTATGTATAATTCTTGTATGTTTAACTGTCTTTAGATTTCTGCTACCTCGCATGTCAGTCCCTCCCTGGCCTCTTTCACTTTATCGTTCCTTTCGCTTCTGTTATCTTTTAATGTAGCCAAGAGTCATAACAAATATGTATCCATTATTTGACATTAAACGTAGGCAACGCAATCTTGGTAAAATAAGTCTCATGAAAGGTAACTGGCAGATAGTCTAATATTTTTAGTGCACTAAGATGTGTAGACATTCTATGGAAAATGACATATAACAAATTTCATTTGAAAGTCGTCTATCACGTTAAAAATAGAGTCATTGGTAATCAGGCTCGCGGGCCGGTCAAAATGCCTTCGCGGGGCGGATCCGGCCGTAGTTGCCGACCCTTGATGTACACTATTTACATTATTCGGACTATTGTCCTCATCTTTGTCGCCATATTTATTACAACATTTCGATCGTTGTACGCCTTCTTCAGGGGTTTGAAATGTCGAACTGAACCCTTTTTTTACAAAAATGTATTTCTGGTACTAAAACTTATTTTTACACTTACATAATGTTTTGATCCCAGATTCGGGTTAACTATTTACCCATAGCTGGGATCCTATAAGGTTCTATCAGCTCCGGTCAGAGTGGAACTGGAAACACTAGCAATTACGAAGTGATTCCACGCTCCTCAAACCCTCCTGATTAGAGGGCTTGCTGTCGGATGTAGTTTATCGTCAAACCCAGGACGCGAATGGATCTGGGGCAGTGAACCACCAAAAGAAATGTTTGGTAAATGTAAAATCTTTGAATGGAATTGTCAACAACAAGACTTTACGGGACTTTCTTCATTGATGGAAATATTGAAGGTGAAGTCTACCTGGACATGGTAGACCATTGATTTTCTTTCCCATAGGCATTCAGAAAGGCTTTGCAATCAAACCTCTTTAAGTGAGAGAGGACACCTTCATATTACTCACATGCCTTCAAAGAAATTTTGGATTGAAAACTACGAAGACAGAGTCGGGAGAATGATTTACAAAAAATGGTCTCTTGATATCACACCTTTAATTTTTTGTCAGGGGCTATATTAAGAATGCAGCTTACAAACGAAATCTTGAAATACTTCAAGCGTTAACAAATTTAAGAGAAAAAATGCAGATATGGTAACACCTGAAATGTGTCAAAATGCTCCACTCTGGTTAGAAATTCCCAAAACACAGTGAATATTTAAAAATTTGAGCGGAATTAGATTACGAACAAATCCCTATTTTTCTTTTAGATATTTTTTATAGGATGTTTTAAATTTTTCTTTCATTCTCCTTTCTGGGGCCTTTTTAATTAAAAAATAATTTAAAAAGTCACACCCAGTAATCATAAAAAACAATATAATATCAATAGTTTTATGACTATTGTTTACCAAACAATAATTAATTTTGACGACCACTACCTTCAAAAGTTTGATCTGTCAGTTTGCCAATTGGTGAGCATAGACTGAGGGATTATCTTTCTTGAATTCATGGCAACATGTTTCTTTAAATGTGTGATATTGATCATTACTCTTATTCTCCATCGTTCACAATTTACTATGAGGCATGTCAAGTGACAAAGCAGACGATTTCATTACAGATGAAAAGTAAGGCCCCTGGAACGAAACCGTTATCTTTGTAAAATAGCAACTCGTATTGGCTTTCTGAAAAACGATATTTCACCTTTCTCTCATGTTTATTGTTAGCTTTGGGATCAAACTGCCTTCTAGTTCCTTTTGAAACTTGTTTGCTGTCAGAGTTTTGTTAACAATAAATCGAAAGACCCACAGGTAGAAAACATAACCCAGAGAGTTATCTCTCGCCAACCAAACTTACAAGCAACACTTTTTGCTGCCTCTTGTTGTAGATCAAGCGCAAATGACAATAGACATATGCATTAAAATCGAGGCGCTTTTCTTCTGTTCAGATAATATTCTTTAAGTCAGGGTACGTCTATAATGATTATCCCTGACCCCTGGCATCTGGCTTCTTTATAGCATTTACGTGAACACGGTTCCATAAATGTTACACAAGAGTTAATGGCCAAGATATTGTGAACAGGGCATTTCGATTAATGCTGTACCTCGCTTCTTCTGAGTGCAATTTTCCGAAGAATTTTCGTAGAATTCTTGAAGCATGTTTTATAACCTATCGTCTCTTTCGCACAAAAATATGCATTAGCTTGTCATCTTGTGCCTGTGCCTCGCTGCAACTATCAAGATTTCTAGAAAAATTCACGCGACAAATTGGGATGTTCCTAAGTTTTGTAAAATATTTTTTAGTGCATCCGAAAGTTTCTTGGAGAATCATCCATTTTTGATCCAACTATATTTCTTCTGCGACATGCAAGGAACCATTGATCATTTTCATAGAATCCTAACCGATAGAATTACAAAAAGTCTTCGAATTCAAAGTCATGAGTTTTTTTTTACATGTGCCGAACATCAAGAAATGAGCTTTAATTAGAAAATTTAATTCAACTACGAATTGTGAAATAAAACCCGTTATAAGTATCAAGTTAGAAAGAAAGACCTGTTGCATTTGATTATTGAAAGAAACCTGCTGTTTTGGTACTAATTGATAGAGGTTCTTATGATATTACTTCCAGTTGTAGTAAACCCTCCTCCTCTCATAGATACTAACTGAGAGTGTCGGTTGAGGAGGCAGACGCAGTGTTAACCTACCGTTAGTCTGTTCAACTGTCGAACTCTCTGTCTTGAGCAGAGAGGAACCCGGACGAAGCTTTGCAAAGGGCAAAGTTTCGTCCGGGGAGGTAGACAGATAAGGGACTATTTTGGGCCTAGCCTAAGGGCTCGGACAAATCCACGTTAAACTCGGCCTTATGCCACATACATTCCTCGTGGGCGGACTTTTAAATATCGGCAGACGCAGTGCTAACCAACTGTTCAGACGTACACCACTATCTACTTCTTACTAACACTCTTGCATTGTATATATCTTCAATATACTTTTTCAACCTACCTTCGTCTTGCGTGTCTTTCTTTCTGGCCCCTAAACAGACCACAACCCTTCCTTCATTATCGTAAACATAATCTCATCTAGGTCTATATTTCTGAGATAAGGTATTGTATATGTTTACACTGTTTATATTGTTCGAATGTTGTCCTCATATGTTGTCATATTCACGACGTTTAGGTCGTTGTACGCTCCGGTCTTCTTCGAACCTAACTCTTTATTTAGTACACGGGCGTAGATTGTTCTAATTCCACGTGTCATGCCTTTTCTGGATATCTCAGTTTTCAGTTAATTCCCTTTAGTAAGTCATCACTCCAAGGTTATATGCACCTCTGCTGTCACCAGATATTGAACTCATAACGTTTTGAATCAAGTCCCTGCATTTCTTTTACAAACGCTTTTATCTACTCTGACATGTGAAATTAATTTTTGCAAGTACTGTCGCAGTGACCGTTTTTTTACCAGAGCTCATATTAAAATTTGGTGTCATTATTGTTTTTCTCTAGCACTCCGTATGACTGGTTCTATATTGTATTAATATCTATGCTTTGCCTGCTTAGGAGATTTTTTTAGGCCTAACATTGGTGCTGATTCCTTAAGTTCGTTTCGTATTTTCCAGAGACATTCTCTGTTTATTAATTCAACTTGATCCCACAGAGAGCAGTCATCTTCCTTTTCCCTTCATATATGGTGAATATGACATTAAATATGAGGAGAGCAACCTAAACAATGTAAATAGTGCAAATCATCTCATCTGTTTGACACACTGTTGATCCATCTGGCGTAAAATACTTCAAGTTTCCATGTGAACTCTCAGTATCATTTTTAACGTCTTCATAATTAATAAACTGTTTTCACTCTAAAAATGTTTCAATCAACTAAAAGTCAGATGGAGCGAGGCTGGGAGAGTAAGCAGGGCGAGTCTAAATATCTATATATCGAGCCATAATATTTTCCTGAGTGCCTTGACAATACGTTGACTTACATTGTTGTGTAAGAGCAATACACATTTGGAATACGCCAATGATGGACGCATTTTTATGTAAAGTTTTGTGCGATGCTTCCAACTGATGGGATTATTTCTGCACATTAACTGTTTCGTTTTTGTTTATAACTTCATTTTACATTTAAAACGCCTCTTTTCATTTCAACAAAGAGAAATTATAACGTTTCCGGTGTAGTTCGCGTTTGGGAATATATTCACTTTTTTCAGTGAATGTTAACCGTTACCGATTTCATTGGATATAACCAGAGGGAGCCGACTTTTAATCACTGGTGATGATTCTACCGAGGAATGAATTCATTAGTCAACTAAATCACAAGCAAAGGGCAACATATCCATTAATTCGGCCACTAAGGGTATCATCTATCAAGTAAATCCGAAATAAGCGTAAATCTCAGAGTGTCGAACGTTCATATCTGTTCAGTTTCGTATACGAACATAAACAAAAGCAAATTCTAATGAAGTAATGGATTTTTTATTTATTAATCCGACATATTTTATCACTTTAAACCTTACATTTAGTGCATGCCCATATTTCAGTAGACGCTCCGTTTATTTATTAAATAGTATTGTAGAGGACCGCGTGTTGTTAAATTATGGACACGTGCTGTTTATTTCTGCTAGGAGGTTCAACTACAAAAAAATGGCGAACCCAAACTGAGTCCAACCGAAGATGTAATGAAAACAAACAAGACCGATATATACGAGAGATTACATTTTTAAATGTGTCCACTGAAATGCAAAGTAGAAAAGAGAACGAGGCAATAAGTTGCCCAGTATTTAAAGTGTAGGGTGAGCGAACCCTAGTGAACAATTAGGGAATTAAGGAGGAGCTAACTCTGACAATATATTTATTTATTTTCGTTTACCAGCCTGAATATTCTAGGAATCCTATTAAACCAAAATTTGTTTCGATTACATCTTTACATTTTTCGGGATTTATGAAGTTTAAGATCCAAATAGAACTATCAATGTACTGCTTTAGTAATTCTTGTGGTATTTTCTTGATTCTTATCTCTTTTTAGAAGAATCTCATTAACGATAGAACTTAAGGGTCCAGCACAAGGGAAATTTCACGGTTGAAGCTGGTCAAAGTATCGTTGTTACGTATGGAGACCTAAAACTTCATTTCTATACGCAGAACATATTTCTTTTGCAGTTTCCATTGATGCAGAGTCATTTTGAATTCATATCGCATAGGGGTAATCTAAACCCAGTTTAAAATAGGAAAACCGACGCAAATTTTACTCACACTGATATTAAGTAATCTAGAAAGAAAAGGAAAAACATTAAATTGTAAAAATTAATGGTTATTTTACCATAAGTACTGGGAAGAATTCTCAAACTGATCATATCAAAAATGCGACAAGACATTTTTCCAACTGAATATATATAAAGTGGAAAGAGCCTATTCGATGTTTTCATGAAAGTTATCACATTTGATCCATACTTGATGTTTGGAGAAATATGTTTGGAGAAAATATTAATCTCATTGTTTGATCCCATTATTGAATTAAGTAGACCACGTGACCATAGAGGAAAGGTATAAGTAGGAAGTGTCGTGACGTCCAGTTGGTAGCTTTTTCTACTTTATCTTCTATTACTATATGGACCGCTATTCTCTACTCTATACATTATACTATTTCTCTATTCGGATCACTATACGGATTACTATTCGAACGAGTATTATCGAGCAAGTGCTATTAGTGCGAGTGCTATTCGAAGGCGTCTGACACCAACAGCGTACTATCATAGTATCTGCGATTACAAAGTCTCAACTACAACGAGCATTACGAAAGTGACAACGAGTATTCGTTGACATTACAACAGTGGCAACGAGTGTTCGTTGGCATCACCAAACGTTTGTAAATTTCTAATGACAGTATTGGTAACTGTTCAGTGAATAATACAGAATTCTTCCTTTATAGAAACGGTAAATTTACCATTATCATTACTATTAACCAATTAAGTTTCGAAATCTCCAGTTCTAAAAGGAAACATTAATCTGTATTCTTCTGATATTGCACAATGTAACAACACATAGAAATGTCTTAAAAGCAGAAAAAAAAAATGAGTAGTAAAATAAAAACAAGTTGTTTCATTTAAAGATCTATATTAATATGATTAAATGAGATAACATTATATATATTTATATATCGATAACGCTATTAGAGGATCATGTATGACAAAGAAAAAAAAAGTTTTCTTGCGATGCGTTTCGTCCTTTAGGACTTCATCGGACTATTTTTTTTATTTTGGCGTGACTACGCATGCGCGCGAGCAATGGATCCTGGGAATAAGATTAAATAAAACTAATAATAAATAAAAGTAGTGGAACTTATGAATATAAAGAGAAAGGAATAAGAAAGTGTAGAAATAGAAATAAAATATTAATAAATTATTCATCTAAAAAACAGCACGAATAAGATGAACTGAAATAATAATGAAAATGCTTCATCAAAATCTCGCCAATAATAAAACGTCTTTTATGTGCCGTATACCCTCAGGACGTAGGCGGTTATGGCTCTCCACTTCCTTCTATCCCTTGTAGTTCACAATGTTTTGTCCATATGATACTTCTCCCAGACCCTGTTCTGCCATCCACTTACTAAAAATGTCAAGTATTGCTTCCCCTTGTCCCATACTCCCTCTATCCGCCGTGTGAGTACTAGATTCTCCAAGTCTTCCTTTCTCATTAAATATTCCAGACATTTCCTCTGCCTTTTCCTGATGTTAAGTATAAACTTTCTCATTGTTTGCACCCTATCCAAAACCTTATCATTGCTGACATGTTCGGTTCATGGTATCCGTAGCATCCTTCTGTAGTACCATACCTTCGTTGTCTCTAGTCTATTCTTCACCTTTGAGGAAACCGTCCAACATTCGCTGCCGTAAAGGAGGACAAATATCTTGTAGCATTTCAGTAGTCTTTTCTTTGTCACCAACGAAATTCTTCTGCCTCGTAATACTCTGCCTAGTTTTGGGAATGCGTCTTTGATCATTCCAATACATCTTCGGATCTCAGCGTCGCACTTACCGTCCTCTGTCTCGCATTTCCGGCTCGTCTTTTTACTGATGATCATGCACTCTGTCTTGTAGTTTATGTTTAGTTCCTTCTTCTGGCTCTCCTCTGTTAACTGCTGTAGGAGTTTTTTTTAGGTAGCTTTCAGTGTCTGCTATCAGCACTGTGTCATTTGCATATCATAAGTTGTTAAGATTGTAGTCGACAATGATGAATCCTGGTAGGATTTCTAGTTCTTTTAGAATTGCCTCGCTGTATTGGTTGAATACGTCCGGCGAGAAAACACATCCTTGCCTTACGACCATTTCTATTTTCGTATATCTGCTGAATTAAATTTCCGTTCGTATGCAGGCCGTTTGCTGCCAGTATAGGCTCTTTCCCAAATATGCCAAATTTGCTGAGTAATTCCAACAGATTTTTGTAGCGTACTTTGTCGAAGGCCTTTGCGTAGTCTATAAAATATAGATGCACGTCCTTCAGCATTTGTTTTGCTCTTTCTAATGACATTCTGAACATGAAAATCGCATTCCTTTTTCCGATTTCTTTAACGAACCCACACTAGTCTTGTCCTATGATTGTTCTGGTTCTGTTGTGCGGTCTAACCATCAGAATACGGATGATGAGTTTTGTTATGTGGCTCATTAGGCTGATTGGTCGGTGGAGTTCACATTACTTTGTGTCTGGTTTCTTAGGCAGCACAATTAAAATAGATCTGCTGAGATCATTCAGTATATCACCACTGTTGTAGATTCTATTTATTATTTCTGTAATCTTGTTTATGCTAAAATCATGCAGGACTGTCAGCATTTCTGCTACAATTCCGTCTGGCCCTGCAGCCTTGTTTCTGTTCAATTTTGCCAGTGCAGCTTCTACTTGGGATCATAGAATTCCAGGACCGTCGGTGGTTCTGTGTATTACCGGTTGTTCTCTTTTGGCGAGGAAGAGTTCTCCAATACAATTGCTCCAGTGCTGAAGAATTTTTTCCTTCTCTAATATGAGCGTTCCATCCTTGGATTTCATGCATGTCTTCTGTCCTGTTCCTTTATTTGTTTATGCATATCTCCTTTTTCTGTGGTACTCAATCTCTCCATTTCTGCACATTTTTTGTTTAGCCATTCTTCTTTAGCCTGTCTGAATTTAGTCTTTATTTTGTTGTGTAGTTTTCTGTATGTAATTCCGTATCTTGGCAGAGTTTTCTGTCTCCTTTGCATCATGTCGAGAATCTCATCAGTCATCCATTTGTTTTTTCTTATTTCTTCGCTCATCTTCTTCTCAAACTTTCCATATATTTTTCTTTCCGATACAGGTCGCTCAGGAGTTTGTTGTATTGCAATTTAGGTGCTGCGTTAGGATTCATCAGTTTCCGTATTTTCACTGTTAATTTACATATAACAGGGCGATGGTCTCTTTCGCAGTCGGCACTTGGTAAGATTTTGCAGTGAACCATTGCATTTCTGAACATTTTATTGATAGTTATATAGTCAGTTTGGTTTTTAATTTCTCCTCATAGGCTCCTCCATGTCCACAATCGCCTCGGATGTTTCTGAAACTATGTGTTGGCTATTAACTGGTCGTTGGCCGTACACCATTGGATCCATTTTTCTCCACGTTCGTTGTGATTTCCTCGTCAGAATACCCTGCCCTCTCCTGACTACTTTGGTATTCAGGTCTCTCATGATAATTATGACCTCTTGCAAAGAGCCTTGACGTTGTCTAATGTGGAGTAGAAAGATTCGATTTCTTCTTCCTTTCTTTGTGCTGTCGGTGCATGCACTATATTGACAGCCTCTTTAAAAGGCTTTCCTTTCAGCTTGACTACAAGAATTATTTCGGACAATTGGTAGTATCTCAGAACGCATTTCTTGAATTCTTGATCTATTATCAATCCTATTCCTTTATCGTTTTTTTCTCTCTGCTTGCATAAATAATCCTGTGATTATCACTGACAAAATCTCCGTTGTTTGGCCACCTAGTTTCACATAACACATAAGATGTTGATTTTTAGCCTACTCATCTCTTGTTTCACATAATCTAATTGGCCACAACTGTTCAACATCCGAACGTTCCATGTCCCCAGAGTGTGAGGAAATAATTCCCATAGACTTAACCCACTTCACGCAGTTAGGTTTCATAATGTATGTGATATTTGCCATGATATTTCTTGGGATTAATAGTGGAGTGGTTTCCCGTTGCCTTCTCCACAGTGGTTTATGGAGACACCGCCTCTAGTTAGCTGGCCGTTGACTCATCAAGAGTTCTTTTGCTTTTTGTTAGGTTTTATTTTTCGTCCTACTAGATCGCGAACAAGCCGCCTTAATCGCAAGAATTTGGAATCGGGTAGCCGGTTTAGTCGCCAACATTCCGACAGTAGAATACTTACCATATATATATATATATATATATATATATATATATATATATATATATATATATAGGTAATTAAATGTTTGGTAATCCGTATGGATAATCCTAAGGAGGATGTCATCCAGAGAGCTCAATGTAAAAACAAAGCGAATATTAGTTAAATTAAAAAACAGGCAACTTTTAAGGGTCCATAGATTATATATTATTTTCCCAGGAGGAGATTTTTCATGCATATATATATATATATATATATATATATATATATATATATATATATATATATATAAACAAAGAGAGTCCCATCCACCCAATCTGTATGCGTGTAAAAAAAGTTATCGATGAATTACTTTAGATTAGAGTCACACACGTTACCAAAACCCGAAGTAAGCCAGACTACACACACTATATATATATATATATATATATATATATATATATATATAGATAGATAGATAGATAGATAGATAGATAGATAGATAGATAGGAAGGAGGTGGAGTAATGGATAGCGGCTTGGACTGAGGAATCGGAGGGCCAAATTCGAGTTCCAGTCGAATCCATTACATTCATTTACGTGCTAATACACTTGGGAAAGGTATGAATCCTCTTCTTCCTCCAGCTATGGGTAAATAGTAAGACAGATTTGGTTCTATGGCAACTGGTCTAGGAGAAGGACAAATCTTAATTCACAACTGGGGACCTTTTGGCACGTAGTGCACGAGATCTCTGTATTCCGCCCTTCAAAGACCGTGGATGGTTCTACACAAAACCTTCAACAATATAGTCAAATCACGTGTGCTATTGTCAGGCTGTCAGTTCCTAGGAACTGAGCAGCTTGACTCACATACGTCAAATACGACGGCAGAGTCCAATATATATATATATATATATATATATATATATATATATATATATATATCGAATTATTTATTGAAACGTGTGGCAGACTCTAAATACCTCTCGATTTCAGGACCAAATCTGATGGGTTTGTAGGGTTAGGGCAATGGTAAGTGTTGTGTCGGAAACCTACCACCCCTCTTGAAGATGAACTTGTCTGCCTCTGTGAACAGAGACTTTAAATAGTGGCATGTCAGTTGACATGAAGTAGATAGATAGACAGAGAAATTCTTACAGTATTTACATTAGTCGGACTATTGTCCTCATCTTTGTCGCCGTATTTGTCACAACGTTTCGGCCGTTGTACGCTCCGGCCTTCTTCAGGTGGTTGGAATTTCGAACTGAACCCTTTATTTCGATCACTGGGGTAGACAGACTCCAGAGAAATTCTTAGCTGAGCTAGTTATTGACTACTCAGGCGATTTCTGTACCTTTTTACCAACCTATTAAAACCCTTTTTATTGTTACGTGTTATTTGGCGTTTGTCTCTACTAACCCCAAATCAACATTATAACAGTAAGAAAAGGCGAAGTCAGTTGGTAGGCTGGTGACTTCAATGAGGTACTAGAGTTACCAATCCTATTTTAAAACCATAACTAGATATGAAATAATTATCAAAATTTTTTATCTAAAAACAGCAAAAAATATGAGTCAAATTAATAATAATAATAATAATAATAATAATAATAATAATAATAATAATAATAGTAATAATAATAATAAGTATTCCATTACTAAATGCTATAGAATTAACAACAAATAAAGCCTCACGTTCATCTCAGTTTTCAGTATCGCTAATTTTGTAATTAGATACAGTAACGACAGTACAGAATATAGGTTTAGAAAACATTGCTTAGTAGAAGTATGTACAAATCCAGAAAAATCTTTCTAGAGCATAATTAAACTACCAGTTTTGGCTTAATTTAGTTTCATGTCTTGTACTCAATGACTTTCAGAATTTTTTTTTTTATTATTTTCATAAGAAAAGAATAAATCTTTGCGGGTAAACCTGCATGAAAAAGATCGTGTCGTTAGTGAAATGCTTTGCGTGTTTAATGGTAATTTGTCACTTAATGTACGAAAAGTTAAATTCGTTTGTCTTTCGATTAACTATTTCAAATAAAAAGAAAATTTTAAGTTTTTTTTTATTTGCTTATGTATTTATTTGCTCGTTTGTATTCTTCATTTTCTTTGACTGCTTTACAATGGAAAGTGAGGCGAGGTGAGATTTGAGGCTTAACATTCGGATGAGAACAACTTCAATCAAAAGCATTAGGTCATTTAAAATGCTAATGCACTTAGGAAAGTGGAAAGAGGATTTGGTGAAAAAAACGAAAAGAAAGAAGAAAAAGAACTAAATCAGCAACAAAGAAGTAAAGGAAAAATCAAAAGAAACAATAAAGAAATAAACAAATGTAACATTTTTTATGCACAAATGAAGAAATATTTTAAAAAAGAAAGTAAAACGTCTTTAAAAAGACGTAAAAAGAAAGAAAGGACAGAGATAAAGTTAAACAAAGAATTGATGTAAAAATTGGAATTAGGACCAAAACGAGACGTAATAGTTTAAAATATTGAAAACAAAATTTTCGTTTCGTCAGAATTTCACTGTCATCATTAAATATTGATTGCATTATTGTTATTTCTGAGAATATCGGTGATGACGAATTATCATTATTTATAGAATAATATCCTCATCTTTATTGTTATTATGACAACGTTTCAACAGTTTAGTTCTCCATCCTGGCACATTTGTCTGTCGGTCTGGATAAACCTCCATGGATCTTTGAACTACACACAGAATTAGATTATGTTCTTTCCGTGTTCTGACACGTGTTCATTTTACTATCGCGCAATATCTACTACCTGGCGCATATCTTAACTCACAATGTCACCAAACTCACGAACTAACGCTTTTAATTCACAAGGGACATTACTGAGTTTCGTGTCGTCTCTGTTTTTGTTATGATGTTGATTTGGGGTTAGTAGAGACAAACGCCAAATAACACGTAACAATAAAAAGGGTTTTAATAGGTTGGTAAATAGGTACAGAAATCGCCTGAGTAGTCAATAACTAGCTCAGCCAAGAACTTCTCTGTCTATCTGTCTTCTCCCATGTCAACTGACATGCCACTATTTAAAGTCTCTGTTCACAGACGCAGACAAGTTCATCTTCAAGAGGGGTGGTAGGTTTCGACACAACAGTTTTTACTTCGTTAGACGTCAACGACAGACATTTTTTTCAGATTTCTTTTTACTCTTCATATTTCTTTGAGAAAGAAGACGATAGCGATATGGAGAAGGAGACGGAGAAGAACTATGTTAAGCGGTTGTCCAACAACCCATCTAAACGTAGTGGCTTGCCTCATTAAGGAAACTAAGAACGGCGACAAGTCTTGACTTTTCTATTCTTGCATTAGTCTCTGCACAACTTTCTGTTTTATACCACGACACAAACGAAGACGCATTTTGGATCAGCCTACGCATTTTGTCACAACATTCCTGAATCTAAAACGTGGAGCTTCAAGCCTAATGTTCTTATTACCTGCCTGCTGATTTCGTTGCTGTCACGCTTGACCTCCTTCGCCGCCGCTCCTCTTTATCTCCCTTTGCAGCAAAGTTAAATAAAAAGTCTTTTAGTTGGGTCTCATTTCAGAACGTAGGGAGTCAAGACTCTCAACCACTATGCGGTTTGTTTACTATTCCTACCACTTCTTGTTTATTTCCTTTGTATTCCATTGTTAAGAAGCAAGTTACACTTAGACGTCTGCATCTCGGAAACACCTAATTTGTGCAACAAGCGTCTGAGCAGATTATTTCTCTGTCAATGCAGTCTTAATCTCTTCAAGTCTAGAGTGATCCGTTATCTCTTCTACAATTCTTTATAATACGAGCTTAATTCGTTGTCTTATACTTACTTACTTATGCCTCTTGGTTCCTTGGGGAGCATAGGGCCGCAACAACCCTCCAACGGACGCAATTCTGGGCAATCCTCTTCAGCTCAGCCCATGTCATGTCGGCTGTCTTCACCTCGGCGTCAACACTTCTGCGCCATGGTCCACCCATTTTCGCTCACCTTGCGGATTCCATCCAAGGACCTGCCTGGTGACACTAGAAGCAGGCCTGCAGAGTGTGTGGCCTTCACTTATAATGATATTATTCAACAATATTCTTATCTTGGTTATTGAGTCTTGAAATGAGAGAATATTTAACAAAATCTTAAACAACTGAATTTTATTTCGCATGCAATTTTTACTACCTAAGAAAATATACAAATGAATAAAAGAAAATGTATAGAATAAAAAAATAAAAATAAAATATTGTATATTAAAAAAATAAATCAAATATTGTATAAAGTCCAGACCATAAATACTCTAAAAATATATATAACATTGGGATCTATACCTAAGAAATAATCTCTGTTATAGATAATTATAGTATGTTTTTGAAGTGGTTATATTTTAACAAGATTTATTCATGTCAACAATGACCTGGGACTTTCAGGTGGCGTGAAGGTTAGCAGCCTTGTCTCACTAGATCACCTGCGACTGAGGAGTGTGTTCGATCCTCACTAATATCCCTATACTTTCGGCCTTGTACCATATCTAAGCTACGCTAGGGAACTATAAATTTTACTTAGTTATTTTACCCTTTTCGAGTTCAGTCGTTGCAGAATTCCCACTAAATAGACTCTGGTCAATTCCAGTTCCTTTTCAACTTCACATGACCTTGTGTCAGAAAATGTGAGTGTACGATGAATATCGGAATCCTTTAAAGAAAATCTCCTTTATAGGAAAATCTACAAAAACAAAAGTCGTCACCTCAAGAACATAAAAAATGCCTCAGTCCCATTACGTTGTGCCTATCACGAAATTTTTAAAAATATTGTATCGGCAGAAAAACGGAAGCTGATCAAAAGTTTAAAAAACGATTTTTTTTTTCACATGACGGCACGATTTACAGCTAGCCGTTTTTTGTTTCCCATTACGTTGCTTGGCACAATATTTTTTCCACATGCAATAACAATACAAATAATGTCATCGGCTATGTTCTATATCAGCCTACAAAATGGAGATCATACGAACTGAGCGAACGGTTTCGTAAAAAAATTTATAAGATATTGTAGTGATTTTTGTCTCGAATCTAATAAAACGATTTGGCATAATCTTTATCTCAATAAGCGCAAAAAGTACTGGGGATTTTTTGGTATTTTTTATCCCATGTCGGGCGGTTAATTTGGGTAGTCTTACCGTAAAATTTAATGTTTTGTACACCCCACCATATATATATATATATATATATATATATATATATATATATATATATATATATATATATATCCTTGTCAAATGAGAACGAATAGAATTCAATTCCAACGTTTGTAGCATCCAATTTAAAAGAGGCTCAATACAAATGTAGAGCAATATTATTTAACGTCTGATAAGATGTGTTAAACACATTGACACGTGATTGCATTTGTGTAGTGTTTTTAGATGATTTTGATGTAATATCCTAAAATTATATATATATATATATATGTATATATAACTGTTAGATTTTGTTTCTACCTCTCTCTTTTTCTCTCACATCACATACATATATATATATATATATATATATATATATATATATATATATATATATATATATATATGAATAAAGACAAAAGAAAACTTATCTTAGCCGACATGTTTAGTTCTTTGTGGGACTTCATCAGCGCAAATGTAAGAATTTTATTTCGTAACAATTCTTTATCACTTCACGTCCATGACCTTGCCTGACGGTCTATTTCAAGTTAGTTGAAAACGTATAGCCAGGAAGGCATAATGATTTGCAGATGGCAAAGTTTTTCTCTGTGGTAGTTACATGAGAGCAGATGTTTTGTTATCTGTTAGTTTATATATAAAGGTGCGATGAATAAATAATCGTCTAAATTTCGAAAATAAGCAAAATAACACTGAAATCTCATTTTAGCAGATATATTTGCCAAAATTACAAAAAAAATCTTGAAATACTAACGAGTAGATTTATTCAAAGAAGTCGCCATTGGTTTCAACCACGGCCGCCACATGACTTCGGAATTTACTGCATCTCTTAAGGACGGTGTCTTTGTTTAAGTTGGTGAACATTACCATACTCAATGCCTTCAGTTGATCTTTGGTGTTACAAAGAGTTTTATTGGTCTCTCACTACACACATAATAATCAACAGGGTGGCAATCTGGGGAAGTTAGGTTGCAAGTGATGTGGTCGAACAGCCATGACTGAGTTCTTCAGCTTGTATGGCATGGTGGAGAGTCCCGTTGCCAGACATAGGGAGTTCCAGCAGCTACTCTCTTGAACCAAGAGAGGACTACCATCTCAAGACACTTGATATAGGCCTCCGTGTTGGCTCTGTAAGAAAATGAATGAAGTCATAACCACGCTATCACTAGTGATCACTCCAAACACATTCGTAATCACCATTAGACTCATCCAACTCTTTCCAAGTCCTCTACACCGTCCTTAGATTGACACCCAAACACACAGAAATGTTTGTATTGGAGCTTCCGGCGTGAATGCCAAGCAGTACAGAATGTCGTTTCCAAATTTCTGGCGAAGTGAACTGCTTCATGGTGCTCTTTTTTTTCTCACAGACGTCACCCGACTGACCCAACTATACTCTGCAGTCAACAAAATAAAAAGCATTAAAAATATAAACTGGCGACAATTTACTCATCGCACCCTGTAAATACACACACACACATATATATATATATATATATATATATATATATTATATATATATATATATGTGGTTGGAGTATAGTGGTTAGGCTCTCTCCAACATTGATCAGTTATTTGTACTATATCTCAGAAGCCGTACGAAACGGTACGGCAAAGAGATATGGCTTTCTGTCCCGACTTTCTTTCGTTGCCTTGAGATATGCTAAAGTAAATTAGATTTTGGCGCTGATATTAACTTGGATTCAGGTTCAGATAATTCGCTGGTTTTGTCCGTTTTCGTTTTTAACATCTTTTCTGATCGGATAACTTTATAAGTCTGTCTTACAGCTTTTGGCTTGTGTGTCGGGGGAAGATCAGACCTTAAAAGTACACTATACAAGAATAACTGAAGAAATTATTTGCTTAACGCTTGAAAGAGATGATAGAAAGAAGATAAGCAATAAAGAAAAGAGAAAAGAAAATATGTCTGGTAAGTCTGCTCTATGTTGTTTGATGAAGTTATTCAACATGACCGGCAATTTTGATTGGAGGAAGTTCTAAATGTCTGCACTTTTTCGCCTTCTTCCTTCCTTTCTCTTATATGTTATTTCTTTTAATTTGAAGGGGTATTTTTTCATTCTTTATGCACTACCAGTTTTAACCTTTAATGAATTCTATTCCGTTGTTAATTGTTTTTCTTGATTTTTTTTACGCCTTTACGTATAAATATTTGATTATATCTTTTTGTAACTTCATATAAGAATTCTTTCTTTCTATTCCTTTCTATGTTTTTCTTTTTCTCTTTCTTTTATTCTTCCATTATTTAATTCATTATTTCACTGTATTCGGGGTTTTCCTTCCGATCTTCTTTTATTTCTGTTTCTTCCTCTTTGTTTTCCTTTTCTTTTTCTTTTCATTCCTTCTCTATTTTATACGATTTGCCGTCCTGTCTTTCATACACATTTTGTTATTCCTTTTCTTCTTTTTTCTTCTTCCTCCTTCTCTTTTTACCTTTCTTTTTCTTTACTTTTTTCTCCTTCTTTTCATTTTTCTCTTTTATGTTTTCCATTTATTCCTCCCGTCTTTGGTATGACGATAAACTACATCCGCGTCCTGGGTATGACGATAAACTACATCCGCGTCCTGGGTATAACGATAAACTACGTCCGACAGCAAGGCCTCTGATCAGGAGGTTTTGAGGAACGTGGAACCACCTCTTAATTGCTGGTGTTCCCAGGACCGCCCTGACTCGAGGTGGTAGCACCTGTTAGGGACCCAGCTATGGGCAAACAGTTAACCCCAAACTCGGATCAAAACACTATGAAAGTGTAAAAATTGGCTTTATTAACAAAAATACTTTGTATAAAAAATTATTACCAGCAATAATTTTATTGAAAAAAAATTACCAGCGAAGGTAAATTCTTACCAGAAATAGATTTGATCTTTGAAGGAAAAAATATTACCAGAAATAGATTTTTGGAAAAAAAATATTACTAACAATGAATATTGTCGGCATTAAATAACCCACTGAGGTTGATATGCCGTAAAATAAAAAGAACTAAACCAAACCAAATCGTTTATTCTTCCACTAAATTCGTCCTTATCGTTTGTTTATGTCTCTCTTTTCTTTTCTTTTAGTCTTTTTTTTTTTTTTACTTTGGATAATTGCTTATGCTTATTTCACCCTAATGGCTTGAATTGATGCAGAGGATGATGGGAATAAGAGAAAAGGATGACAACGAGACACATCTGCAACAAGATAGCGACGAGATACCTGGTTGTGATGTAACCTGGACTGAAATTGAAAAATTTATTGAAAAGTTTGTTAGTTTTATGGAAAGAAAGCCAGCATTCATCTATGACAATTGCAATAACGCACGCAGAGTAAAAAAGTGTTTTTCGTTTGAAAAAATTTCAAGAAGAAAAACAAAACGAAATGCGGAAAAAGTTGAGAATGACATTAGAAGAGAAAGAATCATCATGCAACAGCGATTAAAAAATCCTCGTTAAATTATTTGTTTTGCATACGTGGCATACTTAATTTAATGAATTTTCATTAACATTAGAGAATTTATTTCTTTTTCCTTTAAAATCAATTCAGTTATATTTCACTATTAGCTTATTTTGTTTGCTATAAAACATTGAATATAAATGTTAAACCTGATTTCAGTTCTTTTATTTTAATTTAAATTTTACCCCTCATATCCGGACTTTGTAACCAATTCCTTATATGAGGTTGTCAGGGATTCTACTATTTTTCTTTTCTTTCTTTCTCTTTTACTTCCCCTCTATTCATTCTTTCCACCTTCCTTTTTTTTCTTTCTTGTCCTCAACGACACTTTTATTAAGTTTTTCAGCAAAATATTTTTATTCAAACTTTCATAAATTGTATATTGTTTAAATCGAATCCTAAAATTCGCAGATAGCGACCATAACGTATTCTTAGGCCGAGGCAAAAGTTGCTAAAATCTTTGGCATATGATGCGATGTTTCTCCCTAGAAGCGTCTCGTTTAAAAGTATCCGTTTCAAAATCTATTGACTCGGCTTCTCCTCGATGATAGAAAATAAGTTCAACACAATACGCGGAAACATGTCGACGTCTTTCGTATTTTTCTGCGTCATACTATAGAATCCTTCTCGTCAGAATTTCGCTTGCATTTCTATAAGACGAGAAATCGTTTTTTCATTGAATAATCTGGTCTGGTGCTTCTGCTATGCTTCTTACGACTCTCCAATGTTATAGGTCCTAACCAGGGAACTCGGCTTTAATCACATTCCCACCAACGTAACGTGTCTTATCTGTGCCTATCCTATAAATAATTTCAAGGAAGTTGTTTGATGAGCTATCTTCTTTCGTTATTAGACTTCATGAATTTAAGCGCAGTACTAGATTGGCAGTTAGATCTCATCACTTTGCTGTTCAAATTGCTAAATGTTATCGTCGGTTTCTATGATAACACTTTCTTCTCTCGAACTACTCGCCTGTAAAACAATCTTCGAGATTCTAGGTTTCCAGTCAACATCGATCTTGAAAAATTTAAATGCAACGTCAATCATCATCTTCTGTATCTTGAAACTTGTTTATTTATTCTCTTCTCTTTCTCTCTTGAGTAAGGCTTACAGCCATATCAACTTGAAATACCGGGTCTCTTACGATTTGGTTTATAACAAGATAGGTGACCGCCTAGCAATACATGTGCTGTAAGGTTGGATCTGCGTGTCGTATAATGGATAATGGCTCGGAATTGTTAATCGTTGAACAGAGTTTTAGTTCCCGTAGGGTTGGTTATATTTACTTACCCGTAAATACCCCTGAGAAAGGTATGAATCTACATCTTCTCCCCAGGTATGGGTTAATTATTAAGACTTTTATCACGAAAACTATTATTATCACCAAAATAAAATTATTACAATCTATAATTATTTTCGATTTTGAAGCCTTGCGGAGTTCAATGTTTCTGTGAGTTAACACCTCTTTAATTGCACAAATTGTTCACTAGGGGACGCCTTCCCTACACTATAAATACTGTTCGATTTCTTGCCCCGTTCTGTTTTTCATTTCTTCGTTTTCAGCGAACACATCTACAATGTAAGCTCTCGCAAAAGATTGCGTCTTCCCACTTGTGGGAGACGCCATGAACATTATACACAAATACACGTACGTACAAACATTCACCAAAATACAAACTCTTTACGTTCACACGCAAACACAAATGTTAATGTCTATGTGTTGTGGAGTAGTTTTTCACAGTGGAGGCTTGTATTTCAAGAAGTCGTCCTAAATTAGGTTCAACGTACAAAACGTTAGAAACTTGAAAATAAGAGTTGACGCAGCAATCTAGTTGTGATGGTTGGTACTTCAATGTCCGATATCGTCTGACGCGCTAAACACCACGATATTTATTCATACAAAAAGTACAAATTGTGGCACAAGGCCGAAAAGGGAGGTTGGTCAACACTAACTATCTTATACCTAGCTAATCAGATTCACGACCCATTCATACATTACAATTTACTCATTCACCACAAGAACTCATCCATCACCGTTCAATCCTCCATCCACCATAATACCACATCCTCTCCAGGGGAACCTACAAAACGCGCCCCACGCCATAAAAAATTGATGAAGATAGACAATATACATAAAATTCTAATAATGATAAAATGAGAGGGGAGGGGAGATGAACCCAATAATAAACTAAAATCAACACAAAATGCAAACTAAACATAATTGATGTTAGTAGGGACCGTCCAACCCTCAAAACAGAGGAGCCGCTGTATTCTGACAGAATCAAGAGGCGCTCTCGCTAAGGAAGTGGGAAAAGGATAAAATATTATGCGGGAATGAGAAAGTATAAAGCTGACCCAGCCGAGATGAGAGGGGACCAAAACAAACTGGGGAGGTTGGGAATCTCGACTTGGACCATAACCAAAGAGCAGCCGGGATACAGGCCAGGAACAACATTTACTCATATTAACTAGGTACACTGAAGCTTTTCTAACCTAACCAAGGGAAGGGTTCCACAGAAAACCACCCCGATGTGCCATAGGTTTGACCTAGAAGAGAAAATCAAGGCTAGCCCCATTCACACGAACCAAGCTCGCCTCTTTTACCCACCTTTCGCTAAAGACTGTCGAATGCAATCGTTTTCTATCAGTTCTAATCTTCATCTTGAGCTGATGCTCAAAGAATCGGATCAGAGAAAGACGATCACCTCGCAAGACTTCCTCCTTCCGCGTCGTCCAAATCACCATTCGAGCCGTGGCCAGCAGCGTCAGAAACACCATCCGTTTCACCCCGGAATACGGGGGCGACACATTGTCACACGCGTATGCGCGATCAATGGACACAAGCTGTTCGGGAGCGAGACGATCCGTCAGCTCGCCGACATGGTCCCATAAGGGGCGGACCCGGGGGCAATGTTAGAAGGCATGCGAAGCCGTTTCCTCTAAACCAAGGCCACACCGTTCACAGTCTGGCAAATCCGCCAAGCCCCATATGAAAGCCTTGTGGTTGAGAGGCAGCCGATTCAGAGCCAATCGCCAGCTAAGCGAAAACTCAGAGTTACTGAGGTAATCCTCCGCTGGTGCCCAAGACCAGTAGGAGCGATACTCCTCCTCCGACAAGCCGAGAGTATCTCGTAGGGGATCCTTCGCGGGCCCCTCCACTAATTCACGATAGAAGACCTTCCTAGGCCGAGAAAGGTCAGTGGACCGGGGAACGGCCACCAAGTCCGACCGACACTCGCGAAGGAAAACCGATTGATCCCGGGGTTTACGACGGCGCTCAACACGCGAGATGCGAGGGACTGAAGGTAAGGCCAGGGAACGCGTCCCAACAATCCCCTCCAGAATCGGATCTCCTCCAGTCAATGCGCGGCGTAGGAAAGCCAACCTAGAGGCACGGATGTGACTCCACAGGTGCAGCATTCCCAGCCCCCCATGACACGGACGTTTAGTGCAGACTCGTCTGTCGACCCGATTCCGCGTCCCCTCCATAAAATGGAGGATAGCGATCGCTCGAGCGCCTTCCTGTGGGTCTTACAGAGATGGAGTACGGACAATCGATAAAGAATCAGGGGGAAAATGTATGTAGCACACACCTTCGCCCTGCCCTTCACGGACAACCTCTGTCGATTCCAAGTCTGACCGGCAGAATCGATCTTTGCTCGTACTTCAGACCAATTCTTCTCCAGCTGGAGGTCGGGCCCAATCCACACTCCAAGAATGCGGACAGGACCGTCCGTCCAACCGAAGCGGCCCGGAAGAGCGACCCCTTTCCAGGCACCTAACCGCAAGCCGGACGACTTGTTGCGGTTTATCTTGGCCCCTGTCACCTTCTCATACCGATCAAGCGCCTTCTGAACCGCCTCAATGTCGCTGCGGGACGACACGAAAGCAGATACGTCATCGGCGTACGCGGAAACCTTGGCTCGAGACCCTCCAGGTACGGCGATTCCACGTAGGGCCGGACTGCACGTCTCGTCCTACAGCCGGCGAAGGAGAGGCTCCAACGCCAAAGCAAAAAGGAGAGACGACAGCGGACAACCCTGACGAACCGACCTAGACAGTACAAAAGCGTCCGACAACCTTCCGTTCACCTGTACCACAGCACTGGGAGAGCGATACAGGAGGCTAATCCAGCGGCAGAAGTTGGGTTTGAATCCAGCGGCCTGCAGGACAGTAGCAAGGTAGCGATGGTCAACCCTATCAAATGCCTTGGACTGATCTAAATTGATCAGCGCGACTTCTTCGTCGTCTTTTACACCCTCTATGATCGTGCGGATCAGATGCAGGTTGCTCTGAATTGTTCGGCCCCTCACAGAACAAGTCTGCTCAGGACCCAACAGAAACTCGGCAACTGACTGCAAACGCTCCTGCAGGATCTTGGCCAAAATCTTTAACTGTGTTTAGCAGAGTTATGGGCCTGTAATCATCTAGGTTCCCCCCACCACGTTTGCCCTTTTTCAACAGAGTGATCACACCCCTGGTGATCCGATTGCGGATGGACCCCGACCGAAAACACTTGTTGAACACCACTGTCAAAACCGGAACAAAGATGTGTGACAGACTCAAGTACAATTCATAGGGCAAACCATCCAGACCGGGCGACTTGTCTCTGCCGACCTTCTTCAATGCCACGTAGACTTCGCCCTCCGTTGATCTCTCCCTGGCAGCTAGCCGGTTGTCGGTGAAAGCCGAGGGAAGTCAGCCAAATAGCTGCGAAACTCCTCCTCAGGGAGACCAGGCTCCTTGGTAAACCGGCTCTCGAAATGGCGCCGAAACGCCTCGCACATGTCGTCAGTGGCCCGAAGAGTGTGCCCCTCCTGGGATTTGACTTCACGAATGCAATGATCGCCACCTCAACGGACCTCTTCCCTGCGCAGATCTGCGCCCAAGTTCACGGCTTCGGAAGACATCTTGCTTAACTTATGTCTAATTACCTGGCCCATGTAACGCTCGCTATTCGAACGATCCAGGGCCTCCCTAGCTAAGACTATCTCTAGGGGATCCCCCCCCAGCCACCGCACGGGAAAAACTAGCCTTAAGCGTCTTCAGCTCTATCTAGAGCGAACCGTTTGCCGAAATCAGTGGTGAAAGACCTAATCCTACACTTAAGTCTCTCCTACCACTTATTCCCGATAACCGCCCCCACTAGTTCCCGCTGCACTTCGATTCCGTTGGTGGAGTCATGTTTACGGTTGTGTCGTCGGCCATTTTGGCCGCGACCAAACGAAAATAACTGTATTCTTTTTTTTAATTTTTTTCCTTTTCAACTTTTGTTCAGTAATTTCCTCGTTATAATAGCTGAGTTTAGAAATTCCATTAGGATATCGGCGTGAAAAATGTAACCAGTGATCTGTGTTGAAATTCTGTGCAAAATTGTGTTCACTTCCCCCTTATGTTTTGCCCCAAACCACGAATTCTCTACTAGCTATGAGAAAAATATTAAAGCAGACTTAGCCATTTAGTCTTGGTAAGGTACATTGTCGAGGAGATAGATAAATCTGTATTCATAACTGGTTAAGCGTGGAACTAGGAAGTGCACCCTGTACAAACCTTCTTACCCTAGAAACACCAGCGGTAATATTGTTAAATGTATTTAAAATAAAATTCATAAATGAAATTTTACGGCTAAATAAGGAATGTTAAATAATAGTTTCAGAGTATTAATTTGTAGTGGCAATGTATTTTGTGTCAGACCTTCTGAGGCTGAACTTTAAGGTCAGATAGTAGACAAAATAGAGGAAGTTGTTTTGATTGATTAAAACTAGCATTGGTAGGCTAGAGAGATAGAAAATGATTTAAGGTATTTAGATTTTACACGTTAAAGAATATAGACGTGTTATTTTTGTATATGGAAAATGCTTCCCAGTAGGAGTGGTACAGGAACCCAACTGACCAGTTAAAAATGTACACATTGGCGTTTTTAATAAAATATACACGTTTAAAATCCCTTTTGGTGAATTCTTCATTCATCTCCGGACTCCAAAAACAATTCGATACCCGGCCGGGAGAAGACGAGCGGGGGAAGATACAACGTTATGTAATAGACCACGTCAACCCAGAAACCCCCAGAACAAGGGGCTATATAGCATCTAGAACCGACGAAACCTTTTAAGAACATGGCTCGAGAACTTAGGTTAATGTTTTGGTTTCGTGGTGGTATTCGACGAAGCTACTCAGAGTGCAGCTTATTCTATGTTCAAGTTCCTTATCTTTTATATCAATGTTTTTAACTGATAATGACGGATCCATACACTAAGCTATTTCAAAAATGAAGCTGTAGCGAGATAATTAATCACGGAAGTTAAGTGCAGACTGGTTGAAAATAAATATAGAAACGACATAGGCTCAAATAATATTATTAAATCACATATCGAGACAAAGAAAATGCAGCGGTAGCGAGAGAAAAATCACGGAAGCTTGTGGTAAACTTTTGATAGGTGTAGACACTGTTTCAAAATGGCTTCCAACAGAGAACGGGGCAGTAACATTAATTTCAAGGAAAATTCTTTTAAGAATTTCACTGCTGCATTGTTACAAGATTGTTGCTTGGTAGTGCTGGCCCGTTTTGAGAAAATGAGAAATCCACATTTACTGAAAAATGCATCGCTATGGCCCTATATAATGTCACTAAGAAGGAATGAAATGGGGAATTATTAAAGTCGAAAGTTTTATTAACTTTAAATAAAGATCCCTCTTAGACTCTTAGAGTTAATGGAATCTGGGAGAAAAATATATTTAAGATACGTCATCCCTGCAGCTGTGTTTGAGAGTAAGGTCAATGCCTTGATGCTAACCGGTTTTAAATGCAGACACGTCTAGCCCTGTTTGTTACTCCTGACAAAGATAAAATCCCACAAGTACCGAAGCAATTCAACTGATGTTAAGCATTTTGCCTGCATTAGAAGATTACCTTACGTAGTGTAAAATTAAATCAACACGGATTGTATGCTTACATTAGCTGATTTTACTTATCTATCTCACTCCCTCAACAGTTGTAATTTTCTATTTTGTTTTCTTCCTAATTCGCTTGCGTGTTATCGCCATTAGTTCCCGGTGAATTTGACGCGGAAGTAGATGCATAGAAAATGACTGATCAGGCTTGAACTAATCCCAACCATTTGCGTGTTTTGCACATTCTGAAAGAATTTTTCACCGATACATTCTGTCATCTGAAAAGCATTTCAAATCGCCTCTGGATAATTTTATGAATAAAATATGCATAAATAAAATAAAAACGGTTCCGTTATGGATTTCATGTGAGCTTTCTACTCACACGCCCACACGTCAGTGTGAGTGTGTGTGCGGGAAATGATGAAAAATATGAATCTATAACTACAAAAAATAAGGCGATGTCGAACACAATAAAACCCTCCTTTACTGAAAACAACTTTACTTCCTGAAAATATCCAAAGATTTCTTTTTAATCAACTTGGAAAAATAATAACAAGGAATATATCTATAACCTTGGACCATTCTTGGGTAGATCTATGGAATAATACAGTAATTCCATCTACATTTTACGCGCGTGCGAGTTTTCCTCCCTTCCTTCCACACTTGTGCGTGTGTGCGCGCGCGTCCACTGATTACACCCCTTCTTCTCTCGTTGCGCTAAACATAGCAGTAAGCCATTTCTTTTTTTAACTAGAGTAAGTTATGTCGATGACCAGCTCCTGCTGATGTCACCAGTCTAACAGATTCAAAATTACCATTTTTTTCCCGCGTTTTTCTCTGACGTCATGGACAAACGAATCGTTCGAATCCAGTCGAGGCCTGAACTCTGAAGCAACAAGTTGACTTTTTTTTATCTCTCGTCAGTCAACCATGATGCAGACAGAGATATCTTATCGGAAAATATTTTTCGTCCCTTTTGGTTCGACATAAGCAATTTCACCAAGACGATGCAACTAACTACAAATAATTCTTCGTCCCTTTTGGCTAGACGTCCACATCAATCCGATAAAAATTTTCAGCAGTTAATTCAATGTCCTTAAGTTAACGACTTGTTACATTTCCCTGTGCCTTTCGTTCAAAAACTCCGAGACGACTGAACTTTCGAACTAGTTTGAACCTGAACCTAAAAAAATACCACATACACTCACAATACCAAAATCCACAGTGAGTACCTTTTCTATCTGTGCCCCTACACCTCGTGTTAACGAGTCCTTTTTCCAGAACCTTCTTTCATTCTGATGAAACCTTTTCTCGCCTTGTCCATCTTGCTTTCCTGTTTTGGCGCGGAACATTTTCTCTGATCTCGAATGACGAGACAACCTACTTGTTTTCAATTTAATAAAAATTACACATGTTTTGCAACCAGACGCCTTTGTCATTCTATTCAGGCTATCTTTTTAATATTTATAATTTATGCACTTGTTGATTGACCCCTTTTCCTTTTCTGTTCGTTCACGCAATATATTTCTACTTTGCTTGTGGATTCAGTAGTTTTGTGTAGTGTCTGGCACAAGGCCACCTTTCTATTAAACCAGCACTGCACGCTACCGGGTCTGCAACAGATCTACCTAATATTCAGTTTCCAGCCTGGACGGACTTCTGAAGCGTTTGCGCCGTCTTGTGGGTGATGTTGCTACTTTAGCGCACTTTTCATGGCAGAAGTTCAAGGGAACTACACCCCTTGATTCCACCAGTTCAGGCTTTCACAGGTAGAACCCTCTGAGCCGTCGACAACTGAGTCGAATCATCCTCATTCACTACTCAGACATGTTATTTCCCAGATCTATTGAATTTTGAAACTGATTCCTTAGAGGAAGATTCCCCGCTCATTATAATTTTAACCTCTTAAAGAGTCAACCGTTATCTATCCTACATATCCTCATACTATCCACCTCTTGCTTTCTGCCTGTCCACTTCCTCATTCATTAAGCCTATATACTGTGTGGTTCTTGAGTTTTGTATTAGGTGGACTTTTAGAAAACACACATTTGGGTCATTTAGAAATACATTAATAAAAAGCTTGTAAGAAAACAAAAAAATTAAATAAAATGGTAAATTTCAATCAAATATTCGATATATATATATATATATATATATATATATATATATATATATATATATATATATATATGTGTGTGTGTGTGTGTGTGAAAATATATAGAAAATAGGAAGGAACTGGTTAGGTAAATAATCCAAAGTCCCTTCGTATTTTAGTTATTATTTTAAAAAAAATAGTGCTCGACACAAAAGTAGAGCATAAATATAATTTTTTATTTAAAAAATTTTGGTTTGAATTATTAGATAAAAAAATTTATATAACTTGTTTAACAAATAGCCCAATCATCAGATTCATAGAAGGAATAATTAACTACAAACATGCATACAACATAACACACTTCATAATCCATAGCCTAAATTAGTAGTTTAAATACCTTACATAACCCTTTATGAACTCGTCAAAAAACAAACGTTACGAAAGTTTTTCTTTTTTTATATGCACAATTCCCTTTCATAATAAAATAAAATAAAATAAATAAATAAATCTCCATAGACAAGCAAACTAGACGATGGCAAATACATCTTCCGTTTCATTTTTGACACCCCCACCTTTCCCCGACTTGACACCTTGAAAGTATCTCTATACCGCTACTTATTATAAACACCCTACACTCGCCTACCCAATTTAGACAATTCACCCTAGCTGTTACCATGGGGATTTTGATTTCAATTTTAAAACAAGTAAATTTCAGATATACGTTATTCCAACAAAAATTTTTTCAAAACAGTGCTTAATGTAAATTTACAAAGCATAAATATTATAAATTAAATTATTTAAAATATGGTTCGTTCTCTACACGGGAAAACCATGTTTCAAAAAACCGAAGTTAAAATCTTCAAATTTAATTATAAAATTAAATTAAAAGCATTATTTCTGTTTCATCTTCAAGCGAATTTTAGATTAACTTATTTCTAAATTTTTAATTTAATTTTATTTTTATTTAAAAATAAGTTATTCCAAAATTCGCTATTTTGAAAATGAAGCTGTAGCAGAATAATTAATCACGGAAGTCCAGGCTGGTTGAAAATAAATATAGTAACGACATAGAATCAAATAATACTACTACATCACAGAGAATACCAAGATTACTAGTAGAGATTTTAAAAACAGAATTGCATGCAACTGAATAGAATCCAACTGACTGGTGTGCCTCCATGTTACCAGTCGGGAGGACAAATGGCAAATTCAGAATCTGTACAGATTGGAAATACCTAAATAATTCCGTGAAATTGATAGGTATCTTATTCCTACACTCAAAGACATTTCCATAAATTATTAAAAGGGGCTAAAATCTTCAGCAGACTTGATGCAGTCTCTGGATTTTAGCAAATTCCACTAGAACTATTCTGCAAAATTATTAATCTTTATATCACCTTACAGTTACTATTTTTTTTTAAATCGATCACGAACGCGAGGGTTAGAACCAGTGACAGAATTGAGCCAGGTTACAACACTCTTTTGGTTCTGACCTCGGATGGAACACATACCTCGGGTGGCCTCCAGACAAAACCGGAGCATTGTCGCCTGTCCTGTGGATCATTCAAACTTCAGAGTGTCCTCATTGAGTCGACAGAACCTCTTTGTTTCAGCTTTCAATCCTCCGGACAACTGATCTGCAAAATATTCTCGACTCCTTTCAGCCTTAGTATGCGCTTACAATGATTTCTCAGGTTCAACAATTCAGCCTTGCGCTCCAACAACAGCGACTCCCATACTAATTCGTACTTATGTCTGCTACTCTAAGAACTAAAAGAAGAAAATGTAAAGAAAGCAGCGTATGCAATGCCTGCAGCACTACAGTAACGAATATAAAATTCGTTTTTAAAGAAGAAAAAGAAAAGACCTTTTGTAAATTCTTGGCTTGTCAATAAACTGGGTTTAGTGTTCGTCTGGCTCAAGTTTCCTTATTGACCCTGTTCGTAACAACATTTAAATATAGTATGTTCTTTCTTTTCTTTTGTAATCTATGCTGTTCTTTATAGAATGAAATGAATCAAATATCGTCTGCAGACGATATTTGATTCATAGACGTGCCGTCACCTTCCTCTGTCTTTTTTACAAATACTTTCATGGTAACTGTTCCGATGAACTGTTTTCGCTGGTTCCCAGACTTCATGAATTTAAGCGTTCATCTAGGCTGGCATCTCGCTCTCACCCTTTCACTGTCGAAACTGTTAAATTTAGCCGTCTCTTCTACCCCAATAGCTCCATGTCTCGCACTTCTCGCCTGTGAAACTCCCTCCCTTTTTCCTGTTTCCCTGATAGCTATAATCTCCAACTATTCAAATGTAATGTCAATTAACGTCTCCAGATTCCCTGATCTATCCCCTATCCTTCTCTTCATCCTTTCCTCTATCACTTCTCTTTGTTCTCTCTCCAACTCTCTGTAACCCCTTGTGTGCTTGTGGCTTCCCGCCTTGGTTGAAGTGAAATGCTTTAAAAAAAGTTTCACACGTTAAATCCATTCTTTTGGGAAATGTTGAATTCATTTACATTGAATGTCTTCATCGTTAGCAGCAGCAAGTTGTAACTCATTCTGCTCTAAGCTGGTGACCAATAGCAACAGTTTCCATTACAAAGTAGCGCCTATTGGCGATGTTTACATTTAAAGAAAATATATATAGACACGGGGCGCCAGAGTTATTGTCCTCTGCCTCTTCTCCGACGTGTTAACGTGCCCTTCTGGTCTTTTGGAAAATGCCCTTAGCGTAAATGACATCCGCGAGAAATCAAATTAACGATGTTTCTGTTTGTTTTTAAAACCACTGAGAAACGTATTTATTTAAATAAAAGTATATAATCTGTCAATAGACCTTATTTTAAATAAAGTTACTTAGTATGGAAATAAATGCTTTTGTAGAAATTGAAAAAAATGTGCTTTTTGTCGTTGAATCAAAGTATTTGAGTTGTGGACAAAGTTTTTATGAATTTGAATAAAACTATTTAGGCTTTGAGTAAATAGATTAATGAAATTGAATGAAAATACGCTAATTTTTATTAATGGCATATAAAGAGAAATCATTTATTTTCGTTTGTAAACTTGGTGTTTTCTATCTGTTTTTGCATCAAATACATTTTAGAGATGGAAATCTTAATATTATTGATCAGTGTGAGAGTAAAAGGGCTTTATTGATAATCAATCTAGTTTGCTTGCATTGGGCCTGCAGTTTAGATTTCTTGCTGGACCTGAGGAAAATATTTCAGCATTGTCAGGATGGGAAAGAAAAAGGGAAACGAAGGAAAAGAAGAGAAAGAAATAAAAAGTTTAAGAGAGAGAGAGAGAGAGAGAGAGAGAGAGAGAGTGATAGAGAGAAAGAAAGTGAGATTTCGATAGGGACATTCGGATCTCACGCGCATAAAAAATTTAAAAAAAGGACGAAAAAGGATTAAATAAAAAGAGGATAAAGAGAAAAAGGTAAATATGGGTAAATAGCAGGACAGACTGGGTTCTATAGCCTTGGATGGCAACTGGTCTAGGAGAAGGAAAAACTCTGAATTCAAAACCTGCGGAGGGTCGTTTGGGGACCTTGTGGCACTTCGTGCACCAGGTCTCTGTATTCGGCCCTTCAAAAAGTGTGGATGGTCCTGCACGAAACCTTCACAACTATAATCAAATCTCATGTGCTATACATGCGGGTTGGGGGACCGCTTGTGAATTCCAAATTCCCATGAAACTCCAATATCGGGTGAATGCCGTTAGAGGTACAGGTACTTAATGACAGGAACTACAGAGGAGGACTTCCAACAAACTGGAAAGCAAGAAGCAGCGAGGAAATCATTGTAAAGTTTAAAGGGAACAGGAAAAAGCTCAGAAGTACATTTCTTGAAGATAATAGCAGCGATACCGTAAAATCCGAAAGCTTTATGGGGTCTAGTTTAAGAATGGTGGCAGAAATAATGGACAGAGTTATGTACATATCAGTCAGTAGAGATTTTGTTTTAAGGGTCAGGCAATGATACTCTATAGAAAAAATGTATTTCAGATGCAGAAGATAGAAAAGTGTCAAATTCCTATACCACCCACCACAAATTTCGAAATCTCAGTAATAAAACGTGATTTGCTTAGTCAAGTGTTTGATTCATAAAATACTCAGGAGGATTGAAATATAATTCAATGTATAAACGTAACATATAAAGTAACTACATATAAAAGTAACATATATAAATGTAACTAAATATAAAAGTAACATATAAAAGCAATATATAAGAATAACTTATAAAAGTAACTATATATAAAATAGCATATAAAAGTACCTACATATAAAAGTAACATGTAAAAGTAGTGTATAAGAATTACATATAAAAGTAAATATATATAAAAGTAATATATAAAATATCTACATATAAAAGTAACACATAAACGTAACATAAAAGTAACATATAAAGTAGTATATAAAAGTAATTGCATATAGAAGTAACATATAAAAGCAATATATAAGAATAACATATAAAAGTAACTGCATATAAAAGTAACATAAATGAAAGTACATATAAAAGTAACTGCATACAAAAGTAACATATAAAAGTAGCATATAAAAGTAACTACATATAAAAGCAACTACATATAAAAGTAACATATAGATGTAACATATAAAAGTGGTATATAAAAGTAGCATATAAAATTAACTACATATAAATGTAACTAAATATAAAATTAACATATAAGAGTAGTATATATAATAATTACGTATAAATGTAACTACATATAAAAGTAATATATAAAATAGGTACATATAAAAGTAACTACATATAAAAGTAAATATAAATGTAACAAAAAAGTATCATATATGTAGCATATAAAAGTAACTACATATAAAAGCAACTACATATAAATGTAACATATAAAGGTAATTACATATAAAAGGAACATATAAATGTAACATAAAAGTAACTACATATAAAAGTAACATATTAAAGCAATATATAAGAATTACATATAAAAGTAACTACATATTAAAGTGATATATAAATGTAACATCTAAAAGTAATTACATAAATATTATTCAAAATCACACACATAAACAAATGAACAACGACACAGATGGTGTGTATGTGAAATATTAATGGTTTTCAGTGTTGGTTATTGCTAAAATAATAAACATTGTATATGTCTAATTCAGTAAAGATATATTTCCGGCCAAATTATCACCACAGTTTTGTGGACAATCAGTGATTTCTCTACTTTCAACAAACGACTTTCCTTGTATATTAAATCTGAATCATCAAAATACGAATTCCGTTTAGCTGACGAGACATAAATCTTTTCTAATTGCTATAAACAAAACAAAAACAATCATGTGGAATATGATTTAATCAAAGACGAAATGAAGAAACCAATTTGAATAAATCCCTTTATAATAATCAAATAATCCATTTTCCATCATGTGTGTCAGTATTTTATTTGCGTCCGGCAAGATATTCTATCACCTCAGCTATTGTTGCACGTAGATAATACTTAACATCATCACCATTATTACCATCATCCTATTTGCACAGTTCACCAAACGCAATTGTGCCGGCATTTAGTTTATCTTTCTCTCTTCATTAGTGAGTAAGCTTTTCTTGATTCTGTCTTCAGACAGAATAAAGCGGCTACTCTTATCTTTGAAGGGTGGATGTGTCCTAATAATCTCTGTTATTTTTAGCTAGTGTATTTTGTAATATTTCATCCCCTCCCTCTCATATCGTACTCTATATTTTTATATTTATTTTCTATGGACATTTGTATATAAGAAATGCTTATGTCATGAGGCATTTTTGTAGGTTCCCTGGGAATATGGGATATTGTAATATTTGTAGAATGATGAAGAATGAATTCTTGTGGTGAAAATGTAACTTGTAATGTATGGATGAGTAATGAATCCGATGTGCTCGATATAGGATAATCAGTGACGACCAGCCCCACCCTACTTCCCTATTGGCCTTGGGCCAAAATTGTTTATTCAATACAATAAATACACTGTTAACCTAAGCCAATTATATAACTGTGACATTTTTAAGTCATGGGTGTTTTACTAGGATCCCTGTTAATATGCGGTATTATGGTATGTGGTGGATTGAATGGGGATAAGTGAGCTAAGTGAGGTGTAGGACAGCCTTTCCCGCTTCCCATTTTGGCGTTGTGCCACATGAGATGTAATATTTCAAAATAAAACATGTGCACCTACGAAGAGCGCCACACTGTTTAGTGCACTACTATAAAATCAACGGACTGACAACATTAATAATGATTGTACACACAGACACACTTTATATATATATATATATATATATATATATATATATATATATATATATATATAAAGAGAGAGATGAAGAGAAAGAGAGAGGGATTGTCTTTCAATCATTTCGCCTCACCTGATATCCTCTTCCTATGTGCCGCGCCGTACCATTTGGAAACCACTGATCTATAGTGATTTTCCAAACGTAGCTTAGATGAGACAGAATGCCGAAAGTATGGGGCGCCCAGTGAGGATCGAACTCACTACTCAGTCGTAACTGTTCTAGCGAAACAAGCCTGCTAACCATTTCACCGCCCCGAGGTGCCCAAGTAGTAATTTTCCAAGCATAGCTTACATGTCGCACAAGGCCGAAAGTAAGGGGCACCCAGTGAGGATTGTAATTGTTCTAGCAGGACAAGCTTGCTAACCATTACACCGCTTCGAGATGCCCAAAATCACTGATCTATAGTGATGGATCATATATATATATATATATATATATATATATATATATATATATATATATATATATATATATATATATATATATATATAAATAATAATAATAAAAAAAAAAAACGAATATTAATCTACAACCTAATGATTTTAATTTTTAATTTTTTATTTTCTTATTGTTCAAAATATATATATATATATATATATATATATATATATATATATATATATATATATATATGTTTCACTTGAGGCTCTAGTGTACACTCGATTTCAAACAGTCGTTCGAAGCAAGAGTCTCCTTAAAAGAACAAACGTCCATCATGATAAGGAGAATTTTATGTCCTACTTGGGGATGATGAAATTTTACCCGATTGTCTTTGGAAGTATTGAATGCTACGAGCCATTTTTCCCGCCATTGGGCTTTTAGAACTAAATCAGAGGAGAGATTTTTCCAGGCACTGGTCATCTAGAGTTTTCCAGGTACATCCATATATTGTTCTATCGTCTGCATATACATTTATACATGATGAGAGCATCTTTTTAGGCAGCTCCTTTTTATAAAATAGAAAGATGGTAGTACCGAGAAGAGAGAGTCTATAAAAGTGTAACATTGATGAGAAAACACCGATAAAAATAGCGACTAATTGGAGTGGATCTCACTCTACAAAGAATCCTTAACGGCAAATTGTTCCTGGATTTGAATTACTCGATTTTATTTCCCGGAAAAAAATTTTGCTTGGAAAATGAGTAATTGTTGTTTGGAAAGATCTTGAAAGTCATAAAAATAAAAGACAAAACTAGCAAGTTAATGTCGGTACCTCCACGAGATCGCTAAAAAAAGAGCATAGCATGATGAAAAAGACGCCAAACTTGACGAAAACAAAATTTTATTGTTTAAATGTTTATGTTATTATTAACAGGAAAGATCAAAGTATTTTGGGGGTATTTTTTAATCGTTCCTAGCACGTCCGAATTTTTTTATCATTTTATAAAAAACTGAAAATCTCACTTTGAAATTCTTTTAAATATCAATTAACATTTTTTTCAAAACTCATTTTAAGAAAATCAGAAATTATGTTTATTTAAAATATTTTGAACCAAGCTTAACTTAGCGTCTGCGCCGAAAAGATGTAACTTGAAAATAAAACAAAGCAGGTCATAAACTTTCGCGTCACTTGACAGGTGATGAATGACATATTGACGGATTCCGTTTGGATAATTTGTTCTACGGAAGGAGAAAAGTGAAATTATTTACATTTAAGTGAACAAATTATTTACCTCGTTATTTATAAGGAAAACTTTCAGCGCTCTTTTTTGTTTTTTGTTTTTTGTACTTAGCTTTCACCTTTACGTTTACGATGCTTTATGGAAAATGTATTATAAAGAAATTAAAACAAGACTGTTAAGAGTGAGATTAAATTTCATATTTCATAAGAAAGGTATCTAATTAATTTATAGGTACCTTATGAAATTTTATCAGAAGTGTACATAAAATACTATAATTTTATGTACATTTATTACGTTTTACTGTGTTATTTCTATTTCCATAATTAACAGCGGAGAAGTAAAATAACTAAAATAAAGCAACTTAATTGTATTCTGGTTGGTCGGAAACCCGATGCAGTTTTTAACTAATTTTATAATATTTTGACAACTTAAATGTAAAATCTGTTATAATTAAAGAAATAACAAATAATTGTATTAAAAATTCATTTTTCATCGGAAAATGTTTTTGCTTTCAGAAAATATTGTCTGTATTCATTAAAACAACTAAAAGCAATTAAAAGCATTTGAAATTAAATAATATATTTATTGAGTTTTGTATGTTACAATTCAGAGCTGATTTTCAGGTAGGGGGGTCCAATTAAAAACAAAAAAATGATTTGCATTCCTCAAAGCCTTGTGCTCTTAACTATATTTTAGTCACTAAACCTGACGCGATCGAACTTCAAGCGTTTTCATAAAATTAGTTATGAGGCGGGTAATAAATAGAGAAAAATATATCTGCCATGACTTTAATAAAAAAAAAAATTATAATAATTTCGATCAACTGTGAATAGTTTCTGAAAGTTTCATTAACATCCGACAATTATTTTTATTTTTGCAAGATTTTACAAATTAATGTGTGTCATACAAAAAAAAGGGCTAAAAATTGTATATGTTATTTTACTAGTTCGGGTGATACAAAGTGAAACAAGGTTTAATAATAAAAATTTAGAATATTCTAAAAAGAAGGAAAACTTTTTAAAAATAATTAAAATAAACTTTGATCTTTCCTCTTAATAATAACATAAGCATTTAGACGATAAAATTTTGTTTTCGTCAAGTTTAGCGTCTTTTTCCTTATACTATGCTCATTTTTGAGCGATCTCATGGAGGTACTAAGTTAATGGTATCAAAAGCTGAATTCCTTCTGTCTATCTGATGCTATTAAAGAATGGTGGTCACTTTAACAGAAGTCATATTCATTTAAATTGTATATGTATCACAATGTTTGTCAAATCTTAATCAGCAGCTGCGGAACGTAAAGAATGTGCCGATGATAAATGACAAAAAACAGTGTAAAAAAAAGAAAAGAAATAAGCATTCGATAAGCAAAAAACACGATGTTTTTGACGTCATCAGGTGGGTTGGTTTGAGTTGGTGGATTTTCTGAAACATCAATCATTCAGGATTATTTAGTGTCGCGAATTTCTTAAGTGAATAGATCAATATTAGTCGTAGTTATAACTGAGACTATAGGTAAATATTGTTCGTGATTATATTTGATTCTATTTGTAAACTTTGATTGAGTTTCTGCTTATGTCTATGAGTAAATATTGGTCAAGTTTATAGCTGGATTTATGAATAAATATTGATCGGTTTCATACTTTAATATATAAGTAAATATTGGAAGAATTTACGTTAAAGTTTATGCGTTAAAATGGTTTGGTTTATGTTAAAGTCTATAGGTAAAAATTGTTTTTCTTTATGTTAAAGTCTATGGGTTAAAATGATTGGGTTTAAGTGAAAGTCTATATTGGTTAGGTTTATTTTAACGTCTATAGGTAAAAATTGAAAAAAACAAAACAAGTAAAATGAAACTAAAAATGCACCCTCATTGACTTGGCTGTTAAAAGCAATCATAATATCAAGATCAAAGAAATTGAAAAGAAAACAGCGAATGTTCAAATTGAAGTTGCCAAAAATGAGAGATGTTCAGGTTACTCTGATCTCAATTGTCATGAGGGTGTTTGATGGTGTACAGCACCGAACTAAAATGTCTATATAGTGATAATTAGAATAAAACAGTCTTCCTTCGCTTTAAGTATTAGCATTGATTGGCACTGAAAGTAAATTATCATGCAAAGGGGCTACTTGAGTTTATGTGGCTTCATGGAGGGAACCCATGATTCAAGATGTCTTGTCGAAAGCGAAAACGCCCCGAAAGATGATAAAAATATTAATAAAAAATATTCAAAAGAAATCTAATATAAACAATAATAATAATAATAATGATAATAATATAAACAATACTACGTGAGGATTACCAAATTTGGTTTGTCAAAGAGAGCCTCATTTCCAATGATTTGTGCCAAACTAAATTAAATTTAGAAAAACAATTCTCTTGCCATAGCGCAATGTTTATGCAAATCCGTTTGGAAGAGAAAGTAACCTTTTGTGATTAGCTCGATCCTCACTGGGTCTCACAATACTCTAGCATTATATACAACAAGGAATAACGACTACATTTGCCTTACAAAATCACACGATTAGCTAAAACGCGAACTTGTTGACATTTTGATTAGACTTTACGATATTTCAACCTATTTAGTGTTAATTAATGTCCACCATTCTTAATGTACGTGCGCCCTGGGTAAGACGATAAACATCATCCGACATCAAGGCCTTTGATCAGAAGGTTTTGAAGAGGTTGGAACCTTAACTTTAATAATAATTCTTGGTGTTCCCAGGTTATCACTGACCCGGGGTGGTAGCGCCTGTCAGGGTCTTAGCTCTGGGTAAATAGTTACCCCACACACCAAAAATTGGGGTCAGAACACTATGAAAGTATAAAAATAGGTTTTAATACTAACAATACTATTTTGAAAAATTTTTACCAGCAATACATTTTTGAAAAAAAATACCAGCAAATTTTTTTGACAAAGATATTACCAGCAATACATTTTTGAAAAAAAAAAGAATAACCATCAATACATTTAAAATAAATGTTACTAGTATTAAAAATCTTGTCGGCATTAAATAACCCACTGAGGTTGATATGCCATAAAACAAACCAAACCAAATCAAACTGTGTATGTATAGAATAAATATTGTTCGCAATTCTTTATTTCAGGAAAGAATAACACCAGAAATGTAATTGTCTCTTGGCAGAAGCCCTCTTTGCAAAAGTGTTAATCGAATTTGATTTACAAACTGATTTTATTGCAAAGAATATATTTTTATTCATATATATATATATATATATATATATATATATATATATATATTATTTCCATTAAATAACTCTTTTGACGTTGATACAAAACAAAATAAACTTATATGTGAGCATATAGGCAAACATTGGTCGCATCTATTGTTTAGTTTATGCATAAACTTTGGTCAGGTTTCATTTTTGAATCTATTGATAAGCAAGTCATAATTACACTTAAGTCTATTAGCAAGCATTTGTGACTCTATATAAGAAAAGAAGAAGAAGAGGTAAACATGGGTCGAGATAATTAGAAGAAGAAGAAGAAGAAGAAGAAGGAAGAAGAAGAGAGAAGAAGAAAGAAGAAGAAGAAGAAGAAGAAGAAGAAGAAGAAGAAGAAGAAGAAGAAGAAGAAGAAGAATTAAATCTATAAGGTTAGCTTTGGTGGGTTTATGAAGAAGAACATGCCAACATTAGTCTGGTTTATACATGAATCTGAAAGCATCTAGCCAGAAAGCGACGCTTTTTTTCTTGAAGAAGAAGAAGAAGAAGAAGAAGAATAAAAAGAAGAAGAAGAAGAAGAAGAAGAAGAATCAAGAAGAAGAAGAACTGTAAGAAGAATGATAATAAAATGGTCAAGAATATCTGAAGAAGAAGAAGAATCCTCAGAAGAAGAAGAAGAAGAATCTGAAGAAGAAGATGCAAATATAAGAATAAGTAGAAGAATCACCATCAACAGAACTGTAAGATCAGCAATGATAATAAAATGGTCAAGACATATCTGAGGAAGAAGAAGATCCCTCAGTCTTCAACTAGAAAACATCTGTTGTTAAAATGCAAATAGAAGAAGAAGAAGTGACACATGAAGAAGACATAGTTGTAGTTGGAAGCCCTCGGGAGGAAGAAGAAGAAGAAGAAGAAGGAGGAAGGAGGAAGAAGAAGAAGGAGAAGAAGAAGAAGAAGAAGAAGAAGAAGAAGAAGAAGAAGAAGAAGAAGAAGAAGAAGAAGGCACCCTTGTAGTTGGAACCTCGATTGATTAGAAAATGGTTCCGATAGACTCATTGAAAAGATTCCTGGTTGCCCATACCTTAAACAAATACAATATATATATATATATATATATATATATATATATATATATATATATATATACAGCTCAGGAATGATATCTTTATATTATCCCTATAAATGTTACATATTTACAACCAAAAGTATGTTTACAGCAAATGTTCCCAAAGCAAATATTTTTTTGCGGAAACTTTGGAAGGTCTGTGTAGTTTGTAGATTCAATCTCTTATTTCAGAGTCTCCTACAAAGAGCAACGTATCATCAGATATGTTTTTTTAATTATAATTAACAGTTTAATTTCTAAAAAAGATTTCTTGAAGATATATGTGGC